>CM060860.1:8214513-8470287 GCA_030737845.1 Acorus calamus
TATGCATGTTGTTATGGTCATCATCATTATTTATATATTAACTATTTTAGGGTTTTTGCTTTATTTCTACCAGTAAATGAACAAAAAAAAAAGAAGTTATAAATCTTACGCCATCTATCGGTGAATTTGTTAAACTACTGTTTGAGGTTCAAAAATGAAATGATGATAATAGTGATATTCTAATTATTTTTGTTGTCAATTATTTTATCATTATGCTGGTCAGACAAGTCAGTATAATACTGTCAAATCAGAATTAACTATGTAGTTTGATAAATGAATAAATAGTTATACGAGGAAAATATGACTGGTGAATAATTTATTTATTTATTTTTGATAGAAACACGCTTCATTAGAAATATATATTTCAAACAAATAAAATCAAAATCAAAATAGGTGGCGGGGTAGAAATAGGTTTTGGGGGAGGGGGGGGGGGGGGGGGGGGAGGGAGGGGAGACTGCATGTGACATGTGACATTTCCATTGAGGTTCCGTTTGTCTCTACATTAGAGGAGCAGTGGAGTTGGCGGACCGCAGACCACCGTGAACGCAAACGCATTTCAATGTTGCGTCGGTTACACAAAATTACATTGTCGTTTACTGATTCTGGTCGGTAAAATATTTATTGATATCGGACTCCCATGAGTTATATTTTTCACTGAAGTATGGTAAATAGACATAGATTGATATCAACTCCCAAAAATTTCCAAGAAGTTTACTGAATATCTTGAATCAAATTCAGCAGATAGAATCCGGGGCCACCTTTATGTATTACGAGCAAATTCTTGACCCCCCAAATGGGCACAAAAGATTAACTATAATTCTATAAAATCTGATTTGGCAGGGAAAAAAGATTTTATGAATAAATTGTTTTAGTTTTAAAGAATGAAGAATCTATTGTTCCGACTTTATTCACATTTGCTAAAATAAATGGTGTTTTGGTGGGTGCTAAGATAAATGTTGTATTAACATGTCTCCTTCAAATTCAAATGTGAACTTATCCTTTTGAAGGTTTGATCACCGTAACACATAACGCCAGTGATAATATCAAGTCGATTTGACGCTATAAATAAGGGAAACGAAGCGATTTGATGGGGCTATGAAAATCAACCTTGTTAAAATAAGGGAGGATAATTCTTCTTATTGTATTAAAAGAGTTAAAAACTATATTTATAGATACACAAAGGTCATATAAGGAAAACTAAAAAAATAATAATGACTCAATATTGTTATAATAATGACACAATATCATCATAATAATAACTCTTGAACATCCCATTCACAATTCTGAATGGTAGAACCATAAGCCCCGGTTTGGTTAAAGAATATGATTTATTCTTGAATATACAGTTATTTCAGCATAAGTGGGTATAAATAAGGTAAGTTGTGTTTTGAATTATTCTCGTTGGGAAATGTAACAATAATTTTTTTGTTGTTTAGGTAAAATGTGAATAAGTGTGGATAATGATTTATAAAAGATGAAAAAATGATGATAGTTGATTTGACAAGTGATTTATAAGAGTTGATGACAGTTGATTTGACAGTAGGCTTATATATTCTTTGGGTGGAATAATCTGGAATAAATTTAATTCCAATGATCAGTTGGAACCCATATATTACTTTATAATAGTTTATTCTTGACATAGGTTACACCAGAATATTCCCTGCATCCAAACAATATAAAATAATGAACACCTCCAATCATCGAAGAACATCCAAAAACTCAGTTGTGTGAATTGATAGTCGCCATATGTCTTTTGGAATCCATCATTTTGCTCCCACGCTTCTTGAGTCTATGAGAGTCGCTCCTGCTCTTTGAGTATGTTGGAGTCGCTCCCACTCTTCTTGAATTTGTTGGAGTTGGTTGTCCAATAGATCAAATCTGTCATGATGCCTTTCTATAATACAACAAACACTAATGGGGAAGCATAACGAGGCATTTATGCAACACTTCATACGCTGATGGTGAAGCGTAATGAAGACAGAAAGAAGGAGAAGAAATGCGATGTTAATGCATGGAGATGATGACACGCGAAAATGACGACGCGACGAATGTGGATCTCAAGGAAGGGAAGAACGACGATGGTGCGATGACGAACAACAACGCTAACAGCGCACGACGGGAGGCACGCAGACGAAGAAGAAAAAGAAAATTGACGTGGATGGCACGAGACGAGGGGTGCGCTAACAAAGAAGAAACGTGAAGCTAATAGCGTGAGACGAGAGGAGTGAAGATAGACTCTCGTGAAGGACTCGCAGACGGGAAGGATGACTCTAGTGGAGGGTGCAGAGAGCATGCGGAGAGGCGCAAGGAGGCTCATGGATGCGCAAGGAGAGATGCGGATGTCTAGTGGCTTCAATAAACAAACCTGATCCTTAACCACAAGATCACCTAATTGAATGTAGTCCTGGCTCAAGAAACCTGAATTCTGTCCAGTGCCATAATGAATCTTTGTTGGGCAGCTGTATCCCCACCATGCACTTTGCAAACCCCACCTATTGTTTGATCCCACAAGCCATACATTTTGTGATTCCCAATCCCACCACCCCTCATTTATCACAGGTTCCTTCTTCTTTCTCTTCAACCCCTCTTCTCTCCTCTCCCTCATCTGCTCTCCCTCCCAGTTGATCCACCCAAATCATAGTCGTTCGAACTGCCGCTTTCATCCCCGATGCCTTGTCGATCGTTCATCAGGAGCAGAACTTAAAACCTCCACCGTATTCCGCGATCCTGATGAGCGCTAGGTAAAATATCATTCATTCTTTTTCTTAAATAATTTGAATGTCAATGCTATTGATCAATTTTGTTCTTAGGATCTAGGAAGACTAATGGGTGGATTGAAAGATTGGTTAATCCAAAATAAATAAATAAAACTAGGGTTTGGTATAGAACCTAGGGTTTTTCATAGAATGTTTGAATTGGATTATAGGTTGAGGAGATACTTTAGGTTGTTGACTCTAGGCAACTTGTCAGAGTTTGTTATGGGTAAAATTTTATTATATTAAAATGTAAAATATACTGTAAGAGCAGGATTTTCTGGGGAGGGATGGAGTTGTATTAAACTCCCTAAATTTCAAACATTGTACATGATGAGCTTGTCAAACTAATAGGTGGATGCATCTCTGATCTAATGTTTGCAAAATCTAGGACCATAGTTATATTGCTAGCAGGTTTTGAAAAGACCACTGTTTGTGTAAAATAAGCATTCTATCTCAAAAAATTAGTATGCTGAAAATTCTGTGGAGTTAATGAATTATTTTATTTGTTTTTGTAAAATTGAGATCATCTGTCAACACTTCAAAATACAAATTGGATTTGGTGTGCAGGGAAAGAGTTGCGTGTTGATTGTTGGAGATATATACAGACCCACAACTATTGATTAACTTTCAATTTTGGGGGAGCATATAAAATCAGTTCATTTGCTTGGTTTAAATAAAAAAAGTAAAGTTTTTTCAATGTGTGTCATAGCATGGATTTATTGCCTTTTATTTTAACATCAAAATCTTTGGACTATCTTATTCATGCTCATATTCAATTATAAACTCGTGACAGGTGGGTGTGCTCGTTAACACGGAAGGAATTGATGTTAAGCCCTCGGAAATAGCAAAACGACGTTTGAAGCAAAGACATGATCGACACGGATGACTTTAGAACAATTATCTTGTGTTTCCTTATGCTTGTCAACCCATGTGTCAATTGATGCTTGTCTTTTTGTTGAAGTGGAGACTAAACCCAAAGACAACAAAGTGTGAATGGTTTAAAACATTTTGAATGTTCATGTTTGAATGAATGAATGAATTGGTAAGCATAGTCAGTGTTTGAAGTACTTGCGGTTGATTGTTAGTCTACATGGACGACAGAAGTCCAGTCGACCCAGGCAAACTTTGGCAATTGCAAACCTATCGAATAGATATGGTTCTTTTGATTTATTTTGTTGAGATTCCGATCAATACCCATTTTCCTAAAGGATACTAGTCATGATACTTGTACACAATCTTCTATTTAACAAGCGGAAAAATCAAATTCAAGTTTAACACTTTAACATACTCAAATCTAGTAAAAAAAATAAACAAGCTAAATTCAAATATCATTTTATGAGACAGGAACCCAAAAATCTTTTTATAATGAATGCCTTGTCTAAAATATTTATGAATGGTCAATTGGAATTGAATGATCGATAAAAAAAATGTTCCTAATTAATCCTCTTATTCAGTTGATGTATGTGAGGATACAATCAATATGACGAAATGAGACAGTTTACTATATCACACTATATGAGGATACATTTTGAATCTTAGCTTGTGTATTTGTGGTTTCGTTCTTATCATTAGGTTAATCTTGTGTAACAACTAGGGACTATTAATCGAAAGTATTTTGTTTCGTTCATCAATATAATTATGTGACTTCACAGTCAAAGTCATAGATCTACACTGTAAACTTTCGATTGGTCTTCCATCGCCATAGATCCCTCAAGTCGTCTGATCTATTGTCGTTCTCTAGTACATATGTTTGACAGTAGGATTATCGAATGACTTTCAAAACACAAGCTCCCTTATATGGTTCATTCAATGATACTTTTGTTGCCAAGGATCCCCCAGGTAGACTAATAGTTGTTGACAAGTACTATATATGGTCGATTCTTCATGGCCGAACTCCATCCAGAACACAGGCTACCTAATGATTTGTTCGGAGGGCCTCCCGTCGCCCATGACCCCCCTAGGTCGATTGACCTGTTGTCGTCCTCCAATACATCTGTTCAACTTCAGGGTTGTCAAATGACTTCCAGAACACATACGTCGACTATCCTCACCTTAGTGATTTGGTTATCCAACTAGGGCACCGTGTTTTTATTTTGATTCATGTGGTGGGGATGACCTTTCTTAATTTTTTTGGTTGGTGGGGAGGGGAGGTGGGGATAATGGATACAAAACCAAACAAATTATGTGTTTTATATTTTTTTTGGTTGGGGGGGGGGGGGGACATCAAACTGCATGGTGGGGATAGAGCCGTCCATCTTTGTTTTATTGGTGATGTTGGATGAGGACAAAGAACCACAAGGGGTGATGATTATGAACAAAGAACCTTTGACCTCCACCCTTTTTTCTTCTCGGATAGTTACAATTACGCGTTCGGATACGCATGACTGGCAGATGGTCCCCGGGATCTAACGGGGACAGACAGCTCGGGCACGCGGAGACGGATGCGATGGGTAGTGCACAGACAGGCGCTCGGGTGTGCGGACAATTGGTGCATGGCGGTCAGCGTGCAGGGACGACAGCAGAAACATATAGGGCTAGTACGAGAAGCTAACAAAGTAACGAAAGAAAAAAATTATATGGAGACAACAAATCCTCCCTCGCTCTGATTGAAGACTCCTCAATCAAATCGGGAAAGAAGAAGAGAATATTTGTTGATCTAGGATTTTTGACGTGTCTCTATTACTATGTTAGAATAAATGAAGAGAATTATTCTTATTATATTAGAAGAGTCAAGAACTCTATTTATAGATACACAATGAAAATCTTAAAATATCATAACAGAAAAATAGGAAAACTAAGAAAGCAATAATGACTCAATATTGTTATAATAATGACACAATATGTTCATAATAATGACTCTTTAACAAACCTAATGTAAATGGGTAAGTAATATGATCCTAGCTCGTGCCTTTAGATATTTTCATTTTTACCGACTTAATGATCGAAGTGTTTTTAATAGAGGCACCCGCTCAATCTTTCCAGACCATATTATCTCGGTCGACTCTCATGTGAAGTTGGAAAGATGAACAAGCTTTGCATGATCTGTCATCCGATCTTCTATCATAGCATTAGGTCGGAACCTCCAACTGATCCTATCAAACTAATGCAACATTGTGAAGAAGCTAGGAGGGTGGTTGAAGAAGCCACTCTGAGCATCTTAGAGCGGCTTATGAGATTGTTTAAAGAGAGAATGAGAGGTCCACAATGAAGCACAACCTGACCCTGCCTTAAGATCTATCCCAGAGGTCATCCAACACGGGGAGTTCGAAGAGATCTTGTGACGATGACCTTAAGAAGAAGGAGAACCTCCTGGGAGATGGATGAGAGGCATCGGAACATGAAGATGCAAAAATGGTGCTGTAGTCAGTCCAAACAATTCATCTCTCTCCTTTCATTGGAAATTCTTGAGGCTCCGTTACCCCAAAGTTTGTCTCACCCAAGTTCAAGTTTCATGAATATAAGACATACCCCAATGAGCATATCTACCACTATCATCAAAAGAGGTCACTTGAGGCCAGGGATGGAAACCTCTTGTGTAAAGTCTTCCTATATAGGCGCAATGGATTAGCATTGACATGGTTCTAGAAGCTATTGGTCGGATTGACCTATAGCTTCTCATAATTCTGAGGTCTTCATTGGCTACTACATTTACCATTGTTGGTCGAAGAAGGATGTCACAAACCTCTTCAGAATACAACATGTAGGTTGTTGGAGAGAGGCTCAAGGAATTCGTAGAGAGATTAGCACAGAATGATATCGGTTGAGAGCTGCAAGCCATGGCTATCCATGATGGGCTCTCGCCCAAGGTAGACTATATGAGTTGCTCATTCAAAAATCGTCTACAAGCATGGTGGATGCACTCACTTGCACAGAGGTATGCATTCACCTTGAAGAGGGCACAATTTTCACCTCTCTCAAGGCCACGCGCTTTGTTACCATGACTTAGCTTGAAGGGATCAAAGAAGCCCACCACATTAGGCTCAAAGAAGGATGGAGGATGAGGCAACAATGAGCACTCTTCAAGAGATAGAGATCCAAAGCACCCTTTGATCGTCTCCTTGCACCAGATCTTCTAGAAGAACAAGGACAACGACATCTTCAAGCTCTCGTAGCTTATCTGATCCTCTATGAAGGATTAGGATTGTGGAAATGGGTACAGTTTTCACAATGTTTATGTTCACATTACCAACGAGTGTTGGAGCCTCCTGGATCAGGTCGAGGCATTGATCTGTGATGGAAGGCTCACTCACTACATCACACGTCATGCCCCTGGCAAAGCTCAAGTCATTATGAAGGCCACTAACAATGTATCGGGTGAAAACACGGCAACGAAGCCTAATTGGAATGATAATAGCTCGGATTAATCAGAGACTAGCAAGTCCCATCGGACTATGGCCCCTCACATGCCCTCTTGCCAAGAACGAGTTGTTAGCATGATGGAGATCAATTTATTCGACCTTGAGAAGGTAAGCCTCCCACGCCAACCCGTTGATGATAAGCCTCATGATTTGTAATTGTCGGATCCAAATGATTATGGTCTATGGTGGTAGCTTGACCTAGAGTCCATGGGTCCGTACAGAATTCAACCAAGGGGTGTTAGTCGTCTTGAGTTGAAACATTGAGTATTGGTCAAAAAGAAGATATATAAATAAAGCAGATTAATAAAGCAAGTAAATATGCATTGGATAATCATAATATACCAATGGTAGATATATATAAAGAGATAAAGAAAGTAGTAAACGGTCGACTACTGAAACTTAGCCGTTTGTTCCCACCGACTACTTGATGTCAGCTGTCTGAGCCCGCCGGCTAAAAAAAGGGATTAGTCATCTTGTCTATGAAGAGATTGGGTGGCAATTGACTGTCGGCTGGTTTGCACTAGCCGGCCATCATGTGTACACCTTTCTTAGCAGATTTGCTTAGTACTCCTAGACTTCTGAGAAAAACTTGAGTATGGGCTTTTGATTTGTCATATTAAGGTGGTTGATGGATAAGTTTAAGCTTATGGATAAGTGGGATATGGGTATAGAATTTGAAATATGGTGGGGGTAGAGTGGAGGAATAGAGGTTTGGTTTTCTCCTATCTCTTTGGTCTCTCAAAATGTCTATTTCCTCTCACTTCCCTTTCCAATACCTCTCTCTCTTTTGAATTCAAACATCCCACTCTCTAAATGCATTTTTCCACCTCCTCTTTCTCACCCCTACCCCTCCTTTTATAGTTGAAAAGATGCATTAAAGGATTCATTGGGTAATAGAATAGCTTGGACAATAGGGTGTGGCTAAGTAACTTTGATTGCAAATGTAGTATTGAATGGTCCATTGGATAATAGCATGTATTGGACAAGAGGGTGAGACAAAGTAACTTCACACCTAAGTAAAATTGCTTTTATGCTTTATGAATTTATTGAGGTGAGGGTCGGCTACTCCAAAGCAACTGTTTTTAGGGCGCTGGCTAGTTTCAACTAGCCATTCATCATCATTTATAATTTTAAGTCCCATCTCAAGCTAGCGGTGGATTTGGGTGGTTACTAAGATTGAGCCATCAGAGAGGGCCAGCTGGTCAGGATAAACCGCTGTCATCATTGGCAATAAATGTGATCTTTATGTCCCATCTCAAGGGAATGATTAGGGGATGGTTGGTTGAAGTCATCCGGTATAGGGAGACGGCTGATTAGATAGGTTTTGGCGAGGATTTCAATGGATTTGGGCTAAGGTGCTTGTCGGCTACTCCAATGTAACCATCAAAGTGGGACGACTAGTCTTTATCAGCCGTCTTCCTGCAGGTCTAGCCTTTCTACTTATTTTCCTCTTGCTATTTCCTTTGGTAGTCTTCTATATGACTCAATGTATTTAACTTTAAAATATTGCTTGGGATAAGTTTCCGTTCTTTAGACAGTCAAAATTGGGTTATTTATAATTGCTCCTCAACGGACGGAGTTTTTATATGAAGTGAGAAAACATCCGACTGATGATAAGGAGAGAAACCCATATTTTGACCAGCACGACCTACATGGGCCTCGATTTCATAATTGATAGCACTTAAGAAGTTCGACCTAAAAGTTTGGTCTACTAAAACATTATTGATGGAATAATCCGTTTTTCTCCGTAGGCCCGTCAGGCAACAACCGTCACATCAATAGTTTGCTATTTGGTTTTATTAATGTTACTTTGAATTAATATGTCAATGTGGACATTGTTTATGATTTATGATGTATTTTTAAAAAGTGTATAATGTATATTAAGCCTTTTAGGAATGATTCTACAAGTTGTGCATATTTTAAAGATTTTTATGGTTGATTCCATAGGTTTGGATAGGTTATTCATAAACCAGCTCTTTAGAATTGTACATTTTATGTTTTAGAAATTGATTTATATATAATACACATGTTATTTATAAATGTTATTTATAGAAAACTATATTTTTCATACTTTTTTTTTTCTGTTGACCTAGGTCTATTGGATTCGGGACAAAAATGTCCTAGGTCCGCCATCCGGCGGATCCAAGCCCGGGTCCACCCGGCTCGGACCCGACCTGACCAGTTGACAAACCTAGTCGACAGCCAAGAACACCCTTGAAGTCGACTTCATGGTGGGACTAAACATAGTAGGACTTCGATCAATCAATACTATGAAGTTACAACAAACATGGTTTATTTGTCAAAGTTAGTTTGACCTTTAGGATTGGACACACACAATTACTTCTTATTTCTATCTTCATAGGTTTTAAATTTAATTTCAGGGGTCATATGTTAAATAAGAGCCCAGTATTTAGGTCCCATGAACAAGCCCTATTAGGTAGCGTTTTCTAATTGGTTGTTTGTTTGATCTTTTCAAATAGTTAAAAAGACAAAATACAATCTACCCTTCACTAATGCCCCACGTTTTCCTCCTCTCAAAACACATCCCAAAAATTTTGACCATTTCTTTTATAGACATCCATCACTTTAAAAAATCATTTCGGCTGACTTGCTCATCTCCGATGACTGGCATCACCAACCCTGGATTCCTCTCGCTGCCCTCTATCATATGAGAGATGGTTCAACTGCCTTTCTAGTCCTACTCTAGACTCTACATTTTCTGACTTCCACATTCACCTTTTGATGGATGTAACTGACTTTTGATGAATCACTACGATCGGATTAAAAGTCAATTATATTTTGTGAATGTAACTTAGTTTTAAAATATATTGCCCAAAAAGTTCAGTTACATTTGTGAATGTAACTGACTTTTATTATATAAGGCATATAAACATCAGTTACATTTCAAAAATGTAACTGATTTATAAAATATAATGCATAACTGTTTAGATTACTCTGAAATATCACACAACCACATGCCAGTACAACATCAAAATTCTAAAAATCCTCCAAAACATAAATTTAACATCAAACACTAGATTAAAAAAATGCAATAAATGTAAAAATAAACAACAACAAAGGTCACACCTAAATTGATGAACATTAAAAATGATAGCCATATTGATCAATTGCACAAAAAAGGTCAGTTCCATTTGTGAATGTAACTGACTTTACCTATATAAGACTTATAAACATCAGTTTCGTTGCACAAAGTAGTGGCTTATATAGTAAAATATAGTTACATTCATAAATGTAATTGGCTTATAAAAAAATAATGTATAAATGTTCATATTAGTTTAAAAATATAATTGACATTTGAAAAAATAATACATATAAGTCTGAAATAACATTAGGACTATAAAAATCCTTCAAAAAATAAATTTAAAATAAAAATCTAACATTAGGACATTGTAGCAAATGTTGACAAACAAATAAGCAAAATCACACCTGAATCAACAGACATTAAAATCGATAGCCAAATCGATCAATTGTGATTTTCAATCAAATCATATCTAAAAAAATCCTCCCAAAAGATAAATTAATGGTTGAGAAACCTCCAAAAAACTCTTCTGATCTGCTTCTATGTGCTCTTCAAAAGTGTGTTCTTCAAAATAAAAAAATAATGTCCAACAAAAAATATTGATTATTGTGGATGATTAATAATTCAATTGTGATAATAATAATAATAATAATAAAAACGTCAATTGAATTCGCATGGTTTCATATGAGGATCCCTAACCATCCCATAATTGTGGTGATAGTTACCTAAAATGGCTTAAAGGACATATTAGACATTACGTATATGCCATGTCATGGGGCCTATAATAAGGCTTATAAGATGGGACTTGTGAATAATTATTGATCAAATAAAAATCATGGAATGAATTTTTACTACGACATGAGGGGATGAGAATCGACATGCAATCATGTGGAACAAATTCATGCATGTTCTAGCCAATTCAGCCACACCCTGATATTAATGTTATATATAAAGTGTTAACCCCCATTTGGATGCAGAATAAGACATGCTAGGGTATATATACACTTATTCCTGCATAACTGGGTATAGTAGTGGAATAAGATATTTTATGTTTGGTTATATTTTCAAATATTCTCGCTAGGAACAAGCAGTGTATTGTTTGATAGAAGATGAATTATATGTGAATATGATGTGGATAGATGATTTTTTTAATATTTAAGTTTTTTGGATAAGTTAAAATTCTATTGCAAGCGTAAATAGCATTGAAATACAAAGTCCGAAAATGATACATGAGAGAAGATGCGACAGAGAAAATTACATAAAAGGGAATATAAAAAAGGCAGCTTTTCACTAGGAAGAGTTGGCGAGTAGATGAGTAACTACCAATCAAAAACATTCCACCCCACCCCCTCCCCTCGCATCTGCTTCGACGCTAGCCCATCACCACCAACACTCCTTTCACAAAATGGACAGACTGAGCATCAGTTAGTCCTCTGCCCCACCACACGATGAACACTTCCACCTACTCCACCAAGTTTTCAATATAGACTCTTTAATTTTTGAAGATGGCCTGATTTCGTGTTAGATGGCCTGATTTCGCATTAGCCAAATAGCCCACGCCTCTACTAGAACCACCATTTGTGAAATCTTTGCCGCTACACTTCTATCTCCGGCCTCCTCTGACGCTGCCCAGCCCTCCATAGGGACTCCAATCCACCAGACGGGAGCGCAAGCTCGGTCGCCGTCCCCAAATGCGCCCATAACTGTTGCGACACGATGCTTTCACATCAAGTGACTCACATTTGTAGGTTCTGCGTTGCATAAGGCACATAGGGCGCCGTGCACTTGGATGTCCCACGGCCTTTGAACCTCCTCAGTCCAAAATTCCTTCAATAATACCTTGCATATGTATAAATAATCTGACTTCCTTTTTTTGTGTCTTTCCTACACATTGCTTCCCCTAACTCACATTCATATAAAAAAAATTGTGTGGATAGAATGCAAGCAAAGTATCATGATCAGGTCGGTGCAATGTGGGAGCTGTGTTGCTTTCCTCTTCATTGAGCAACACATGTTTCATGGACTAGGTGCAACCCATAATTTGTGTTACAATTACACCAGGCTTGTACAACCAAATCACTTCTCTAACATTGTTTACTTATGTATATTAAATTGAGGCCTCAAACCACATGGGTCTTAATATAACTTCCCATTCAATAATCATAAACATTCCTCAATTCAAGAAGCCATTGAAGGATTTGAGTGGTTGCAGACTGGGATTACGAGAGGTGATGCAAAAATGGTTATGATGGACATGTCACAGATTCGCTAGGGAATTTGAGTTGATGTAGATTCGGTGGAGATCGGCACCACAATCAACCATTGAAGACCCCATTCAAAGCTTCTTTGTGTCGTTGCAGAGAGGGTCACATGAGACGATTGTTTGTAAAAGAAAGTTTTGCACGAGATAGATGGGGTTTCGCATTTCTCGATAACCTTATTTAAGGTGGGGCCCACATATTCACTTGTTTTTGAATATCTTAGAATTACTGTATTCCAGCTCACACAGGGAATCCCAATGCAAGGTTATTACACATTATTATGACATAAGATATACCGCGGTATCTTGGACATCCAAACATGGCAAATCACCTATTTTGCATAATTCTAATTTATTCACTGGGTTATTCTATATTCAAACATGACATTAATGTTTCATATCTCTAATTATAAAAAATTCAAAATTGAAAAAGATATATAAAATATTAATTGAACCCTAATTCATTTTCAAAGCATCACTTTAACTACATCATACAATTACATCATACATGGAAAACGAAAGCAAAGTCACACCAGCCAAGCCTTCTCAAGGGTAATAGGAGCCCTTTCTGCTGGGCCTTGTGCACCACAGAATCATAGTTCTAAAATTATTTTCATTATCACATACTTCGCTGATGTCATCCATCCCCCTCCCAAGTCCCAAACTCAACTGTGAACTTTAAACACGGATTGTCCCACTATCAATCATAAAGAAAGACAACAAAAGTTGAATCATCAATAATACAAACCCCACACTATTCCGTCTCCCCCACCACCACAATCCAGAATCAAAACAAAAAGACACATCTCAAAAGACACATCTCTCCAGGACTATATAAATTAAATCCCCCATTAAATGAACTACTCTACCCTCCCCCACTCCACGAATGTGTTGGCCCTCCAATCCATCCAATCAAAATTGGCTAAAATGTGTTCATTTTCTCACTTTATGCAATGAGAAGCGTAATGGGGTGGTCGAGACACACCCTCCTTTAAGAGGATATCGGGAGTTCGTGTCCTAAGTCTTAAAAAAAAAAAAAAAAGCCCCCAAACACAATGGATTTAAGAATAATTATCCAAAAGGAATTATCTTTTTTTCTTCTTTTCATTGGGTCTTAATTTTATTAAGGAAGAGAATGCCCAAAATAAGAATGCTCCATTAAAATGTAAATAAAAAAAATAAAAGAATAATATGATATTCAAATATCTAACTAAAAAAGTATCCTTAAAAATATTCAAAGTGAAGATATGCATTATAAAATTATAGATATTTTATATGATATATTGTTTGAATTCAATTATTTTTTTCATCTAAATAGCTTTTCTATTATATTCTATTCTTACATTTACATGAAATTAATTAAATCTTTAATTGCAACTCTCATTTTTTTACCCATTCTCTAATACGTCTCTCCTTTCAATTTTTTTGTATCACACTATCGATTTTTTATTGTTTTATAAAAAATAATACATCTAGTCTCATTTGTAGTCTTGCTTATAGCCCTTAACAATTTTAATTTATTCTTAAAATATATATATTCATCTAATGAAATATTTATTTATTATAAAAATATCAATACATATTTTTCTAAAAATATAAAAAATTAAATTTTTATATATTACACTAGTATAATATATATTATACCACGACAATTGTAAGCTCAATCAGTAGTGTATTAATGTATAGGCGGCTATGATAGGGACTAACTAGTATCGATTGTCTACGGATATTCCAATGAAACAATTTCAAGCGCCTTTAGACTAAAAGCATTTTATTTGAGTGTGCGATAAAAATGCAGAAAAATTTAGAACACGAAATGAATATGTTTGACATGTTCATCTCAGGTCTCAGGACCCACTCAATACGGCCGCAGTACTCCCTTCACCTACACCAGAGCCAATTAACTTATTAAACCCCCCCTCCCCCAGAGTCCTCTCAATCACTAATCCCCTTCCCCTTCCCCTTCCCCTTCCATTGAACCCCTCATGCGAAAACCATGGATCTTTGACACAGAGAAGTCTTTGCTCAGATTCTTGTTTCCCCACACAATCATCAAAAACAAATCCATAAAAAAAATAAATTATCCAATCATTCACAATCAACAACAACAAAAAAAAAGGTAAAATTTTGCACATGGAAAGTGATCCTCTCCTCCCAACCCATTTCAGCAATTCCCCTAGAAAAAAACTCTCCCCAACAATCCTCATCCCCTCCTCCTCTTCCTCAACCCCACCACCCTCTCTATCCCCCTCCCCGAGAACGATGAGTTCACCCACCCCATCCCCTCCTCCTCCTCCCCCCTCTTCGGCCGCCTCTTCTTCGGCTCCCCCACCTCTCTCGACCTCTCCGAAACCCTAATCAACAATAATCCCCCACTATCATCATCTCATGAGGACCCCAACCCCGCCATGCCCACTCGTCTTGGCCGAACCAAGACCAACCTCCACCGCTCCCGGACCGCCCCCGCCATGTCCACCATCAACGACGTCGACCACTCCGACCACCCCGTCAAGCCCTCCGGCGGCTCCTGGTCCATCGTCAGTCAGGCGGTCGTCCTCCTCTCCCTCTACCTCTCCCTCGGCGTCGCCATCTACTCCTTCAACCGGACGCACTTCACGGGCGTCGAGACCCACCCGATCGTCGACGCCCTCTACTTCTGCATCGTCACCATGTGCACCATCGGGTACGGCGACATCACCCCCCGCACGGACTCCGCGAAGGTCTTCTCCATCGCTTTCGTGCTCTTCGGGTTCGGGTTCATCGACATCCTCTTGAGCGGGATGGTCAATCGGGTTCTCGATCTTCAGGAGAATCTGCTCCTCTCCACCGTCAAGAACCGGCGGAGGCTGGACTACATCGTGGATGTCAAGAAGGGGCGGATGAGGATCCGGATGAAGGTGGGGCTCGCGCTTGGAGTCGTCGTGCTGTGCATCGGGGCGGGGACGATGTTGATGCACTTTGTGGAGCGGCTCGGGTGGCTCGACTCTTTCTATCTGTCGGTGATGTCGGTGACGACGGTCGGGTACGGGGACCGCGCGTTCAAGTCATTGTCGGGGAGGTTGTTCGCTTCCGTGTGGTTGTTGGTCTCGACGTTGGCGGTGGCAAGGGCGTTCCTTTATCTTATGGAGGCGAGGATTGATAAGCGGCACAGGATGATTGCAAAGTTGGTGTTGGCGAAAGACATGACTGTTTCGGAGTTTCTCGCCGCGGATATCGATAATAATGGGTTTGTCAGGTTCGTTGAGGCTCATCCTTTGCTCTTCATTGTTTGGTTAGGCTTATTTTTAGTGCGTGAAAGCGCAAATGATAAAAGAAGAAGTACTTATAAACCTTTTGTTTGGAAGGTCGTCCATCTTTACTTTGTTTTCTTCCTTTTAATACCGATCTGCATGGAATGTTGAAAATTAGGATATCGGAAACTTAGCTATAAGAAGAGCAACACATACATGTCGCTTAACATTGAGGTACTTGTCATATAAGTATGCATATTGACCCATTATGTAAATGGACCAAATGGGTGTATCTAATGCTGGTGCATCAGCTTTAGAGACAACATATGACCAGATTCCAGATTATTTATGCTTACATCTTAGTTTCAAGTGTTAGTGTTAATCAGCTTGATCGATATGTATCGGGGATTTAAAAATAAGGTGAAGCTTCATGTTGTTTAGTGTGTGATAATGAAATAAGTGGTCATCAGCTGATAGAATCCCTTCATCCCCTGCATTTTCACCTGCTGATGGACATACCTTGTGAAAATGATGGTAACCAGTGAAGAAAAGTGGTCTACTCTCTATAGCAACTTGCTTTTTGTTTGAACATGTTTTGAGTTAATGGGGGGTTTATCAGCCAAATTGATCTTGAGTAAACCTGTTTTCTTGATTAGCAGATGTAATGAAAAAGGATGGAAGGCCTACAAATGGACAATGCATTTATCCATGAGCATTATGAACACAAGTGATGACATATTCTTGTAAAAATCTTATGACATTTTGAGTTAAGGACCTCCATTGCAAAAATGCTTTGTAAAGATCAACATTTTCCAAGGCATGTTTGTTGTATTTTCAGGATCGTTATTGGGTTGTCTTAAAACAATCTGTTGTGCTTGTGCTGATTCTTCAAATAAATGAGTTAATTGTTAAAGAGCTCTATGTTACATAATCAGCCTTTTATTGGTGACATGGTTGTGTGGTTTTGAAAGAAATCATTTTTTTTCTAAGGAGAAAATATGATAAGGGAAAACTGTCTGCTATCATCAATTACACTCATTATATCACTTTTCATTATATTTTGTTGTTTCCTATTTTTTATCAATATTTTGTAATAAAAAATTCTGATTGATATGTCATTTTTTTGGTTTAAAACATTGTTTAATTGCCTTGAAGTAGTTTTAGTTATTTCTCTATAATTCGTTTGACAAAATTCTCGAATTTTGCAGGCTATCTATGATGCATACATGATACTAGACACCAATAATATTAATGTATACTTACTAAACACGAGAGTTTTATAGAGCCATTTACTTGTTCACAAGGATTTGCGCAGCCAAGCAGTCTTAAATTATTCGATGATGAGTGGTCTTTTCTAGTTCTAGCAGTGCATCTCCTCCAATATTCTGAGTTCATATGACATGATTGGCCACCTTGTATTTTGCTTCTTCTCTGTGTTCCCTCACCCCCTTCGGGCATTGTTTATTCGAAAATTTTGAAATAGAAAATGACCACAGTTTATCTCAAAAAAAAAAAAAATGATTGCCGACCTTAGTTTGACAATGATGATTTATCATGTTGATAATGTATCCATTTTATCAGCTGATCAGCTTATGATTTTATGAAAAATAGTATCTAATTATTCACTAGACCTTGGAGTTTCTTACCAGATTGCTGCCAGATTAGATTTGGGTGAATGAAGTGTGGTGCGTTATCAGTCATGAAAATCAACATTAACATCAACATAACTTGTTCCCGAATGAGTTGGTTCATATTCTTTAGTTATAAATCTTGTATGAAAGGCCATACCCATAACAGATATTCTTTTCTTTCTTATTAAGTACTGCTCTTCAAATTCATTTGGTTCTCCCAATCCACTCCTGGCATTCATGCCAGACATCAAATACTTATCTTTTGTCCTATCCTTATTATATGCTTTAAGTCTATCTTAGATCTTCATGTCAGCCTCACCAAACTTTATTCATGTGCTGCTTCCTGATAGCCGACCATTTAGGTCCATAAAACATGGTTGGCCTCATTTAAATTTTATTGTCCTCTTATAGTAGCTTTGTAGTTGGTTCGCAATGCTGGAAAACTGATGTATTTATCCTTCCAAAAACTCATCTATTAATTTCTAATGATCAATAAACCACATCTTAGTCATTTTCTCTGTGTATTCCTCCATTTTCTTCAAATTCTGGGACTTTATAAAATTGCTCCTCATCTCCACACTAATATTTGTGCCTATCTTTGTTTCACCTACCAGAACTATTATTGTCCATGATTAAAATGGCCAAGGAATTTCTCCTCTTTGTCTATCTATGTATTTCCAAGTTCTGCATATCCTGTTTCTCAATGTTTGGATTGGAGGCCAGCATTAATGCAACTAATTTTTCATATGCTGTTATCCAATGTTGCTCTAACATAATGACCTTGAATATATGCACTGGGTTCTTCCATCCAAATCATCTCAAGACTCTTCTTCCTTTCTTCTATTACCATCGACAATGATCTGCTCATCCTTCCTGCTTCTATATAGTCCCCATCAATGGTTGGCTTGTTGCGGTACTGAACATTACAATTAATTTTCACTTTAGTTTTTTTCCCCTTATTTTTTTTTTTTGAATGAAAGTTTTTTTCCCCTTATTGAACTCCTAGATTTCCTATCATGCACTAATCTTCATTTCTACCTATGTTGGATATACTATATTCATCTGAAGATTCACATTCCATCCAGCTACAATCATCCTACTTGCATGATAGTTCATCCAACAATCACATGACGGGTAACTACTTTCATGCCAAAAGTGCTGTCTCATAGAATTTCCTTTCAATATTATTGCTAGTTAGATGTTCTAACTTCATGAGAAACGCTAGTGCACTCTTTATATCATTGAATTAATGTAGCAGAAAATATTCCTGAGAAGATGGCCTTAATTTGTATAATTGTATAGTTAGGGCACGTGGGTATTGTTCTTTGGTTTCCATGCTTTCGGTTTTCATTCTCCTATTAATAATACGGGTGTGAAAACCTACCATTTAAGGTTTTATAATGGCAGGAAACAGTGAGAAATATGTTTGCTGACATTGTTATACAATATATTTTATGGCTTAGTAATACAGGTTCTTGTATTTCACTTGTATGCCTCTAATGGCGGAATTGCTGAACAAAAATTTAAAGTACTTTTGTTTGCTTCCTTTTTCATTCCCATTTCCAACTGTTGACATCCATGAAACTCTTAAAAGAATGCTTGGAGGTTTTGTAATAGATGACACACACTGTCCATTTTTGACTACCTGCATCAAATCTTTCTCTTGAAAGCGTAATTGACTATTTGTGTTTGTGTATTGCCTATTCTAGCTTTCTCTTGTACTAAATGTTGGTTGTCTATGCAGCAAGTCTGAATATGTCATATACAAACTCAAGGAGATGGGGAAGATAGCTGACAAGGACATCCTGCCAATCTGCCAGCAATTTGATAGGCTAGACACAAGCAACTGCGGAAAAATCACACTTGGAGATTGTCAACACTAAGATTCTTCAACGATTGAATGGGATCCCTCTGAGTTGAAATATTCTTCTTGGGAATTCCTTCCAGAAGCAGGAGAAAGGCGGAATGCTTTATCGGTCTCAAAAGGATATAACCGTGAGCTCGATCGGGTGCAATACCATGGGTCATACTGTACAGTTGAATATCTGTTCCCCAATTCTTTTTCGCTAGCGCCATGTGGCAATAAATTGTAATCCGCTATTTGTAAATTCTCAAACACCTGCTTTTAATTCATTTTGAAGAAATATTACTAGGAGTAGCTACGTCCATCCTATAATTTGTCATGTCGGCTTCACATCCAAGTAATCATGACACGCGTATCATGGATTTGGAGGTAGAATTCTCACAACTAGCAGCATAAAAAAACAAGTGAATCGATATCTTTCGCACAAAAATTCCTATGGAATGCGAAGTGACTTAATGGTTCCAATTTGCTCTGAATTTTCCATCCCAGACTTAATGGTTCCAATTTGCCCTGAATTTTCCATCCCAGACTTAATAGTTCCAATTTGCCCTGAATTTTCCACCCAGACTTAATGGTTCCAATTTGCCTTGAATTTTTCATCCCGTTGCTCAAAATGTTTTTTCTGTCTTTTTTTTTAAAAGATAATATTTTGGGGCGGTTACACCCACCCTAGATCCCCACCTCATGCGCATGTAAAATCTGTTTTTCATGTTGTATGATGAAACAGTATAAACATGTAGATAAGTCTTGGAAGCTGAATAAAAATAGTTTCCTCAGATTCATATATAAAACTTGTTTTTATTGAAATTCCATTTTTTTCCCCAGACTTGTGTAACTATAGAAGTATATCTAAGAAGTGTAGATATCAATCTAAGAACCCTTTTTATTGAGGTGTTTACCATGCAAAATGGCATTCACAAATTTTTTAATTTTGGGGAGCATTCTCTCAGAGGAAGAAAAAATTGTCATGTCGGCTTCATATCCAAGTAGCTATGTCCATCCTATAATTTATGTCGGCTTCATATCTTGGATTGTCATTCTCAGCCTCAAAGATGATCATACCCAGTCCCAAATGTGGATTACCTCATAGGCATGCTAGCTAACTGGTAATAAAAAATGACAAAGTAGCATCAGTGACACAAAATTCATTGATCTCATCCCACAAAAGCAAGAATGTAGATACGATTCGAAGACTTCATGCCCATCTCTCTTTGCAACACATTTTACAAATTCTTGATCACCAAAATTATTGTGAACAGCTTTAAGAACATCCTCCTGAAAATCATTAGTCCCACATAATCGGCATTTGTCAAGGGTCATCAAATATTACATAGAAACTCTCCTCACTCGCGAAATGATGTCCTATATCAAGGGCCGGCCCTGAGATCTGTAATTTTGGATGGGGCCATAGGCGAAATTCTTTTAAATGGGGCCCTATAAAAAAATCTTATTTAAATATAACTCAATGGATTGTTGTAATGTTGATAAACTAAAAGCATAAAAGATCAAATACTCTAATATACATTATATATATTTTATATGAGAAAATTAAATATTTAGATAATGAATAAATAAATAGGAAATTTCAATATTCATCATCTAAAAAAATGAGATTTTCATGTCTAAACTTTTTAATTTTATCTCCGATTAACCAGAATATGTTAATATAATTATATAAATATATATCCAATAACAAAAAAGAAAAAAAAAGCAAAACTAAGAAATATAATCATTGGATGGATGAAATTATATTTGGATGGATGAGATGGCTTACATTATTTTTTCATTTGGGGTTTATATGTGTTATAAAAATAAGTGTTATTACACAATTTTTAATTTAGCCCCAATTTTAATCTACGCTTCTCACCTTAGCATATACTCATATTAACGAGGTAAATTTTTTATATTTTTTTAAATGCACTAATACAATTTGTTGGAGTATATGCTTCATTTTTATAAAGGCATATACCTCATTAGATGAGATATACTATTTTTAAAATATTCAAAACATGTATAGATTGTAATTGGGGCTCAAAAAATGATTGTATGTAACATTATCCTAAAATAATTATATTTGATAGTGAACTAGGCTGAAACTCATAACACAAGTATACATATATATAACTAGGTATTTAGGGCCCTTCCTTGGGTGGGGCCCTAGGCAACCGCCTACTCGGCCTACACCCAGGGCCGGGCATGCCTATATCATAAGCAGCTCAGGAATTGGGAGAGTTGTGCTCACCGTATGCAAGGGGATCGAAGTAACCTCCCTACTGTTGCCTTATTGCAACTCAACGTAGATTGCTACATCTGGCTCTTTCTTTGTTCCCGATCGTTGAGGTTCCGAATCGGGTTGAACCCGAATGTTTTTTTTTTTTTTGAAATAAAGGTAGATCTTGCTGCCAACACTTATATTAAAACTGGGTTACAAGTCCGAAGGGTGATGAGAAGAAGAGAGAAAAATAATTAAAGGAAGGAAAATAAAAATACAAAGATAAGAGGTGTCGATAATGAAGGTGGGGTGAAGAGGTAGCGGTGCATTAGACAGGTTGTCTAATGTCCCCGGTGACCACCTACCCCCTACCCCCCGACCCTCTACTTAACCTATGATGACTGTTCCGCTTTGAGAGAATGCGATCCCCCTTGCCCCGGCGATGCCATGCCCCCACTCAGACACAGAAGGCACCACCATTTTCCACATATTTTTCACGTAGACCCTGGAATTCTTGAAGATCGCCTCGTTTCTAGTCCTCCAAATGGCCCATGCAACCGCTGGTATGATCAATCGCAACACAGAGTTCGCGAGTCTTGATGTGTCTGGCTGGCAGATGTCCTTCCTAGCCACCCACATGCGCTCCATGTCATGGAAAGAAGGTCTCCATGTCGTGGATGCACCCACAGCGTCCCATAGCTGTCTGGACACCCGACATTGACAGAAGAGGTGAGCTACAATCTCAAGTTCCTCCCCACAGAGAGCACAGTCGGTCTGCTCGGATGGCCTCCACTTCGCTCGGTAGACCTTTGTGAGAGGGCGCTCTTGATACAATTGCCACATAAATACTTTGATCTTGAGAAGTATCTTAAGCCGCCACATTTGTTGAAACTTTGGCTGTTTGTTGTGCCATTGGTTGAGCCCTTCTCCTCCACCAGTAGGAGGTTTTGACCGAGAAAACCGACGTCGGGCCCAGCCCCCACGTCACGCAGTCACTCTCCTGCTCGAAAGAGCCTCCCCATGATGAGAGGTGCTTCACCAACATTGCCAACTGATTTGTTTTCACCTCTGAGAGGCGACATCGCCGTAGCCGGATGTCCCACCCGTGAAGCGCGCCCGAGCCCGACCAGTAGGAGGCGATGGGTCCGTCTTGGCGTTCTACAAGTGCATATAGCTCCGGGAAGTCTTCTCCGAGGGATGTGTTGCAACCACCGGTCCTGCCAGAAATGGACCCTCTGGCCATCCCCAACCCTCCACATGAGCATGGTGGAGAACTCCTGGCCCAAGCCACGCCCGCCGTGGCGCTTGAATAAAATCTGGACCCAAGGTCGAGATGCATCGTTGAGCCACCTCCATAACCAGCGATCAAGGAGTGCCTTGTTCATGTTTTGGAGATCGAGCATGTAGATGCCCCAATTTTGACCGTCCAGAAAGACGAAAATACTGGGACATCAAATAGAAAACAATTCTAAAAAAACCCGAACCAAAAAAACCCCAACACTTAGAAAAACTTAGGATCCTGGAAAGGGGCGGCTAACCCTAACTAGCCGCCCTCCTGGCCGACCCCAAACCGCTTCCCTGGATGAGACATAAAGCAGCATTAAATGCTGATTATTACGGCGGGTTGTGACCTTTAGCCGCCCCATCTTGGCCGGTTTACTCCTAGTGACCGACCCAAGCCACCGCTTGTCAGAGATGGGACGTTTGGCAAGTCATGAAGAGGGCGGCTACCAGGAAGTAGCCGCCCCATCCTGGGCGGCTAGTTTAAAGTAGCCGCCCTTCACCTGGTCTTTGACAGAAAAACAGAGAATTAATGGGGGTCTAATCAAGCACACTATTACCCAATTCACCCTATTATCCACCGGACACTCCCCTGCCTCTTTTCTACTATAAATAGAGGGGGTCCCAAGCCTTTCTAACACAATCAATATCCATCCACAATTCACATCCACCTCTTGAATCCCCACTTGAGATCATTCACAAACCCATTCCACTACTTGAAATCCCTAGAGAGAGAGAGAGTCCCATTTGTGAGAGAAAAACCCATTTCCCACACAAATCCGTCCTCTTAACCCACCCTCTGAGACCCAGGTTAAACCTAGCTTAACCTCTGCCCAAGCCAAACCCATTTCCTACCTAGGTTCTGCACAAGTTGACCCAGGCCTCGGACGGCTAACCCCAATTAGCCACCCCATACCCGACGACTCAAACCCACTAGCCGCCCCATATCCACAACCCACTTGACCCAAGACTCCTCTAGCCAGCCCAGAAGCAGAATAAGACTACCAGTTTTTCACCTCTGTGTACGGTATATCCGTGTCCCAGAGTGGAGACCCCACAAACTCCCCCATGTAGGCGATCAAGTCCAACCCAACTTTTTCTGATTTTTAAAAAAGTAGGTGGCGATCACACACACACCGGAATCCTCTTGACCCGTTGTCGGGCACCTCAACCAGGAACGACACCCCATCACCCTTCCGAGAGACGATCCGATCGAGTCTGCCAAGGCGTGCACCGGATCCGAATTCCCGAAGAACCCCCACACATGCGGATTTTTCTCACATTGACAAATCTGGCGATCACGGTGGGACGTCCCTCGTGAAAAAACGACAAACGGTAATCCTCTTCTAATTCTTTTTACAAGCTTGACTAGAATGCTATCAACCCCCTAGGGAAGCTAGAATTTCTCACCCCTTCAGTCAAACCCTCCTCTACTCTGCATTGTAACATCTTTACTGCTTTTGTAAGCCGCACACAGCTGCACGATCCTTTACTGCTTTGTAAGCCGCACACAGCTGCGCAATCCTTTACTTCTTTCGTAAGTCGCACACACCTGCGCAATCCTTTATTGCTTTATTTACTGCTTTCTCTCTACATCCATTCCCACCCTTAAATCGTTTCACACTCGCATCATGGAATCCCACCTAGAGGAGGAGATACTAGAGGAGAGAATCACCCAAGAGGTCTGGCCACACGGTTCCTTAGCCATCTCAAGGAAAGGATGACTAGTCTAGGGTACCAATCAGTAGAGGACATGTTCCATGACCTCACTGATTACCACCAAGTCAAGACCTTGAGATAGGAAATCCCTGTCGAGATCCCCAAGGCTACTCTCAAAACCCCGTCCACACCCAGCTACTTGGTCAATCCGAGCATCTTTTTGTTCGCCCCCCTTTCCCCCGTAAATCCAAAATTTTAATGATATCTAAAATTTTAATGTCTTTTGAATGTAGGTACCACTTATAACAAAATCGTATTTGAGTTTTTAGAGGAAAAAACATAGAGACAGAAAAGGTATCCATATTAAATTATTAATTTTTGTTTTTTATTTATAGTTATTTTTTATTTGCTCAATTACTTATATGTTAATGATTTTTAATATACTCTTAATTTAATTTAATGTTAAATTTCTTTTTAAAATTTTGAACAAATATATCTTTCAAATTTTTTTAATGAAATTTTGATTAAAAAATATACTAAAATAGAAAAAGGTATGGATATTAAATTGTGTTTATTTATTTATTTGATCAACTATTATGTGTTAATTATTTTTAATATCATCTTAATTTAACTTAATACAATTTATTTTTCAATTTGGATCAAATATTTTATTTCACAAAATTTGTTTTTGAAAAAATAAAATCAAGTATTTTTACTATTTATTTATACAATATATGGGAAGTGGAATTAGATCTTCATCCACTGGGCCGAATTCAAAGGCGATCTGAGCTTTAGATATAAATTTGAGAAAAAGCACCAAGAGAACCTCCGCGACAGTTGTGGATCTTCTTTCGGTGGGCCACCCTTCTTGATCTTCCACTCTGGTCACCTGCAACTCATTTCAGTGTGGTGCTGGCTAACGCCCCGCCAACGCTCAAGTCAGATCTCCGTTAACGAGAGATTAAATTTGAGTCTAGGATTTTTGTGGAAGAAGAAGTTTGTACCTTGTGAATTGTGATGAAGGGCATGGGAGGGGCCATGAGTGGGCTCGGCTGGGCTGTAGCCTAACCGAGATTTGTCAAAATCTATTTATTATTTTATTTTCAATTTATTTTAGAGAGGTTATAAAACTCATTTTACTATTAGTGGACCATTAATCTCTTTCATATTAGATGATTCTCTGTATTGAAAAAGAGTTTGATAAAAAAATATAGATCCAAATTTGATAACAAGTGATTTTTATTATTTGAAACATTGTAGGGCTCAAATTTAATAGGAAATACTAGGGTGTAATGCGGATAGTCCCAAGGATAGTCCGTACAATTTTTAATTTTTTAAAATTAGTAAACATCATTTAATGAAATATATGTTTTAATAAAAAATGTATAATACTTCATTTCTAATTTTTAATATATTTTTAACAAATGTAATTTTTTTATGGAGGTATATACTCACCTAAGGAGGTATACATCTCTCTGAATAGTTAATGAGATATGCAAGACTGCATTTAGGGCTACCCATAGACCGCGTGTAACAACACTCAATTTAATAGTATTTATATATATATCAATTTTATTAGATGTATAGTGTTTATTATGAATATGAACTTTTGAATTTATATACATTTTAAATTTTGTTTTTTTTTTAACAGGGATTAAAAATTTTACTAAATTTTAACTTAACCCACCCTAAAATTAAGTGCTGGCTCCGCCCGTGATGAAGGGGATGCCCTCCTATTTATAGTGGGAGAGGGCGTGCCAGTTTTGCTTTGGAGGTGTGAGCACATCATATGATGGAATCTTCTACGTGGGTTTAGGATCGGTTGACACATGTGATCTTGTGATCAGTTTATCATATATAATCGAATTCTGACAGTTGGTTACAACTATTATGTCAGAGTATATTCCTTGAGCTTCGTGTAATCTCGTCGATGTTTGGATCTCACACGTGAGCGATCCTTTCATCAGGTCGGACTTCGTGGTCTGACTACTTTGGTGAGGCTTGAAGACTCAGGCTTGGTCGGGAATCCGACATATGATGAAGGATTGCATATAACTGATTGTATTTGGGCATGGAAGCACGGCCTTCAAAATGGGCCTTCTTATCGGGTTGGGCTATCAACCTTGATGGGCACTCTTGGTGCACCCCTGAAATACAATTTCCTTATTCTATTCTGATTAATTCATGTATCTTTATTCCTTATTCGGGATTGTCGATTTGATTTTCTACACAATCCATTAACAAATTTTATCCAATTTATATTAAATTTTATCTAAAAAAATATCATAAAATTATTTTAATTTAATATATTCATTTGATTATTGATTAATTTTGAGAAAAAATTTTTTTTATCATATTTTGAATTTTTAAATTGATAAAAATTGAAATGAGTTCGTGATCTCATTTTTCATCATGAAAGTCATTCGTGAGAAAATATATTTGACATATATTTACAGGTGTGTATATATAGCAAAAACATCTTTCTAAATAGTTATTGATCACACCAATTGGAGTTATGCTTGAAAATTTTTAATTTTTAAATAATTTTAGTAATAATTTAATTGTTTGCTAAGATTAAGATCTACATAGAAATTATTATGATTTGATGGTATAATTAGAATTGCATGCTTATCATAATGGATCTCTCAATCATCAACAAAAGCTGAATTTTGAAGAATTGTTTTTAGTGAGAAATCATCAGTTCAAGATATTTTATTTTATACTTTTTTATTATTTATTTATTTATTTATTTATTTTTATGATAATAATATCTATAAAAATTGATGCCTTTTGAATGTAGGTACCACTTAAAATCAAAATGAGATAAGTATAGACATAAACATTTGAAAAGTTTATATCAAATATTATAAGATCAATTTATATTAAAAGTTAAGATATGGACTAATAAAAATTATTAATTTAAAATTTTAAATTAAATTATGTGGATGAATAAGATATGCATAAATAATATTAAATAATAAAAATTTATATATTTAATAAAGGATAAGATAATGATTTGTAAGATATGGATAGATAGAAACATAAATTAATTTAAAACTCTAATAAACTGTAGAATAAATATTATACTATAAGATAATATCCATACATTAAATAAGAATAGATAATATTCTTATATTAAGTTATATCATTTAATTTAGGTAGATAATTTTAATATCATATGTACAAAATGGATTTAAATAAAATTGAAGTCAAACTTGAGGTTAAAAATAAATAATTTATTTTTATTATTTTCATATGGAGAAATTAAAATAGATAAAAAATTATTTTATAAATTGATAAATTAAGGTGAAATAAATTAATTTTCTTAAAAGATGATTGATATTATTTGACTTTGCTTAGATTTAGATCTGTCAAAATATTCGTAAAATTGGTTTAATTAAATTTTCAAAAAAAATATATGCAATATATAATGTCTCATCTAAATTATATGTTATTGATATTATATTATATAAATTTATATTTTTATTAAAAATATGATTTAAAAACTTAATCTATTAATTAAATAGAATAATTATTACAAATAATATTAAAAGTAATTAACGTGCGACACACGTGTGCGTTAACTAGTATCTTAAAAGTAACACTCGATACTGTTACATTTTATATATGGATAGTTTGTATGATGTTACTGTTACATTGTTGACAATATAAAAATCCAATTTTCCTATTTGTGTTATTTTTGTTACATTCGTAAATGTAATAATCACTCACATACGTGTATTGATTTATATTTGTTACATTCATAAATGTCTATTGTTGTGAAATAGATACATTTACACAATATGATTATATTACAATGTAATTAGTCATTAAGAGCAAATGTTTGAATTATTTTTGCAGGGGGGTCTGTTACATTTCTTCTCCTCTTTTTTTGTTTCTACAACATTTTTTAACATGAATATCATAAGACTGTTACATTCACATATTTATGTTACACTATTACATTCTATTACAGTTATAATCATATAAATGTTACATACTCATTTTTTTCTCTCTCTATTTTCATAAATAACATTTTTTTAATACAGAGAAAAACTATAATCGAAATCGAAACAAAACTTACATGGCTTCCACGATGAAGAATCGAAGGGAGCAGTCATTCCAAGATTGTTGTTTATTGCTCGATCGATCTGTTCATGGTGGAAGAACGTTGAGCCGGCCGCGAAAGATTGACAAAACAGAGTGAAAATTCATTTTCTACAAAATGACTTTTTTTATTTAAATGGGTAAATGGATTTCAAGATTCACATAGAAGAGTCATAACTCAATAGAGAAAATGGGGGATTTAGGTTAATGAGACGTATTTTTAATGAAGAATATATTTTACCATTTTATTATTTTTTAAAAGTAAGTCAACTAATAAGATGATGACACCTCATTTGACTTATATTTTGGGGTATGAATATCATTACTGAAAGAAAAAACTATATTAAAAGTACTGTATGTAATTGAGCCCTTCTTTCGGATACCAACTCAAATTGAGATTTGGATGTCCTTCGTGGGTACCCAATCTCTTCTGAAAAACCTTGCATATCAGATTGAAAAGAAGAAGAGGGAAGGAAAAAAAGAAGATGATGATATTGAGCAACGCGTCATTCATTCCTCACAAACCCCGTGGAATTGCGACGGTAGTAATGACAGCCTCCAATCCGTCTCAGTTAAGGCGCGAGCTCGACGCGCTCCACCGTGAAGCCGAACAAACCCGCTCCAAAGGTGATCTTTCTCTCACTTCTTCTCTTCCCTTTCAAAGATGTATTCTTTTCGATCTGCCTCTTGTTTGGGCTTCCCAAATTTTATGAATTGTACGTTTCATCAGCCCCACCTATTGTTTTCGACTTCTTTCAAACCCAATTCATCCCCACAATTCCTTCTTGGGTATTCAATGGATTGTACGCCTTGGAAGTGTATTCCTAACAAATCCCAGGCAGACAAAATGGTCCAAATTATATTTTGTCTGTGTATGAATTATCAACACAAAAAAAACATGCATTTTTATCATCTCTTTGGTACTGATGGCATAGTAAAAAAAAAAAGTAGTCTTACACCTATCGATTGAACAAACTTCTATTCATAGAGCCGTGCTTTTAGTATCTTCAGGATCTGGGTATTCGTTTAGTTTGAATGATTAACTTAATTCTCTTTATAATTTAAAAACTAGCATCAATTCTCGTCGCCGCTTTCACACTCGACATGGAAGTTTTTGATGCATCTCTATCAAAATACTTCTATAAAATAATTTATTAATTAGAGTACTTCTACCGTACTTGTCATGTATCATTTATAAATGTACATTTAGTGTATTGAACAGAACTCTTGTTGAATATTTGCCATACATGAACTTTGGGACAATGAGCGATGTTGGGATTACCACTTTTCTCAAGTCTCCGTCCTAGACCATCTCTCAATACTAGTTCTCGACCTTCTGGTATTGTCGTCACCTTCTAATTTTTCAATACTATTATTGGATGGGCAGAAATGATTGTTCAGTCAATCACGAATCTCTGTCATGGGTCTGTTAAAACATGAAAACAGCAGTGGCTGCAACAATTTTGTGGAGCAAATTTTCACCACCTTTTGGTGATCATTTGGATAGTGAACATGATTCAACCTTGTTTATAATAATGGATGTGGGGGAACTGTTTTATACTTCCCAATCTGATGAGAGAAAATACGATGCTGGGTTATGTTGAATTCTGAGACTCAAAAAGGAAAGCATGATATGTGAAGGAAGAGACTGAAAAGAGAAGAGGGTCTGAAGTTAGTAATAATAGAGGTTGCTGTGGTTGCAACAGCTGCATAGTTCACAGTATCAATTTGTTCTCTCTTTCTGTGCTTTCTAAAGTTTATTTTACTTTGTTCTTCTTCTTCTTTTCTTAATCCTTCTTCTATATTTTTGGTCTCATTAGAGTACTTGTATCGTCCTGGATTATTAATTCATTAGAATTTCTGACTCAGACAACTGCCTTGTTTTTTGAACTTTAATCACAGTACAGAAAGTAGATCCACCTTGCAAGGTTGAGACTGCCTATCCGAATTTTAGGAAAAACGGTTTCTCATGTTATTTGGCTTTATCTTATATATAAATTAAGTTGTAGATATTTTTTTCAGCATTTTCTGATTTGATTTGTAAATTTAATCAATATCTCACACCTGTAGTCTTTCGGCAATTCAGTTTTTCGGGCAAATTATGATATATCTGAAGAAACCTTAATCCACCAAGTTATTCCCTCACTGTTACCATTGTGAACAAAAATTTATTAAAATGAACAAATAAAAATAGGTGATTGAGTGGAACTGTGCTTGTGGTGGGACGAGGTGGGCATGGGATGAGAGGTAATTTTATGTGTTAAACCTAGGGCCAGTGCATGATGCAGAATATCTCCCTGTCTTTAGAGAGTATTTTGAGAACTCTGTGGCTTGAATATGTCAATTTCTACCAGATTAGATACATATAACATGCACATCGATGTCCCCTTTGCGTAATATTTATCCATATGAAGAACTTTGAAAATCTTATGCACTTCTCTGCACATGGTCAATGCCACATCTCTTAAAGGTTGCATCACCTCTTACATTTTTCTTTAAATGCTTCATTGGTTGGTTTTATAATGCTATATTTTTTTATATTCAAGCTTAAACAGAATTTTGTGTGTCTTATGTTCCTGTTCCTAAGCATTTTATTTGTTTTTTTTCCTTCCAATTTGTTGTAGATGTGTCACTGACATCATTATGTTGTAGGATTCTAGATACAATATGCAACCAATGATTTCTCCATTGGCCTTTTTGTTTTCGAAGTTCTTATGAGTTCTATAACCGTCCAATTTTTTTCTATATTTTTAAATATTTTAACATTGGTAGACAAAGAGGATGTGGTCCTCTGATTTTGTTAATTGATTATTGCTGGAGGAGTTTACCCAAGGAGTTTTCCAATGTTGATTCAGCAAATGGTGTTAGATTAAGGCTTATGAGATTGTCTGAGGCTGCTGAGAAACTCCAAAGGCAGGCATCTGCAGATGTTCGATTTGGCAAGGAAAATGAAGCAAGGGAGCTACTTATACAGAAGAGGAAGGTGATGCAAGCTTTGGATAAATCAAAAGGCCGAATTGAGTTATTTGATAAGCTTTTAGCAAAGCGTAACGAGGTGGGGTTCTTATTACTTTAGCTTCTAGATTTTATTCAGATGAGTGTAGAAGGCATTCTAGATGGCTAGATATATTTCAATTTTTGAAGTATACTAAATGTAAAATTAGAGTATTCTTCTCAGAAACATGGATTTTGTCAAAAAATGCTCTGTGAGGACTTTTATGATAATAAAGATGATTTGGGTCTTCTTTCTTTTACACCCCCTCCCCCTCCCCGCTTTAATGCACTGAAAGACTTTTGCTTCAATATTTGAATAGAGCCTGATCATCTGAATTTACACTTTGTAAATGGTGATTTTACTGCTTCTGCTTGTGTGTTTTTCAAATTATGAGGTTGAGGACCAAAAATCTTACAGTAGACCTGTCATTGCTACAGGCAATTTCTGTAAAGGAGACACAACTGATTGGCCATGTTGCCTCACATCTCGAAGGCGATCAGCAAGATGTGTCTAGTGAAGTTCGAATTCTCTCTGTGAATGAAACACCAGAAAACAATTCTGAAGAACCTGCAGTATCTGAGTCAACTATGGAAGCGATGACAGAGCATGAAAAGCATCAAATAGAGCAACCCATTGATGGCCAGCAACAGGAGCCCGAATGGGCCTTACATGCAAGCAATTTATATGATGATGGCAAGATCCATGAACTACAGGGTGCATCGTCATACGAGGAATTTTTAGAACATATTGATCAACAACTTCAGGAAATTGAAACATACATGTCCACCACTTTAAATTTGTCAACATTGGTAATGGATCTTGAGGAAAAGCAGAAAAACACCAAGGTGCAACAGATGGTAGAAATTCTTAATGATTTGCGTGGAACTACAGAGAGGTGAGTTGGTTGAATATTTTCATTTTGAGCGTTGTTACACATAATGCAAGCAGATAGTACATATACCTCGATAACTATCCAATGAGGTATATACCTCGTTAGTAAATTTTCACATTTTTCATCTAATAGGTCCATCTAATTTCTCATGAAGGTATTTACATTTTTTACAAAAGTATATATCTCATTAGATGGGGTTTACTGTTTTCAAAAAAATCAAAATGTAATTTCTCATGTAGGATTGTCCTGTATATTGTCCCTAACATTATTTTTTCATTTTTAGCAATCAATCATGTAAATGACATTGTCCTATGCTTGTAATACTACCTTTGTTCCACCAAGTGACAAGCCATCAGCATGACTGGCAATTAATAACTTTTTACCATTTTACCTATCATCATAAATTCACAATCATTGTTATTTGATCACTTGTCCTCTTTCTTATAAGACTTTTGAATTTCTTCAAATTTTTTTGCATGGTACAGGATTGCCAGAATCAAGCGACTCAATCTTGGTGGGAGCTAGTCCTGTAAATACCCCCTCCAGCAGTGTTTGGTTGATAATACCATGTTAAGTCTTGGGTATGTACCCTGATATTCTTCTCCCATATTGACATGTTTTTTGGTTTATCATTTGGTGTATAATGAACTATAATTTTGTCATGTGAAGGAACTTCCAGATTGTAGAAACATTATTCAAAGATATTTCTCTAACAGGTATGTGTTAAACCCTTCCTTTACTTACCAAAGTTTGATATATGAAGCAGAATTTCTCAGTATATTCTACTGCCTATCTTCGCTTACACGCTACACGGTCGATTGTTCATCTGAGTGTAGCTTTTGATGATTTTGATCCACTGGTGCTCCTTGACATTACTGATTTTTTAAATAGACGGCTAGTAATTTTTGAGTTCTTTCATGTAACATTTCTGAAATATTTGGTAGTCGTCTTTTTAACATTGAAATATCTGAATCTTCAATGGAATATGGAATTAAATTATCAAATGGAGTTGATGTTAATTGAACAGTCATTTGAGGGGTGATGCTGAACTTTACCATGCTTATCACCTAATTTTAGAACCAGTTCTCCCTAAGTTGGGCAAATCATGAAGTGATCCATGAGGAATCTATCTTACAACCTAGTATTTATATGACTGGAATTACATCCCAGGCACCTGAAAATGGATTGATTTCATATGTTGGTTGAAACTTCTGTCTGGATAACTACTCATTTTAGGGTTCTTCACCTTGTTGGTTCTTGACAAATTGAAGAATGACGCTGTTTCAAGCCTAAACTTTGTCAGAATTAGAATAGTCCAAGACATTTGAAGGAATTTTGCCTGTTTGGCCCATTTTAAATTGTTCTTCTGGTGGTCTTTTTTTTTCTCCTTTCCAGATATTATGAATTGGAGAATATAATTTGTCATTGTTGTGTTGGATTTTTTTTCTGGAATCTTACACTTGGAAACTGATTTTGTTTTCCCTTTTGTAGCTGAGAATAATCAGTTTTGTAGTTTTAAATTATACTAGTGTTTTATTTTTTTATTTTTTTTATTTTTATTATTATTATTATTATTATTATTATTATTATTATTATTATTATTATTATTATTATTATTATTATTTTTGCAGATGATGTCTTTGCATTATTTTCATATTGGTTGCTTCTCTTATTCTTGCACAAAGCTCTCAACTCCCATGATGCCTGATTTTGTTTCTTACTGATACGCTCATATGTTCTTTTATTTAACAGACTTATTTAATTGTTGTTCATTGCATGTCATTGAAATTATTATCGGAAGATTGGTTTCTCAATAGATGTATCATCAACATTTTATGCATGAAGAAAACCACATAAAAATAAGCCATGATCATTGTATTCAACTTATTGATCAATCTGTTCATTTCATATGAATTGCATATATAATATGAAGATAAACCGATAAACCACTTGACTTCGGAATTGCACTTAGTTAAAAAAAAATGATCTACTGAAATGGCTTATAATAGAAAACCGACTGTTTAGCCTATATAATTAAATCAACTTTATGTTTCACTGCTTGGATGGACATGAGAAGTTGTACTTTTTTGATATACATTGGGATTTGGGATCAGTGGTTCTTTCAAATAAGTTGGGATATGAACTGTTCATTATGATTTGCATACCAAAATGACATCTTATTATGAAAACTGGTGTTTGTTGTGTGTACCAGATTAGAAGCACGCAATACTGACAGACTTCACGCAGCAGCAATGGAGGAGGCAGTCATTGCAAGGGCTCTCCTCGACGTGATACTGCTAACCTCAATTTGGGGATCAGAGGAGAGGATTGCATGAGGACATTTTGGAGTAAATGGAAATAAGCCTCCAAAAGCCTCTAGGTAGATGTTAGAGGAGGTAAGATTTTGAAACTGTTATCTTGTATGGTGGAATAATGTTAGGAACAGTTATTATGGAAGACTTTCCATGTAATAAAGCATGGACCTCCAATGAACTGTATAGCCTTCTTTATGCAAAAATAAAATAGTCAATATGCTTCTTCTATCAAATTATCAATCTCATAAAAATAAAAATAAAAAGCTCATGAGGTTGTGTATAAGACCGCATGTTACAATACCCGTTTTGGGGTGAAATGTTGATGTAACATGTATAAATATTTAGAAACCCGACCCATAAATAGATGAGTTTGTCCAGGTCCATGAACAGGAGGCCTATATAACATTGCTCATAAGTACAAATCAAACAAACTAACCTCTTGTAGTATCATGCGAAGAATCTATTTATCTTCTTAAGGTCAATAACTTTATTGACATGTTAAACAACCCAACAATAATGCACTCATCACCTCTTCATTCACTTCATTACAAGAGGAGAAAAAAATGACTCATGGAGCCCTTGATCTATTTACATGATCTGAGATTTCATAATCCATCCGGGAATGTTAAATTTTCTCTGAGATTGAGAATTCCTAATCAGTACTTTTTTTCCCATGTTACTTTCAGGGTAGCTACTTTTGGATGGGGGGAATATCACCCATAATTTAAAAAGTCAAATTTCCATCCAGATTACTTGCAATCTTATAAACATTGTCACAAGTAGGGGTGTAAAACGGACGGCCGTGCCGGCCCGGCCTGCTAGCCAACCGGGCTAACGGGCCGCCATGGCACAGCCCGTTTCATATGACCGTGCGGGCACGGCACAGGGGGCAGGGGCCCGGCCCAGCATGGCCCTCCGTGCCAGCCCGGTGGGCCGCCGTGCCAAATGGGCCGGGCCTATTGACGGGCCAACTGGCCGGCCCGTTTTAATGGCCCATTTTTTAAATTTTTTTTAAAGTTCAAAATTTAATTCCATGTTTAATTTACTAGTTCCTTTAAGTTGAAAAATAAAAAAATACATATAAATCATTCATGAAAATTGAAAACTAAAAAAAAATTAAGAATACAAATATTTATTTTATTGAATATTGAATTTCTTGAGTATTGAACATCAATTAAATAAATGTTAAAATGAATAAAAATCACACAAATAGTACATTGATGAATAAAAATAAATTATACAATTCTTAAAAAATGCATTGACAAATACAAAAAATTAATATAACATAAAAGGATGAGTGATAATTACATCACTATCGTTTTAATACATCACAACTAGGTTGGCATCTATTAAAACTATCAAACACTTGCAACTCACCTTTCAAAAAATTAAAAAAATACAATAATGAGAAGATTTAAATGTGAAATCTTCATTCATCATCATCATCTATGCGGAATTTTGTAAAATCCACATCAAGATTATCTACAAATTCTTGTTCTTTTTCATGAGTATCACTCCAGTCCTTCAAACAAATAAGAGCTTCTAGTGAACTTGCTGCCAGCCTCCTCCTCTCAGATAATATTCTCCCACTTGTACTAAAAGAATATTCTGATGCTACTGTAGACATTGGAGGAGTTAGTAAATCTCTTGCCATTATAAAAAGCACAGGAAATGTCACTTCATGTGTTTTCCACCATTACAAGATATCAAAATTTTCCATTTCTTTTTCAGTTAAAAGAGACTTTCAATCATTTTCTAAATATTTAAACAATTCATTAAGATGAGAACTACACTACTAGAATCACGTGAAGTGTGTGAACCTTGTGAAACAAAGTAAAAAAAATAATCTTTTTTCTTACTTTTGCCTAATAAACTAACAGATGAAGTGGAGGATGATGCTCTGGTTCTATTTGAATATTTATTTTCATATTTTTTTATACATCAGTTAAAACAAATTCTACATCTTCACCAGTAATAACCTATTGGAAAATATAACATTATCACTTATTCTTGAAATTAATAGTTTTTAATAGTATCTAATTTAATAGTAATATCCATTACAGCAGCTAAACAAAAAAGCATAGGAATATCTTCAAAATATTTTTTAAATTTTTTGTTCCATCAAGATAATAGATTGTTGAAGTATACTATAATCTCTATATTATTTAAATGCACAAGAAATATTAAATAATTGTCCAAATATAAGATTTGATGTAGGATAATAAACACCTGAACAAGCAGTAGAAGCATCATAAAAAACACTTAAGTTGCACAAAAACTTTTGAAATTTGCCAATCAGTAGGAGAAATATCAACACGATTGTTAAACATTTCATTAAATTCAATAATCAAGTTTTCATAACCCGCACAATTTTGCAACATTATATATGTAGAATTTCCAACAAACATGCATATGAAGAAGGAAATTTTCTAGGGGGAATATTGCGTGTCGCACAAAAATCACCAAATGCTTGTACTCTAGAAGGTGTACAAGTAATAAATTTTATTGCTAATCTAATATTTATTAAAGATGGTCCCCAGTGGTCATAGAACAACGGTTCAGGACTTATCTGTGTTAAGGGTAGGTCTTGGGTTCGAGTCTTGGCGCTGTGTTATACCTCCTGTTTGTTAGACGAAATTCGAAAGAATTTTCTGTGGGCCCAGGGACAAACAGGCGAAGGTAGTTTACTAACTTGACCGTAAAGTCAGTCACGGAAAGCCCCTCTGTCATAAAAAAAAATATTTACTAAAGATTCTTCAATATGAGTTAATCCATCTTGCACAATTAAATTAATAATATGACATACACATTTACAATCATAAAATTCAAAATCATAAGGTAAACCCAAAGAAGCATTTAAATTTTGAAATAGCACTAATATTATTACTAGCATTATCAAAAGTTATGGATAAATTTTTTTCAGTTATATTATATTCTCTAAAAATATCCATTATTGCTTGATAAATTACTGTACCAGTATTTGGAAATGTAAGTGGACGAAAAACTAACATTCTTTTATTTAACATTAAGAACATAACCAAAATAAGCTAAATCATTCTTACCGGTCCATAAATCAAATGTGCAAGAAATTTTTTGAATGTTCGTGAATGATTGAATTAAATAATTTTTAATGTAAACTCTAATTATATTTGATCTAAAGTATTTCTAAAAACACTATATTGTGGATTAAATACTTTTTTGAAAACGTTAAATCTTCACTTTCAGCAAATGTAAATAGTTATTCCGGATAAACATTCTCTCATACTAGATTGATTATAAGAGAATGTACACATTGTATCTTAGTACTATGTGACCGAAACTCCTAATTTGAGATTGCGTACCGGGATTCAGTTGTTGTGCCTTTTTGATTCAATGTTCATGTCCGGACCACCGGTGCTTGCACAACTAAAATTTTTGAATTTTAAAAGCTCTATCTTCCATTCTCTACCTTGGTTTTAATATTCTTATTGTGTAGTGCTCCCAAACTTAGACTTCCTACTTCTTTTTGAGGGTTTTTTTTGTTTTCAGTTGGGGGGTATTGATGCACCAGCATCACTTCTGATCATGGGGGGTTTGGGATTGGTTTTGGGATAAAATGTGGTAGACTATCTATATTATATCATTCAGTGTGTGAATAATGTTTGGGTTGACATTTGAAATTTGAAAATGAAAATTTTGAAATTTGAATTTAAAATTAGAATTTAAAATTTAAAATTTAAAATTTAAAATTTGAATAGTTCAAATTTAAAATATTAAAATTTGAAAATTTAAAATTAAAATCTTTGGTTTTGAAATATGGAATTAATTTGAATTTAAAACTTGAAATACACTTTGTAAAACTTGAAATTCAAATGTGTAGAGAGTAGAGACTAGAGATGGAGAGTGTGAGACTAGTAGAGATTAGAGACTAAAGAGAGAGAGAGCTTTCCCTAATCCCCTTAGGCTTGGAGAGTTGGAGCCTTGAATCTTGCCACCTTCTTGGAGAGAACTTTTCCCCTTGAAAAGAGCTTTGAAGAAACTGAAATTGGAGAGGGAGATAGCTTCCACTACCACTTCAATTTGATTGAAGTTTTCACTTGGAGAGAAAGAGAGCACTTGAACACTAAGAGCACTTGGAATTCCAACACAAAACTAAAAATATTTTAGAGGAAGAAGGGAGTGTAGTAGTGGAGGAGTAGAGTGATTTGTAATTGAATTGATGAAGAAATGAGGTGGATGGGGTGGGGTATTTATAGGTAAAGTTTGGGTAAAAATTACCTCATATACCCTTGAATATAGTTATTTTTTTGGATAAGAGTAGGGTAATTTAGTTAACAAAGAGGATTTTTGGGTTCGGACGGCTAGCCGTTGGACTCCCCAACTAGCCGTTGGGACGGCACGGCCTGTTGGCCCATCCCAACGGCTAGTTGGACTACCGTTGGGTGGAGGTGGGGCTCACGCGTACATAAGCCATGTATCGGAAACAGCACGCGGGCCGGGGGGCAGGCCTCATCCCTGCGTCGCCACCTCAATCGGGACTGGCTCGTCCCATTTGATACCTCTAGATCACAAGAGACATAAAATCATCTGAAAAAAAAAGGAATTCCAAATTGACATAAATGAATTTGGAATAGACATGACAAAAATCATTTATGGATCAGATTTTAATATTGAAATAATAATTCACCGAAACAGACAGCATGAATCCATGATGGAAAATCCAGTGAATGAACAGTCTCAAGCAATGACTTTTTTTATTTAATGGTCATGTCTTTCTTTGGCAAGGTTGGTTTTTAGGGCTAACTTGATAATTCTGTATTAGAATGAGAATTTTTTCTTTTGAGAAAGCCATTTTTGATAGATTCTATGAAGAAAAAAAAATTATCTTAAAATGTCCATGAATGAATAGAAGAAAGGAGAATTATAAACATGATTTTTTTGGGTGTTTTAGAATGAGAGTGAACGTCAAACTGACTCTTTGTTTGAACTTTGGGCACATACTATATCAAACCCAGCCATCATTTGAGCACGAGCGCTAATAACTCAGTCCGTTTTGCTGCCTGTTTTAAAACCTCATATATTATGATAACATAACTGCATTATTATAGTGTATGATTCTATCATAGTGTATGGCGCAAAATAATTAATCATTTTTTTAACAAAAAAAATATCAATGCATCTCACATATACTTTATTTTATCTAACTACATGTATTTCAATAAGAGAATATAATTTTAAAAAAATTTGATGTGAACTGCAATTGAGGCTCCACAAAAGGTTAGACACATTATTTTCCTTTGAGCACGCAATACTTTTAGGCTCATAGCCCATCACTCAGCCCGTCAAGTGGTTTCCATGAAAGTGGAACCCCAGACCTCATACATCTAACCCCATTTTTTTTGTTCTACTTGTGACTTTCTGAAACATATATACAGTGGCGAGCCATCATAGGACAAGGGGGTCCCATGCCCCCCTGGATTTTATTTATTTATTTTTATACCCTTTTAATTTTTTTGTAAGTCCTTTGAATTGTTTTTAGTAGATTGATTTTAATTAGGGCCTATAGATCATAGGTCTCACTTACATCTAAAATTCCTTGAATAGTAATAGCTTAGAACTAAAATAAATAAAATAAAACAATAATTCATTATCTATCTGGACCATCCACGTGTATGGTGTGCCCTCACCGCATTTTTTAATTAATCACGGGTCCATCGCATCCGACGGTCGATAAAATGAATCATTTTTTACTCTTTTTTTTCATTTACCCGACCAAGTCTCGATGCTATTCATATCCCACAAACAATCATGAAGGACCACGTGATCGCTGTCGCACCCGCCGTGTCGCCGCACCTAGGAGCCCATCTAGAAAAAAATTTATTTTTGAATTTTTTTTATCTCAACTTTTCTTAATATCAATCCTCATATTTAAAAAAATTCATAATTATTATTTTTTATTCCATTAACTGTCCCAATTGCGTGCGACGAACGGCAGGTGCGGCCGCGACTATATGTAATGGGCCGTCTCGATCGCGGGTCCATCGCATCCAACACTTTGAAAGTCGAGATAGAATTTTTCGCTTTTACCTTATTATCATTATTACTAATTTAATTAAAGTTTAAAATATTTGTGTAAATATCTAAAATAATCAAATCATTCAACATTTTCATAATATAAAACCTCGTTGAGGTTAAATTTAAAAGTTTGTATTGCTTATTACATTTATGTGTTTGACATTTTTTTTGTGAATCATCAATATGAAATATAACATATCGTTTTAAAATATGATAATTGTTTTTTATAATTATTCAGTGATATGTTTTATATTAATGTTTTTATTCATTTTATATATATTTTTCATCAATGCTATTGAAAAAAAAATAATGATATAACTTTAAAAAATATTTATGTAAATCACATTAGGCCCCCCATTATAAAATTAGTGGCTCCGCCACTGCATATATATATATATATATATATAAAGTTGAACCCTAATACTGAAAGGATATACACACACGTATATAAAGGCATATACGTTTATTACTTCTATATGTGTAGATCAATTGTTCATATGAAACACACAAACAACAATCCCATTAATTTCATATTATATAAATACAGTGCACCACCACTAATACAATCACAAACCCATGGCAAACCATATTCACCAATTAAACCCCTCCAAAACATTTTTACACCAAATTAAACTGCAACACAGCATTTGAACAACTGCTAGATTTCAACCATGGGCACAGCACACCCAAGTCAACGTGTCATGCCTCCTTGCATGGGTGGCGGCGCCACGACTCTTTGGTTTTGGTTCATCTTTTCTATGCTTCCCTGCCATCCTACGACATACAACATACAATATATCGGCAATACAATGGTATTCGGATTGATAAACGTGCGTGTGCGTGTGTCGTGTGCGTTTTATATACCGATTTGGGGGTCGAATCCGCGGTTCTTGAGCTCGCGGTACTCCTGGCAGAGGGCGCAGTACTCGCAGAAGCAGTGGAGGAGGAAGTCATTGCAGGGGGTCTCATTGAGGTTGTATTGTCGCCTCATCTTTGTACGGTACGCGCACGAGTAGATGCATTGGCAGCCCGTCACTGCCATTATCAGCGCATACAGTGCCCCGCTCAACCCGCAAGCTTTATTACATGTTTGATCAAATAAAATGATTAAGTGATTTCATATACTGTTTTTGGTGACATGGTGTATGCAAGAATGATCGCATAAGTGTATGAGTGTATCAGTGATCAATTAAGAAGTACAAATTACTTCAAAGAACCAGTACTTGAAATGTATCTTGATATGTCTGGCTCTTAGTCTTGATGCTACATTAGGAAATAAAAAAGAAAAAAAAATCTTACTTTTTACTTTGAGATGATCATCCCATGATACAATATTGCTAGGTTAGATGGAAACATGTATGATTAATTGAATTTAGAATCAAACGATACCACATTAAATGACCTAAACGATGTGGGTGGGGTCCCATTACCCCCATAAACTTCACACAAACCTTATTCTACTTTTAATTTAATGAATATAGCAAAAAAATTTTCATAATCTATGTTATCAGACGTAATCTAAAATATCATAAATTGACTTGTATGGTTCTCTACTTATGATTTGAAATTACAGAGCTAGTAATTAAATTTATTCAGAAAGTATAAAGAATAGATAATGTACATAGAGCTTCAGTAATTTTGTTTTATGTTTCCAAATTATATGATCCTTTAGATTCGGAGTAATTTGTTTTGTGAGAGTATTTTTTAATTGATCTATTTATGTCCAACAACATGTATTAATTAGGTTGGATATTTAACCAATTAATCATACAAATAACTCTCTTTAAAAGAAAATTTAGAAGTTTAAATGACAGCTTTGTTTTGTTAGGTAAGCACAGACCATGGTTGCAATTCAGATTATCCACCATTGAGCTCTAGGTGCAAGCCCAAATTGATATGTCTTTGTTTATAAGTGTTTATTATATCAATCTACCTATTTGAAGCTAATATATGAAATAATTCAAATATATGAAATAATTCAATTTTAACAGCATATATAAATTCAAAAACGTTTAAAATTTAATTTGTAGGGGCCGATACAGATAAACATCGCGTTGGATGGTTCTGATGTTGATCTAATATAAAATATAGAAAATATATCAAAACCAGACCATGAAATAAAACCTGTTGATGATTCTTGAAGCTGGTTTTGAAAAGTCCAATTTTTGCATTATGCTTCTCATTTACATTCATAATATGCGTTTAGAGTGCCATCTTGAAAAACCAAATTAGCTAGAGGTAGAGCATGTTATTCCATTATTTTTGGGGTGAGTGGTATTTTAAGGTCTGCACTGATTAAATTTTCAATAGTTAGAATATAAATGCTAAAGTGACTTACTCTTCCTTAGATCAAAATCATGAAATCCATTAATGTTTTGGAAACCTTTTAGTTACTACACTGTCTCTCGTGCTAAGTATATATCCTAGCCCCCATTAGTTCTTCAAATAATTAAGAAGATGAATAATGAAATAATACTGATGAACGAACGATATATAATATATACAAAAATTAAAAACAAAAACCTTATCCAAATTATAAAAAAAAAATACTAGTCACACATAATTATGTTATGCTCGAATAAGCTTTCTGAACCAAACCAAATGCTAGAATATCAAAGGAAATTAAATTTGTGTACAGGAATGAAAAGCCTTACAGGATGATCCTCTGTCGATGATCTCCGCGATCTGGCCGAATGTGATGCATGGACAGAGGCATGTTATGAAACCTTAGAAGAAAAAAAAAGAGGACAGATAGAACCTTAACTGAGAACAAGCAAATAACAATACAGTGAAACTGCACCAGTAGATATATATGTATAAACATCAATACATGAACATGACATACAATTGGGCACGTCGTCAAAACATCCAAAGAAGTTGGTAGTCCATGGAACAATGGCAGGCATGGTGCCTACTCCGACAGGGGTCTGGTTCACCGGGTAACTGTACTGCGGTGGAGGGACGACATACTGCTCTGCAGCCGTCGGTTTTATTATCGATCGGCCGACGGTGGCCTCCATTGTTGTAGAGAGAGAAAATTTAATGGAGACGAGGATGACTGAAGGAGAGCTCATTGTGTTGATATATATAATAGGATGTCACCTTAATGCAGATGACTATGAGGAAGGTTCCATTATTATTATTATTATTTTGGATGTGGGAACTATTGTCAATATCTAATATCTAATGAAATATGTTTTAAAAGATCAAGATTAAATTTGAAGAATTCATATGTAATCCAATTATTAAAAAAAAAGCACAAGAACTCATATTGGAAATCTCCTGGTGAATAGAAACATGGAAGATATATATATATATATATTTTAATACACCTTTCATATCCATAGAGTTTCTCCACCGTGATCAGTTCTTGAGGTACAACTTGATCTGTGAAATTTCATCGACTTCTTGAATTGTTATTAAGTGGAGTCTCAAACCTAGAATTTTTAGTTGATGTCTGGAACAGATAAAGAACGCTGAATCTTATATCTTTTAAAATAAAATGAAAGAAAAAAATGGTAGAAATGAAGATGGAGATTTTTTCCTTATAAGGAAAAATAATGCTTTTTTGGAAAGCTCTTTTTATAGACCAAGAGAAAACAACAACAACAACAACAACAACAGCAATAATAATAATAATAATAATAATAATAATAATAATAATATTTATGTGTTCAAAGTCAAATTTAGATAGTTTCATCTACATCATATTACACCAAAATTGAATCATTCAATCAGTGTTTGTTATCCCGTATTGGATAAGGTTCAATTAGACCAGCTGGTACTCTAATGAATTCAGTATGAACATGTGGGAGGACTAATATTTACATGGGAGTGATGATCGTTTCACATTGATTTGCTTCTTACTCATATTTACATATTGTTTAGACCAAGAATTAACTAATATCCTTTTATTATTAATAATTGTATAATGCAATATAAGTAATGTGAGGTGATGAGGATTGCTTACATAATTAAGTATTGTCATTCGTTACAACTACTCTTGGGGGAAAAAAAAGCTCTCGTTGACTTCGTATATATATTTTCTAGCTGTTACAAAATCAAGGACTTGGTCCTTGAATGATGGCATGAGATCCCCACAAAGAGTGAATGTAATTAGAAATATCTGGAATGCTTCATGAACAAATTAAATAACACATTCCTGTCTTGCTGCATAAGACGTCAATGAAGCACCTTGTGTTGTATTATATTGTATTGTATTGTATTCATGTATCTAGCTAGCTATTTATTTTTTTAATTATTCATTATAAAAAGATGCAAAGTTCCGGGTTTTCTATAATCAAGCCTTCAAATCAAGTTAGTAAAGCCTCTTCATCAGTTATTATATAATGATAAAGATGGAAGAGATAACCCAGTGGGTTGGTGCTTTATCTATAGTCGTCATAGCCTTGCCCTCCATAGGCTTCCAATTTGAGTATCTCAAGCTCACTTATTTTGCATAAGGTTTTTTTATGTGATTTTATGTAAATACCAGTTTATTCCCACATATATAATTATACCCATCTATTCCTGTTAAACAAACAATTTTTTAAACATGTTATCCCCTATATTCCCTCTTATTCTCCCACACCCCATTTGAATGGAGGAATTGGGTTATTCTGGATAGATATTTATACCAATATAGATAGTAATTCTTATTTATTTGTGTTTTTAGTTATTCTTGTTGAAAAACGTGATAAAATAGTTTTTGTTGTTTTGTTTGACCTGGAATAGATTAAGTATAAATGAAAGATGAGTGGTGAATATGAAGTTTATACTTTTTAATTATTATTTTAGAGACATCGATAATGTGGTATAAGCTTATACCACGAGGACCCTGAAATTGTTATACTCACTTATTCCTATTTATACTGGCATTGCTATACTAGTTTATACCCCTTAAACAAACAGATTTTCTCCCTATCCATGCTTATTTTGTTTTATACCTGCCTTGTACCTTCATCCAAACAGGCTGGGGCGGTTTTCCTAACCAATTATTGTGCCGGTTGGATTTTTTTATCTTTGATAGATTCAACCCCATTTTTAGCATCACACCGGGATTTAAATGTATATATATTTATATATTAAAATACATTGATTATTGTATTCTTATCATATAAATGTGTAGGGTCAATTTAATTCTAAAAGTAATTTGAAGTGATATTGATTTATTTTACATGGATCAAATTTTTAGAAAATGGTGAAAATTAATCCAATGTTTTTTGGTACTGAAATTATTATACAAAAATTATTTCCATTTTTTCTCAAAATAAATATTTACATGATTTTGTAGTCCAATGTTTGGTTCCCAAAAAATCTTATTCAATATGCATATAATAAAATAGGAAAATATCCAAAAAATAATCTCTTTAAAATTCAAAATACTTAAATCAGTCACTTTTAAAAGGATTAAATACATTTACATCCCCGCAAATATGATAAATCTCATACAAGTTCCTGTTAAAGTTGTACATATACAAGTCCTTGAAAATTCTCATAAACTTATATATATACATCGCTACTGTTAACCTATCATAGTTAATCATAACTCATATCATAAATTGACTAAATTATTCCTAATTTTACTACCCTTCCAAACAAGTGTGAACAATAAAAGGGTATAATTAAGATGATAAAATATAAAAGTCTTGTAAGGACAATTTAAAATTTTATAGATATTATTTTATCTTTATGATTGTTTATAAAGATTGTAATATCTACACAATTACATAGTACATAACAGAATATTTTAGGAATATTTTGTTAACCTTGGATGTAAATTTAACCAATTAAGAGATGATAATTGGATTTTTGTGAGTTTTTAAAAACTTATACATATCACAATGACTTATATATGAAAATCCCACTCAGTTTGGCTTGGATAGATGTCCTCATGGATACTTCATTTATTAATTTTATTTCAATGAAACTGGAATAATTAACATAATAAAGTCTTCCGCAAACAAACATGCACACCACACAAAATAAGTTACAATATGCTTCTCCTACACTACTAAAGTAAAAGCAATAATGCAGTAACAACATAAAGATCAGCCATTCCCATTTTTAAAAAATTAAAGATATATCGAACTGCCACAACACACAACCCTCCCTCCAACTTCATCACTTTGAGCATACCATTCTTGAAACCAAGCGCGCACGTGCATCTTAATGGGTCATACCTCCTTGCATGTGTGGTGGCACCATGGCTCCTTGGTTCATCTTTTCTCCCTGCCAACCTACAAAATTCAACATATATATAATCAGTGTCACGATATTACATGAAAAACTTACATTCATGCATGCAAATTTCTTCTTAATAATATATATTGTTTATGCATACAACTACAAACTAATGGTTTTGCATTTTGCAAAAGAGTGTTGTTGCATGCAATCCGGGAAAGATCCTGCGAGCAATCCATATATCTCTCGATAATCATCCAACAAAGTATATATATCTCCTCTTATTGTTTTTCACCCAATTAGTCCATGCAATAAATAATGAAGATATGCACATTTTTCATAAAAATAAATGTATCTCATCAAGTGATGTTTGGTACCAAATTGGGGGTCGTAGCCACGGTTCTTGAGCTCACGGTACTCCTGGCAGAGTGCGCAGGTTTCACAAAAGCAATGGATGAGGCAGTCATTGCAAGGGCTCTCTTGGAGGCTGTGTTGGTACCTCAGTTTGCTCCGGTACGAGCATGAGTAGATGCACTGGCACCCCGTCAACGCCATAATCAGCGCGTACAATGCCCCGCTCGTCCCGCAAGCTTAATTCATGCAATATATATCACATTAAAAAAAACTTTGTATCATATAGCAAGAGTACTAAAAAAGATTCAATGAAATCTTACAGGATGATCCCTTGTCGACGATCTCCGCGATCTGGCCAAATGTGATGCATGGGCAACAAAAGGTTATAAAACCTAATGAAATGTAATGAAAAAAATTAATCAATTTAGTGATGTGCACCGATACAATCCAATCCTTTCATCGTTGGACCCAAATATTAACTAACATATGTCACTGAATTGATCAAAATTTGGTCATGATAAAACACATTTCATAGATGGACATTACAGTTGGGCACGTCCTCGAAGCATCCCCATAGGCCTGTGGTCCACTGTTGTAGCTGGCCGAGCATGGCGGGTCCGGCGGGGCCTTGGACATTTGGTTGGCTCATAGGAGGGTAGCCAACGGGTGGTGGAGCTGTCGCTGGCATCGCCGATCGGTGCTCCATTTTCGAAGAATGAAAAGGTAGATGAGATGTTTGATAATTAGGGTTACAGTGATGATAGATATGGAAGAGCAAATTGGGGAGTTATATATAATAGGATGCAAGTGATTACTGACCAGCTCAGTATGACAATATATAATAGTTTAGATCACCTAGTATACTTTATGATTGAGTTCAAAGACTTCAAGGGGAGATGATTGAGGGATTATTACTATTGACTTTTAAGGGGTACGTACGTAGTTTCCCATGGTTGACCTAGCCAACTAAGTTTAAACCCTTGCATCATACATTTTCATTGTTAGTATAATATTATTGCCACTATATTAGATTTTAATCACTCTAATGTGCAAATCAAATGATGGTCTGGTCTTGAATGTGTAGGAGAAAAATGAAACTAAGAAGTTTCCGGAGTGCTTCTTCAATGTGACACACCTTCAAATTAAATAGCAACTTCATAGGTTGAGAGAGATCAATGGTGCATCTTGGAATTGTTTTTCATTCGATGTTGTAGATATCTTTTTTCAAACTCATTCTGTGCCTAGCTGTCATGTGATGGAACATTTTAAAAGCAGTCTGATTTATTCGCCAGTTAATAAAGAGGAGACACCCACTAAGTTCATCGTTCAATTATATATATCACTCAAAAATGTTATATGAGCCAACTTAATTGTTCAAAAATATTTCACCATTTATGTAAAATGTGTTTGTTGTAATAGTTGATCAGTTTTGGCACACTATATTGTCTCATTTGCCGGCTTTGAGATTGGGAGAGCTAGTTTCAATCTTCCTTGATGATCAAATAAAAATTGTTATAAAAAGTGGGAAAAAATTAAGAGTAAATTTATGATGTCCCTTCTAAAAATATCATGAAATTTAATAAATACCAAATTAGTGAAAATAATGTGGTTCGACTACTGCCAATTTTTTTACATTTGGAAGGAAATTATCATGATTGAAACACTCAGTATATTATATAAATGATTTTTCTAATTGACAATATAATTGGTTAGGCATGTTATATGCACGATTAAATAAAAAGTAATTAAAAAGGTATGCACTTAATTTAGGGAAAATGACTAAGAAAAAGTCTCCTAAAAGTTAGAAATGCCAAAATAAGCCACTTTTTAAAACTATACCTAAAAAAGTCTTATTTTACAATTTTAGAAACATAAAAGACTAGTTTATCCTTATACAATTAGATCCTTAATACATTCCATACCTTTTAATTTTGTTAAAATATTTCACCATCTTAATTTTGTTATTGTATTTAACACATTTTCATGTAAATCAACTTTTTTTTTATTCTAAATTTTTTTGATTAGGTGGATTTTGTGAAATATGTACCAATATAATTTGAGTTTTTTATGATGAACTCCATTAAATATTGATGCTTCTTTAAAAAAATAGATATGTACTAATGATGTCATAAGAATATGTAAATAGCCAAAATATAAAAAATATGAATAAAATTTAGAATACTAAAATATCATATGCTGCATTGGGGCACAACACAGATTTAAATGACATATTATGATTATACACAATAAAAAATGATATACAATATCATGTAAAATAGATATATAAAAATACACAGTATGATATATAATAATAAAACCTATAAGATGATTGATTTTCGTCATGTATAGAGAGATTGTTGTTTTGTAGGAGAAATAAGTTTTTAGTGTAGAATAAAGAGGAATATTAAATATTTAATAACATATGGGCAAATTTGTCTTTTGTGTTTCCAAAACTGTTAAATGAGATTTTTTTAGGTATGATTTTAAAAAATGACTGATTTGAGTATTTCAAACTCTTAGAAGATTTATTTGATCAATTTCCCCATAATTCATTCACATATATGTTTTAATTTATTTTTTTTATAAATGTATATATTCTGTATTCATTAGTGAAATAATATATCATAAAATTAAAACGTATCAGAAGTGAAAGATTGTCCTCATATTCCTATCAGGATACTTAATTATGCGTTGACCGGATGCGTGCTTGATCAATGGAGAGGCTTAATAAAATGTGGATCACATGGGGCACATGGAGAATGACAGTTGTGCTTGAATAAAATCAAGTTTGACCACGTATTGAGAATTGCAGTTGTAGTTGAATAAATTTCGTTTGATAATTTATGGTTACTTCACAACTTTAATTAAATAATGAGGGTGCAAATATTTTTGGTCTAGAAATGCAGTTCTGAAGAAAAAAAAAAGGTTCTCTATTTATTTGATTAAATTGTCATTTTATTCGATACATGTGTTTGAATTTAGAATTGGAGATGTAACTACATGAGTAACAGAGTAAGTCTAGAGATCAAGAAAATGAGAATAATTACTTCATATATAATTGAATCAGGAATGTGTAGATCACGTGAAAACATAAAGAGGAGCTTTACTCCCACCCCCTTTATCATTCATCTTACCCAATGAAAATTTACTTTTTGGAGGAGGATGGATGGTTAACAATGAAAGAAAAGAGAAAGAGGCAAGAGATAGAGAGAGCAGTGGGCAGAGGATGACAGCGATGGGCGAAGGACAATGGCGGAAGGCGGAGGAGGTGGGGTGGTCAATGAAGAGAGAGAAGAGACAAATAGAGAGAGAAAGAATTGGTGCAGGAGCGCGGTCAGAGTGTTGTTATACAATTTATTTTTTTAACTCTAATTCTAGTCTTATATGAGTTAATAGAAAATCACATAAACATATACTCGCATTAAATGTGTATGTACTTCTGAAAATTTTTCACATTTTTTACAAATGTATCTATACAATTTATTGGAGTACATGTTTTATTTTTTTTATAATAGCATATATCTCATTAAATACGATATATTATTTTTTAAAAATTCAAAATACGTGTAGACTGGAATTGGGGCTTGAAAATGGGTAATAGGTAACATTATCCATATAACTTTTATCAAGTACTGGATGAGTTTGTTAATTTTCATGCAAAGTAATGAATAGTAACCCAAAAAAAAAGGTAAACATTAGAGTTTTTTTTTAAGGGTAACTTTAGATGTTGTAATTATTATATTCCTTTTTTCATTTCTAGTTTAGTATTTCTATTTTCTTATTTTTCCTAGACTCATATTTTATTCGTTTGAGGTTTTACCTTTAATATCAGTAAATAAATTCTTCAGATCTTCTAATACAATAACACAGTTTTCCTTCCGTTCTACCGCGAATAAACTCGATCTTAAAAAAAAACTCATTAATCAGCGTAGTGTTTTTTTTTTTTTTTTTTTTTTTTGGGGGGGGGGGGGGGGGGGGAGAAGGCCTTAAAGGCTCTTAATATTATTTATACTAATGTACAGTCAGTAACATTGGAGGTAGAAACCTCCGGTACAAAATCAGAAATCTTATCTAAAGTGTGTACATATGGGTTCAAAACATTTCTAATCCTCTGGTCTAATAGAAATTGAGAGACTCCAATCAACCTGTTTATACGTGCATAACGAGCCAAAGCTTTCAGGCCTTGCACCACCTCCCGCGATACCTTGACAAACTGCAAACGTAGTCCATCAACCATCATCTCTCTAATTTGCTCTAAGCGATCTTGAAGATGAGCTGGACCATCAAAACCACAATTTAGTAGATTAATTATACTATAAGCATCCGAACAGATGCATAAACTCATGAAACCCTACTGCCTGGCATAATACAATCCCTGGAATATAGCCTCTAACTCCATACGGATAGGCCAGTCCCAGGGATGACAATGAAAACCCGCTCCGAGAATTTGATGCGGATTAATTCGCATTATTACAAAACCTGCTCCAGCCTCGCAAGAGTGCAATTGAACACTCGCATCTGTGACAACATATACCCACCTATCCCGTTCACCACTCACCGTGTGCAGCTCGACAGGATTTACCAATGGTTGCGAGTGAGCTGTCAACCTCCAAAGATCCTCTATCTTCCCATGTACCCAAGCTCGACTTGTGCATTCCAAATGATGAGTTTGAACCCGGGCTAAAATTTGATTTGTGCTTGGTTGACATTCTCTAAACACTACTCGATTACGCATCAACCAAATGTTCCATAGACTGAGAACGAAGAAAATCAATCTTTCCTCTGAATTCTTGTCTTTATACCACCCAGTTCAGAAAATACTTGATACCAACTGGTAGCTGTCCATATAGATGATGGAGGGAGCATTTGAATAGGCACATTCCTCCAAAATTTTGCTGCAATATAACATCTTGTGAACAGGTGTGCCGAAGTCTCAGCTTCCTGATGACATAATGGGCATAGGACATCCATATAGATGCCAAACAAATCACTCAAGAAAATGAGAATAATTACTTCATATATAATTACTTCATATATAATTGAATCAGGAATGTGTAGATCATGTGAAAACATAAAGAGGAGCTTTACTCCCTCCCCCTTTATCATTCATCCCACCCAATGAAAATTTACTTTTTGGAGGAGGATGGATGGTTAACAATGAAAGAAAAGAGAAAGAGGCAAGAGATAGAGGGCAGTGGGCAGAGGATGACAGCGATGGGCGAAGGACAATGGCGGAAGGCGGAGGTGGGGTGGTCAACGGAGAGAGAGAGAGAAGAGAGATATAGAGAGAGAGAGAGAAGAGAGATATAGAGAGAGAGAGAGTTGGTGCGGGAGGGCGGCCGAGTGTTGTTACACAATTTATTTTTTCAACTTTAATCCCAGTCTTATATGAGTCGATAGAAAATCACAGAAACATATACTCACATTAAATAGGTATATACTTCTGAAGAAATTTTTCACATTTTTTACAAATATATCTATGCAATTTATTGAAGTATATGTTAACATGATTTATTTGGTGAGTAATCAGTGAAAGCAACTGAACAATCTTGGTATTTCATGTGGGTGTGAAGACTGTTAGTTATGCTTGTGAAATTGAAAATAAGATCATTGTAGGAATTCTCAGAATGTGAAACTCAAGAAATGCAAATACTTCACCAAAGGCTTTATAATTATCCTGAATGCTGCAGCCCATCAGTTGTGGCTTTCGAATGCCAACAGTCACCCAACATCCTCAGCACTCAGACCAAACTTAGGTAATCAACCTGAGAAATATATGTGAAATCTTTGAAGAGTAGAATTAGTTTAAGCTACCTAAAAGTTCTCCGGGAAACAATAAATCACTATAAAATTTCAGAGCTGCTTAAGAACTTCACATCCCTGAAAAAGGAAAATAATAGATATGAGAAACTGTAACTGATGCAACTCATTTCAATCCACCATGTCAAGGTTTTTTTCTTGGGTTCATCTTTATCATACCTGCTACCTTATTATTTGTGCGCAAGCTATGTCCCGTCACCTGCTATTTCTTTTGAATTAGAAGGAATTCTTTTTTTATTTTTAAGTAAGTGTTTTTTTTTCCTTCCTATCAGCATGAGTAGGACTCGGTCACTCGGACCTAAGACATGATAGCAGGTGACGGGATGTCTGAACAAAGTGAAAGGTGACTGATAACATCTAGGTTTGAATATTCTTCAATTAGATTCAATATACCCATTTCAGCAAGTTACCACGTCATCCTCACGACCAAACACCATTTATGTTTCCTTAATATTTTCATTATCCCAAAATTACAAATAAGTTCCCCCACCTTAATCAATTCACTAGTCACAATGTCATAAAACAAGTCATTCAGACATTCACTGCTCGCAGGAAAATTATCATAATGTTCAAGAGTTCTCGTATTTTGGTTTCTAATTAATGTTGAATTATGTCAGTCTCGTCAGTATTTAATAAGATACCCATACACTAAAATTATCAAATAACTCACACCTTAAACATATGAAATTGTGGGATTCAATAATGATTATACATAAAGATTGTTTGTAATTGTGTACAACACACTCAAGTATCCCAAATTAAGACCATGGTTTTATTTTATTTTTTTTCATTTTAGATTAAAAGAACTTGTTCCATTTAAAACTTTTCTAAAAGGACTTATTTGCAAAAATCTTATTACATTTCACCCAATCCAATGCCTGAATAGCATTGCATCTCCATCCAAACAGACCAATCTCCCTTCCATCCCCTTCGGAGAAGAAGCAAATCCATGGCTTCCTTCAAACCCTAATTCTAGTCTTATATGAATCGATAGAAAATCACATAAACATATACTCACATTAAATAGGTATATGCTTCTGGAAAAAAAATTCACATTTTTTACAAATGTATTTATGTAATTTATTGGAGTATATGTTTTACTTTTTTATAAAAGCATGTATCTCATTAAATAAGATATATTATTTTTTTTAAATTCAAAACACGTGTAGACGAGAATTGGGGCGTGAAAATGGGCTATAGGTAACATTATCCATATACCTTTTATCGAATACTGGATGAGTTTGTTAATTTTCATGCAAGGTAATGAATAGTAACCCAAAAAAAAAGGTAAACATTAGTTTTTTTTCAAAGGGTAACTTTAGATGTTGTAATTATTATATTCCTTTTTTTATTTCTAGTTTAGTATTTCTTTTTTTTTTTTTGGGGGGGGGGGGGGGGGGGGGGGGGAGAAGGCCTTAAAGGCTCTTAATATTATTTATACTAATGTACAGTTGTTAGTAACATTGGAGGATGAAAACCTCCGGTACAAAATCAAAAATCTTATCTAAAGTGAGTACATATGGGTTCAAAACATTTCTAATCCTCTGGTCTAATAGAAACTGAAAGACTCCAATCAACCTGTTTATACATGCATAACGAGCGAAAGCTTCCGGGCCGTGCACCGCCTCCCACGATACCTTGACAAACCGCAAATGTAGTCCATCAACCATCATCTCTCTAATTTGCTCTAAGCGATCTTGAAGATGAGCTGGACCATCAAAACCACAATTTAATAGATTAATTATACAATTAGCATCTGAACAGATGCATAAACACATGAAACCCCACTGCCTGGCATAATACAATCCCTGGAATATAGCCTCTAACTCCATACGAATAGGCCAGTCCCAGGGATGATAATGAAAACCCACTCCAAGAATTTGACGCGGATTAATTCGCATTATTACAAAACCTGCTCCAGCCTCACGAGAGTGCAATTGAACACTCGCATCCGTGACAACATATACCCACCTATCCCGTTCACCACTCACCGTGTGCGGCTCAACAGGATTTACCAATGGCTGCGAGTGAGCTGTCAACCTCCAAAGATCCTCTATCTTCCCATGTACCCAAGCTCGACTTGTGCATTCCAAATGATGAGTTTGAACCCGGGCTAAAATTCGATTTATGCTTGGTTGACATTCTCTAAACACTACTTGATTACGCATCAACCAAATGTGCCATAGACTGAGAACGAAGAAAATCAATCTTTCCTCTGAATTCTTGTCTTTATACCACCCCAGTTTGGAAAATACTTGATACCAACTGGTAGCTGTCCATATAGATGATGGAGGGAGCATTTGAATAGGCACGTTCTGCCAAAATTCTGTTGCAATATAACATCTTGTGAATAGGTGTGCCGAAGTCTCAGCTTCCTGACGACATAATGGACATAGGACATCCATATAGATGCCAAACGAATCCAGTAGCACGTGAGTTGGAAGCCTATCCCTCAACAATTGCCAAACAAACATCTGAACTTTGGAGAAAACTGGTAATTTCCATATCTGTTTCCAAATTCAGGCATTTGGGATCGAGGCAATATTAGCTAACTGGAGATACACATCCCTTGGCTTCGGGATGTCCTGAATAGATTCCACCCAAAACCACCATGTTGGCCGATCAAGATGAGGCTCTATCCGAGGGCTATTGATAATCTGTTGTACCCAAAATTCAGGCAGCAACCTATGCAGTCTTTCCAAGTACCATTCTCCATTTTCCATCATTTCTGACAGCTTATAATCAACAATAGACTCCTCCATATTGATATATGTTGGAATCCGCAAGAAAGGAATAGACATAAGCCAGCCATCTCTAATAAAATCAATATTCTGTAAGTCCCCCAGAATTCGACGAATAAAATTCCTAATAACCGTAATCCAACACATAATGCTCGCCAGACCACGGAAGTCATCCTTAACCGCGGGACTTCCCATGGATTTCCATTCCATCTATATTTGAGTTGAAAAAATTGACTCATGAATTTATCTCTGAGTAAAAACTTAAAAGCCAGAACCGCTATACTACCTCCCGAAGAATAATACTCTTTCGAATTCCTAGACCACCTACTTCATAGGGTAAAGAAACCTGATCCCAACTCACATAATGGACTCGGTTCATTTGAGCTCCTCCGCTCCATAAGAACTTACAAGTCAAAGCATCAATCTTCTCAGCAACTGTTGTTGATAAGCATGCAGCTTGCATCAAGTGCTGAGGCATTGCTTGAAGGACGGATTTAATCAATCTTCTCAGCTTGCATCAGGTGCATCAGGTGCCCATAGAGAGAGAGAGAGGGAAAGAAAATATAAAATGAGGGGAAACCAAAAAAGGGGGAGAGGATGGTAATTGACAGTAACGTGGGTCAACTTGGTTTAAACATAGGTTTGTCTTCTTTTTTTTTAAACCTCCACGTGTCATCAAATGAGTGGATACTAACTAAACTGAGGGAAAGCAGTTCTGAGAGGATCCGATCTCATGGCAAGGACACGCTCTTATGCCTCAAACACGATAGATTTTAATATCAGAAAATATTCATGATGCCAACAAGTATATAGACTATGGTTTCAAAATAAATAAAGATATTCACTCACCAATTCGACGATACGCGGACTAATCCAATAAATTCTACAACAACCTAACAATTCCTGAAACAATACGGCCTATAATCACTATGGGTCCGTTTGGATAGAGGCATAAGCTATTCTAGGGTTTATACATAATCCAGGAATTATTGCCTTTATTAATAGAATAAGTGATTTTGTGTTTGATTGTGTTTTCAGTTATTTACGTTGGGAAACGTAATAATAAAGGTTGGAGTGTTTGGTTAATGAGGAATAAAATGTGAATAAGATGTAAAAAATTGATTTGACATGTAGGCCCTATTGATGTATAAGAGGTGATAACAAGTGATTTGATGTAATGACATGTGATTTGATAGGTGGGTCCCCTTATACCAGTAGAGGAATAACATAATTCCATGGGAGACTTGGAATACAAATATCAGCTTATTCTCACCTAATTCTACATAGCTATACCTTCTTATTCTCTCTACCCAAACACCTTTTTCCCCTTATTCTCCTCTATTCCCACTTATTCCTCCCTTATTCCTCTAGCCAAACAGCCCCGTAGGTACCAATTAAACCAAACCAGATGTTACTACTTTTTCCCTAGCAACCGACGGCCCTAGGATGGGCCATCCAGAACAAGTTGAAAGCCCTAGAAAGGGTCGTCCAGAAGAAGTCGACGGCCTCAGTAAGAGCCATCCAAAATGCAACACAAACTTTTTTTTTTGAAAACCTATTACACCCATACTCTTATATTCATATGTAATATACTTTTGAAAATATTCGTAAAATAGTTCTAAATCGTCTAAACAATCAAAATCAAAGGTTTTATTCAATTGATAAAACTCCACAAGAAAAACAATACTTTCGGTGGAAATATTGTTTTCATAAGGGGTCCTTAAACAAATTGACACGAAAACCTAGATCCATCCATATTATTGAAAATCCATATATACCACGTTTAAAACAATATAAAGTAGCAAGGAGATGGATCAATGATCAATCTTTTATAAGGAAAATCGATTGGAAACCCTAACTTTTGGAAGACGGCAAAAATAGCATAAAACAAAAAACACGATTGGTAGGTAGAAAAATCTGAATATACTCGAGAAAACCCTTTGAAAAAAGCAAGAAAATAACATATTATTATACATAGTATGATATCCTTCTATATTTAACCCTAGGCCTACAAGAATTCATAAATCATACATATAAAACCATCAAACCATATTTCAAAATCCTTGAAAATCACAGATCTATTATTTGCAGAAAACAATTAACATGGATATATGTTAAGACTCCATAAAATAATAATAAAAACATGTATAAATTCGGATCGATGCACATATGGGTCGAAACAAGGCATTGCAATGACCCTAAACATGATTTCTATGTTTAATAAATAAACCAAGACATGATATATACATATTTGACATGAAAGATTTATAAAATATCTTGAAAATTTCATGATTTCATAGCTATAACATAAAAGTCTAAAAATCATATAAACTACATCAAAATCTACGAAAACCCAAGAAGAAAAACTCAAGAAATCAAAAAATCCGAAAGTACATGTGTGAGATCTTCCTATACCAACACAAACATCTAAAAACATATATAAGGATAAGAAATCACTCACTCAATTCCCTTCTTCGAGATCCTAATCTGATTTCTTGCTCGGCCACCAAAGAAAGGATGGGAAGAAGAGAAGCTTTTAGGGTTTTTAGGGTTTCGATGGGAAAAGAGAGAGAATGGGTAAATATATACTCTTATATGTGGGGAACAACATAACCAACCGTATCCCAATCATATCGATCACGTAATACACATTAAACCTTTCTAAAAACTGAAATTTTCAAAATTGAAACTGTTTCCAGATCGATGACACCAAAGAGACCCTTCACAAAGTTGACAGCTTACCCTGGAGCCGTCACTATTCTTTGCCCGACCTCTTAACACAATTTGGCTCACAACTTAACCTATACACATCGGATTCATAATCCGAAAGTTGCATTGGAAAGCTAACATAATAAGAATACCTTGACTTTGAAATTGGAGGTCTACAAGTCCTCCAAAACATTATAAAAACATAACCCAATGCACAAAACCTAACTTGAAAACATGAAACGACTAGGAAAACCATAGTCGTTACATTAATAGTTGCTATAATTTTTTAAAAAAAAAAAATTTATGGAACAGGGGAAATCAAATAGCAATATAGTCATTTAAGTTGGAGCCTCCCTGCCAATCTCCTACTAATTTGATAGCTTTAATCAAAACCTGTGTAGGGAATAACTGGACCACAGCCATCGTTCAGCAATATCCCAAAAGTAAACAGTCTTGATTCAGCAGATAATAAAACAGTCTGTGACATACATCTGAAATTTCTTTCCATTGCATATCTAAAAGAATTATCAGCAGATAACAAACTACAGATGGCAAAGAAATATTTAATTGGGAAATGACTATAAAACTATGAAGTTATTTTGACCCAATTATTGAAGGCCCTATCCGAGTTATAAATAAATTAAGAAGATCCTGTCAGATTAACTATAAATTTTGAGGATGTAGGAGACGTTCTTCCACTATAGAAAATTAGGAAGTGAATGGCATTCATTATACTAACTTGGAATTTCATTAATTCTATCCACTTTCTGAAGAGCTACACCACGCTCTTTCAGCACACATTCTAGTCATCCATTATCAGGGACACTAATATTACTTCTCCGACCAAATAGAAATTAAATCTTTAATAGGTTTGTGTTACTTATCCACATAAATAAAAGATCAGAAATAAATGTTTTCGCGTGCAGGTTCAGTTTTTAAAAATCAAAACATGCCATAGGTTAGACTACAACTGCTGGTTCTACATATCATCTCGATCCCCTTTTTTGTCCTATTCAGCACCAAAATAGCACATTAGATTATTAAAATATATGAAACAAGCATACCAAAAAATAGCAGCCTAAAGTATAGATTTTTTTTTTCTGATTTACAACAGGCACTTTAGGATCTTTCAGATTTAACGTCATGCCACTATTTCAAAAGGCACAATCCAAGCACACCTATGTCCATCCAATTTCAGTAGCAACCAAGTTTTGCGAGGCAGAATTCCATTGTTCAGAACAAAAACTGTGTTCATGTATACAGTTCAGTAGACAAGAGTTGATTGTGTGGGGTATCTTTAATCATCAAAATTAGACAAACCATTAGAAAGGATAAAAGTAATGTGAACAGATTCGTATTGTACCTGGTCAATGAGCAGTATTCCACTGAGCCATTTTCATTCGTGTGGCTGCACCTCATTCAACCTGCTGAAATATCTGTTCTCATAGTTTCCTCCTCTGAAGAAGCACCTGTACACTGTAAAAAAAGAGTAAGCCCTTGAAGGGTGAAATGATTATGAAGAAATTTTCTAATGACAATTGAGTCGTGCTTTAAGATATCAAAATCAAGCATAAAGTACATTTGTTTAAAATGCATACATAGATGTATAATCACTAAATAAAACTCAAACACTAGGTTTTAAGAAGGATTGGTCAAAAGTCAAAATAAATGAAAATGAAAGAAACAAGAGTTCCACAAAGTAATCTAGCTTTCAGTATTATAGTTATTGCAGTGTTCACTGGAAAAAAAAAGTGGATGATTATATTGCAAATAGGGGAAAGACAATCTCACAGAGTCGCCATAAACTGGGAATTGTGGTTCCATTTGCAAGTGGTGTGCATCACACATGCAGGCCCCCTGAGGAGATCAATTCTCGCGATAAATGTCATTGTCATGGCCTCATGGGCATTTTCTGTAACTTGACTTTGGGTTTTGGACGTTATAACCTTGTCTAATATCACACCAACAAGGTCTTTGCTTGTTTGTCATCTATATTCCCATTCCAATAGTTTCAGCACAGAGACAATTTCTTCATAAGAAGGATGAGACGAGTCATTAATGAAGAACGGTGTGATGGTCCCACGCAAGTCGATAAAACTCCAACCAGGCGTCTTCTTCAAGCCCAACGTTCTCATCATTGCCCATGTCTCACCAACACCTTCCCAGAGGTTCAGAGCAGCATAGCTTTGGGCAAGCTGTACATAATTTTCAGCAGTTTTAGGCTTCAATTCAGTGACTTGTCTTGTAATCTCTCTATGCAGTCTCTCATATCCATACATCTTACACGCTTCAAGAAGTATGCCTAGAACATCAGCAGTGGGATTTGGCAACATCCACCTGACAAATGTTTCAGCCTCACTCACCCTTCCTGACCGACTGAGCAAATCAACAACACAACCACAATGTTCTAAAGCTGGCTTGATCCCAAACTACTCTGTCATGGACTGAAAGATCTGAAGTCCTTGAGAAACCATCCCTGAATGGCTACATGCAGATAGCACAGATAGGAAAATGACACTGTTTGGTTTGAGCCCTGTAGCCAGGAAATCCTGATAAATCTTCAAAGCAACCTCTCCATGTCCGTGGCCTCCATGTCCAGCAATGATTGCGCTCCATGACACCATATCCTTTTCTGGCATCTCATCGAAGCATTTCCAGGCCTTCTGTAGGTCCCCACATTTCGAGTACATATCAATGAGAGCAGTGTCAACAGAGATGCATCGCATAATAATCCCACTTTGGACAATAAAACCATGCACCCATTTTCCATGCTGGAGCGCACCCACCGATGCACACGCTTGGAGAAGCAATACAATGGAAATCGAGTCAGGTATTTGAGTTGTCATCCTCATCTCATCAAAGAGTGAGAATGCCTCATTCAGGCATCCATTCCGGGCATACCCAGAGAGCATTGCATTCCAAGAAACAGAATTCCTAATATGCATCCGATTGAAAATTTCCCGGCTAACATCTAAGCGACCACACTTCGCATACATTGTGACAAGTGAATTCTGCACTGATAAATCCACACTTATCTTGTGTCGTATAATATAACAGTGAATGGATGCCGCCATCAAAAACAAACCCATCTGCACGCAAGCTGCTAACACACTGGCAAACGTTTCTATCGAATTCACCAAAGCTCCGGATGCCAACAATTTACGAAATACAATCAATGCATCATGTGCTTTAAAGTTCTGAACGAGTCCAGATATCATCGCAGTCCACGAAACAGCATCCGCATCCAACATCTCATCGAAGACCAACAATGCATCGTCCGTGCTCCCGCAATTCAAATACATGCCAAGAAGGGCAGTCTCGACATGCTTATCGGGTCTCAATCCAGAAACCAAGATCTGGGCATGGACCGACTTGCCCAGCTTCAGCTCTCCATGATCAGAAACCCCAGATAACAAAGACGTGAAGGTCTGCGCATCGGGTCTTACACTCTCTCCTCCAAGACCCATCATCCGCTTCACGAGACTCATGGACTCCTTCAAATTCCCACACCACGCATACCCAGAGACCACACAATTCCATGAAACGACATCCCAAAAGCAGCGCATCTCATCGAACAACGCGCGCGAGACGTCGACGTTCCCGCTCTTCGCGTACGCGTTCAGCATTGAATTCACGACGACGAGACTTCCCGCGAAGCCCGTGCGGACGGCGCACGCGTGCACGCATTGCACGTTGAAAAACCGAGGCGGCCAGGCCAACAACAACGACAAGAGGGTGAACGAGTTGGGGAGGACGCCGTGAGAGCGCATGTGGTTGTACATGGAGAAGGCCGAGCCCGGATCGTTGGAGCGTGAGTAAGCGGCGATGATGGAGGTCCACGCGACGACGTTCTTTGTGAGCATAGCGTCGAAGATGTTGCGGGCGAGTTGGGTTTGGTCGCATTTGGAGTAGAAGTGGAGGAGGGAGGAGGAGATGTAGGGGTCGGAGGAGAGGCCGGAGACGATGACGCGGTTGTGGATGGATTGGCCGAGAGAGAGGGAGCTAGTGGTGGCGCATGATTTTAAAAGTTTCGGGACGGTGTGGACCTCCATTGTGTTCACCATTCTTGTTAGGAAAATGCATTTTTTATGTCCCCGTAACTCTCTTAATTCCATCACCGATTTCTTATGATAGTTTAATCTGATCGCTACGTATATACAAATTTACTAAATTTTTAACTCCACTATTTGAAAACTTTACTACGACAAATTCACAAGCCTCAATCCACATTTGGATCCCTATCCAAAATCTACACTCTGTGCATTTAATATTGTGTTTTTACGTTCTTTAACAGGTGTGAGATTAATCATTTTGGAGTGAACAAAATTCTATTAAAAAAATTTTCTTTAAAATTTTTAATTTTTATTTGGAAACTATTTAAAACATTTGTTATGGAAATGTTTTAATTTTTTAATAGATTTTTTTTTTTTTTTTTTTTTTTTTTTGGGAGGGGGGGGGGGGGGGGGGGGTTTGTGATACTCTCATTTTATATTTAATAATAAATGTCTAAGGCCCCATTGACAATTAATGGCGCTCAATGGTGTTTCTTCCCCCTCCACTCGTGGCCTTAGACAGGAGATCCATTGTCCCCTTTGTTTTTCTCGATAACGGAAAATAGGTTGAGCCGCATGTGTCTGAAGACAGCGAGGGCGGGCTGGATTATTGAGATTCCTTGCGTGGTCGGAGGCACCCTGATCACTCGCCTACAGTATGCCGATGATACCATGGTTTTTGCCGCACCAGAGGTGAACGTACTTGAGGGGGTTTAGGTTTATTCTAATGTGTTTTTTGTTACTCTCATGCTTGAAAATCAATTGGTCAATGTGGGCCATTAATGTGGAGAATCGAAGGGCTAAAGCAATGGCTGCAAGTTTCCCCTTGTCACCATACTCTCCCACTAGTCCAACAAAGACTCCTATGCAAGGACTGATCTCCATTGGTAGAACGATGCGTGAAGAAGCTTGAAGGATAGCATAAGTACCGATGCTTCAGTTCTGGTAGAAAACTAACTATTCTTAAATCAATGATCTTGAGGCTTCCTCTCTTTTTCCTAGAACAATTTTGCATAAAATTGAAGTGATTAGACGGCGCTTCTTCTGAAATGATGCAGAAATGAAAACAAGCCACATCTGGTGACTTGGGAGTCTACATGCTAGTCAAGGGACATGGGGGGTTTAGGCATGTTGGATCTCGAAGCTATGAGTCGAGCACTTCTGGAAAAATTGTTATGGAGTTGGGCACTTCAATCAAACCTCTTGTGCATGGGTGTAGCTGTCCAAAGAACGTTGCATTGCCCTAGGCGCGCTGTTCCCATCCCAAACCAACAGAATGTCCATTCTTTGTAGGGGCTGGTTCTCATTGGGGGAGACCTTCGCGTAAGCACTTCTATGGTAGATTGGCAAAGGGGATCAAATTTCTTTTTGGTTAGACAGGTGGTGCTATGAAGCTCAATTCCTCGACTATTCAGATTGGCCGAATACAAGGAGTGTAACATGCTTCAATGCAGGTCTGTTGGGACTGACAAGGGAGGCAGAGGTTACAGAGGTTGAGTAATTGATGGAGATGCTTCAGGTTGTGTTTGTAAGGCCCTCTTGTGAGGACACCCTTACTGTTAAGTCATGCTATCTATGGTAGAGAAGAGGATCCTTGGAGATTCTGAACATGGTGGGCCAAACAAAAAGGGCTGTGGAAGAGGAAGATGCCTCTTAAGGTGAAAATATTCTTGTGGTTGGCTTTTCATCATCTTTTATTAAAAAAAAGGCATATAGAGCGAATTGGAGGCCAGCTGAATCGACAACTCGCGAGCTTTGTAATGCTGACATAGAAACAATGGATCATCTTTCATGTCAATGCCCAGCTGTACCCTCTTTGTGGAGTAATATTGTCATGGCAACGGGGATCCACACCGACTACAGAAACAAAGTTGATCTTTGGCAGCAGATGGAGTCATATTCCAGATCAGGTAACATGAGAATTGAATCCCAGGTGCTCAAGATCGTCCTCCTGAGTCCTGGCCGCGTTATGGGAGATTGGATTAGGTCGGAACAACAGGATCTTCGCCGGGCAGCAATTCTACGTTGAAAATATGTGGGAAGACTCCTTGTTTGATTTCGGCTTGGCGGTGCTCCCTCATGGGCACGCGGGAAGTCTGCATGGCGAATGGTGTATTGCTCACTGATCCCCGCTAGCTTGGTAGCTGTGAATGATTCAGTTGATTTTTTACTTGTTTTTTATTTTTGGTAGGCTTTTTCTGCTTAGTCATTCTATTGTTTATTTTTACTTTTTTTTGTTTAGATAGGATTGATGTTTTACACAGCTTGTATGAGCACTCCTCTCTCTCTCTCTCTCTCTCTCTTTCCCTCCTTGTTTTGAGACAAGCTTCAGAATATTGTAATATCTCATTCAAAATTATATAGGCAATCGTTTCCTAAAAAAAAAAAAAATGATTCATTTGAGAGCAAAATGCTTTGGTTCTCTGTAGGGCTATACCCGGATCCAACCCTAACCCGACCCAACCCGTCCGAATTCGAAATTTACTTAAAAAAAAAAATTGATTACGCCCTTTTAAAAATTTGAGAGCTTTGTTTTTTTTTAAAATAAAACTGGTAGACCGATGCTTTGGTTCTCTGTGTAGTGTTTTTTTATAATTGGATTTATTTTTTTTTTGACAAAACGTTAGTCCATTTATAGATCAAAGATCACAAATGGTGAAGTGAAAAACATGGAAGGAGGGATCACGTGACCTGTAAAATAAAAAAATAAAAAAACAAAGACTTGTAAAATAATAAAAAAAAGGTTTGATCACTATCTCATTCATTACACCTCAGATGTTCCTCAGGGTGAGAGCAAGGATGGGACGTCGATCCCGTCTAGCGGCAGGGTGAGAGCAATGAAGAAAGGTGGACGAAGATGATGAAAAAACACAAAGAAAAAAATACTGAAGAGAGGTTGAAGAAGATGTTGAAAAACAAAGAGAAAACGAACTAATGATTTATCATATTGTATCATGAATGCGGAAAATGGCAATTTTTTATTCAACCATTTTTCAAAGACATTGTTTACACTTTCACTTAGTTGAGTTGTTGTCATTTTAGCACAAAAGCTATTTCGACAGTAAAACCAAAGCTCATTTCTCATGAGCTTTATCTAACTCTGACAGCTATGAGTTTCTTATAAGATCATCTCATGAACTTTATATAAACAACTATGAGTTTCTCATAAGATCATGCGTGTTCAATAATTTTCCCATCTTAACGGCTAGAAATAAGAGAGAAGAAAATATAATAATGAAATCTTAAAACTCTTCTTCTATTAAAAAGGGACTAAAACCCTTTATATAATAGTACAAGATGATGTTATACGTGTAACACACTAAGATAATAACAAACTAATATAATAACAAATTAAGATAATAACAAATCTAATCTAATATCTTTAACACCCTCTCCTAAACTCTGAAGGGTTGTACCTTAGAATTTACAAAGATGATAAATTAAAAATCTTATTTTCAAACACCTCCAATTTATTTTTGTGAATTGATAATCGTCATCTGTCTTTTGGATCCATCACTTCGCACCCGCTTTTCTTGAGTCAGTCGAAGTTGCTCCCGCTCTTTGAGTCAGTCAGAGTCGCTCCCGCTCTTCTTGAGTCAGTCAGAGTCGCTCCCGCTCTTCTTGAGTCAGTCAGAGTCACTCCCGCTCTTTAAATCAGTCAGAGTCGCTCCCGCTCTATGAGTCAGTCGAAATTGCAGGTCCACTAGATCAGAAGGCGCACGTAGGGCTCGCGGAGGCTCAAGGAGAGGCTGTGAATGCAGATGCTCACACGGAGGGCACAGACGAACGTGGACAAGCAGCTGAGACAGTACGCGGACAATGGTGGCGGAGATTCTTTAACACCCTCTCCCAAACTCTGAAGGGTAGAACTCTTAGAATTTGCATAAAAATGAGATGACGGCGGGACAGTGACGGGCGGCCGGTGGCGGTTGGTGCAGACGAGCCCCAACGGAGAAACAGCGGCGCACGGATACAACGGTGCGTGAAAAATAACGACAGCGCACTAAAAACGAAGGTGCACGAGGACGACGACGCACAGAGGCAGCGATGCTGCATAAAAACGACACCACTTGACGAACGACAATGGCGTGCGAAAATGACAGCACGTAGAGACGACAACGACGGTAGCGTGTGGAGACAACAACGCTACGAACATGATCTCAAAGAATAAGAAGATCCAAGGAAAAGAAGAATGACGATCGCACATAAAGAAGACGTGTATGAAGGCAGCAATGCTGCGTAAAGGAACAAGTCATGTGCATGAAGCACAGAGTAAAGCGGTATAGATGACCACAGGAAAATCCAAACAAGGAGGACTGAAGAATAGAGATCGACGATGAAGAAAAGACATACACAAATGCGTAGAGAACGAAAAAATGATCAACATGAAAGATGACTATATTAAGAGCCCAAACGAAGTCGTAACGGTCCAGGAAAGAAACGCGACAGAACAAGGCCGAAAGTTGACAGACGGCGACCTGACGGTGGCCGGACGGCGCCTGAAAGTTGTCGGACGGTGGTCCGACATCCGGGTGGACGGGCCGGGCTGCGGACACGGGATCCGCGTAATGGTGTGTACGGGCGGGCCGATCGGATCTGGGTGAGTTGGTGTGGGATCCGCGAACACGGACGCATGAAATCCCAGATGTGGCAGGATCGCGCGCGGATTCTTCGAGATCTCCGCCACACAGCGCGAACAGGACAAACGCACGACGGGAGGCGCTCGGGTACGGACGGTGACAACAACGCGATATCCAAGCTGGCCTTGACGCGATTTCGCATGTGTGTCGACGAGGCAGACACGCACCGCGTTGCGTGAGTACGGGCGCGGACGGGGCGCAGCGCTCGGACGGGGCTGCACGTGTACGTGTTCGCGACGGCAGACTCGTAGTCGAAGGGCTCACGACGGATGGGGCACAGGGCAGCTTGACCGAGGCTGCGATGACGACTACTGTTGTTGGAGGACGAAAACGTGATGGCACCTTTTTTTTTAATAATGATCAGATACCTCATTCAATCAACGTATATCTAACTCAAATAATATACCATCCACAAGATCTTCTACATGTTGTTTGCGCACGGACGAAGAAGACAGCGTGGCACCGTCTGACCTCGTTTACTGTGCGCTTGGACGAGGCTGCGGACGAACGTGGCTGCAGACGGTTGCTGACGGGGCTCCGTGGCTGGTGTTGTGCGGACGGGCTGTGCGGCCTGGTCTGCGCAAACAGGATTAAGATGACGGCGCGATCAACGGCACGATGAAGAGGACGACAAAACAAACAACGGAAAAAAAATATGGGTATAAAAAAATCCTCCCCCGCTCCGATTGAATACTCCTCGGAGCGGGGAAGAATAAGAAAAAAATTTGTAGATCTAGGGTTTTTGGGGTGTCTTTGATACCATGTTAGAAATAAGAGAGAGATAAAAATAATAATGAAATCTTAAAACTCTTCTTCTATTAAAGAGGAACTAAAGCCTTTTATATAATTGTACAAGATGGTGTTACACGTGTAATACACTAAGATAATAACAAACAAATATAATAATAAACTAAGATAATAACAAATCTAATCTAATATCTTTAAAATTAACAAAAAAAATTTCTTCCTTACTACTTTTATACACGCAATTTTTGAAGTCATTTTGAAAATGAGGATTATTGTTGTATATATGTGAAAGATGTTTAGCTGCATTTTGGAATATGTGCCACAGAGAAAGGCAATGGCATGTTTCAGGGGCTCGGATCTGGTCAGTGCTCGACTACGGTCAGTACCGAACTGCACTACGTGCAAATCGAACTGCACCACTTATAAATCGAACTGCACAACCAATTGTTGGGTATATTTTTTTACTCTCTTATTGGATTCAATCAACTATTGGAGAAAATATGAATTCCTAAGTATCATCAGTATCCAATAAGAGAGTAAAAAATATACCTAACAATTTGTTGTGCAGTTCGATTTGAACGTGGTGCAGTTCGGTACTGACCGAACTGACCGTAGTCGGCACTGACCGGATCCAGACTCATGTTTCAGGCATAACCAATAAGAGAGCCCATCATGACATATAGCAACACATTGATTTGTAAAAATTGTCTTTGATTGTTGTTCAGACAATGCCACCATCCAAGTATAAAAATAACCAAACAAAACTATCTGCAGTTTCATCTAATAGCAAAGCAACACCGAACATGATGGTCTGTTTATGATGATTTACTCCAATGAATGGAGCAAAAGGAATGTCATACTTGTTAGTTTGATATGTCGTATCAAAAGAGTACATCACCGAAGCAGTGGTGGAGTCAGGATTTTTGTAAAAGGTGGTCTAATGTGACTTATATAAATATTTTTTAAACTTATATCATTATATTTTTTATTTCAATAGCATAAATTAAAAATATGTATAAAATAAAATGAATACATTTATATAAAACATATAACTAAATAATTATAAAAAATAATTATTATATTTTAAAATGATATGTCATATTTCATATTGATAATTCATAAATAAAAAATGTCAAAACATAAATCTAATAAGCAATACATACCTTTAAATTTGACTTCGATGAGGTTTCATATTCTGAAAATGTTAAATGATTTGATTATTTTATATATTTATACAAATAGTTTAAAATTTAAATAAATTAGTAACAATGATAATAAGGTAAAAGAAAAAAATTATATACCTTCAAAGTATTGATGGAAGAGAAGAGAGGATTATAGATTGTATATTCTCAATTGTGAGACATTTAATGGAACAAAAAGTAAAAATTATTTAGAGATGAAAATTGATATTAAAAACAGTTGAGATATAAAAGAAAAAAAGAGATTCAAAAATTTATTTTTTTCAAGATGGGCATCTAGTTGAAGATGTTGAGAAGTGGAATCCGTGCTTCTATAGCTGTTTGTGAGTGGTTGTTTTTATTTTATTTTATTTAGTTATGAATGGTTGCTGTTTAGGGAATTTCATATGTAGCTGGGGCCTATGATTTATGGACCCTAATTAAAATTAATTTATCACAAAAAATTAAAAGGATCTAGAAACAAATGAAAAGAACATGAAAATAAATAAAAAAATCCAGGGGGGGGGGGGGGCCTGGTCCTATGGTGGCTCCGCCACTGCACCGAAGTATAAATAGTCTATGATTGAACATGAATCTGCCAAAAAGAAGTTGGTCATTTGTCCATCCTCATCAACTTGTAATAAAAAAATGTAGGGTCCTGTGACTGCATATTTTTTCAAATAATCCAATGGAATATGTGCATCATTTTTTTCAAGATTTCTCATTTTCTTCCTACATAATAGTCTATTTGGAGAAAACCAGCATTCTCAAATCCCCCCGCCTCCCTCATATAGTTGAAATCTTCAGTAGGTTTTATTCATGCATTATCCATCTAGTCAATTAATCTATGGTGAGTTGGCAGCATCTTTCGTTGTAAACTTAGAAGGTGATTTTTATTAGAACTTGCAAGTACATGATTATGCTCAAGAATAACTTTACTCATTTTTCATATTTTTTCACATACAACATAAAAACAAATGCGTGCCATACAATATGTCCTTTCTATTGCACGTGTTTTCTAGTAATTGGGAGATATCTTGGTAGCGAACACCTTCTTGACTACATACAAACTGTTCACTCCTGATGGTTCCATCTTTTCTTCGACTAAAATAATTCTTTCGAATACAAAATCCTTTTTTTTTAGCATATGCATTATAAAAATTTATGCCTGAACCTCTGATTCGTATGTCATCCCAACTTTTGGTTCCAAATAATTCTTAGAATTTTGCATCTCCTTCATAATTTTTGGCATTTCTTTATGGGTATGGTGATCTTGTTGTTCAGCATCTTCATTCATATCTTTATCTTTTTCACAAGAAAGAAAAATTCAGATCCATCATTTATTAGATCACTTTCATCAAATATATTCATGATTAAGATTAAAGAGAGAAGATCTCTGCAAAATGATTATTAATATAAAAAAAAAGTTGTTACAATATTCATAACAATATGTATAAAAAGACTTAATATTAAATATAATACTATGTAAAAAATAAAATATATAAATATTATAACATTATAATTATTGTTCACAAAAATCAATATGATTGTTCAATACAACATCTAAAAAATACATTTATCATGTAATTAATAACACTTGATGATTATAATAGACAATGTAGCCATGTAGATAGGAAACAATGGCAAGGAATTAAAAGAGGCATAAACTTGATTAAGGAGTCACGTTGTGAAGGAGCGTTTGGCGAGGAAGTGACACACTAACGATGGGGCAACGATTTCCGTTGATAAGGGTTTGCTAATCACATTTTTTGTGTATTAAAAATGAAGATGAGAGACAAGCTCGGCCCTGGGCAGAGGTCACCAAGGCCACTGCCTAGGGGCCCATCCCAGGGAGGGTTCCCAGCCCTGACGCATACAGTTCAAGCCCATTAAAAATATGAAACTGCCTCGTTGGCCATTAGTTATTACTTACCCAAAGGCCCATCCGCCCAAACTCAACAACATATATTATACATACCTGAGGTACCCAAAATGGACCCCATTGATTCCTATCCCAACCAATTTCTTTCTAATTGTCCCCATTAAAATCCATAAAACTCCTCCCCATCATATCCATAAAAACCTCCCACCTTATTAACAATGTATAGTGTATTAAAAACTTCAATATTATATTTTAGAATACTCAACTATTTTTGTAAATCCCTTGATGATAATATATTAATGTTTTTTTCAACATGGCATATATCTGAATCAACTGTATTTGAAATTATTATATAAAACATGTTTAAATCTCTTGGCTGTATCTGAAATTACAAATATCTAATAGCATTTTTTGGTGTGTCTTCTTGCTGTTTATATGTATCTAAAATATACATGGTGCCTTGAGGTAATTTTTCCTTCTTATTCTTCAGTTTGTAAATCTTTGGTGCCTTCCTTTTTTATGGTGATTGTCCTTTACTTTGAACATTGAAAGGTAAATGAACAATTTTGCTCACAGGGCTCAGATGATGGTTATGATCTAAAACAACCTTTGATATCAAGAAGCACCTATTTCCCTTCACACTGATATTTATCCTAGCATCACAACCAGTCTTGATCGAAGACCGAATATTAAACGCATTCTTTTCAGATGGCACGTGCTTCCCATTTCTACAACAAGCCAGAGAAAAAAAACTTTGCCTCCCATTTTCGTCCTTTTTTACCTTAGTAATATCAAATCCAACTTTGTGAGCAAAATTATTATAACACCTGCACCTCATCTTCAGAACCAAAACACATACCAACAGATAGAATATATTGATCATCACAAGATACAATCTCCTCTACATTTTGTTGATCAGCCATAATAAACAATTCATTTGACAAATTGGTTTACACAAAATATGAATCATTGATGTTGTCCAAATGAATTGAGTCTCTTCACATGTGTCCACAAAATCACCATCACTGTCTGGTTTGAATAAGAACATCAACCACATATTATCAAATTAAGATACAGTAATGTATCTGAAAAATCAAATGTATTATTGGTTTTCAAACCAAGTTGATCATTCGAAATTATTTTAATTTTCAGGATCTAAAAAAACCTAACCTGGATGTATTGATTTCTTTTTGCACCAGATTCAGATCGCACAGAAAAAAATGCAAAAAATAAATTCAGATTTGTCTTCCTGTTAGCCGATCATTCACAAATCAAAAAGAAAAAATTGTGAAATTGAAAACAAATATTCAAAAATAAAAAAATATCACAAATCATAACTACCTCAGGATTAATGGAGGCAGTTATGGTCCTTATGGAATATTAAAACGATTAAATAGGGAGTGGGGTAATATAGGTATTTCAAACTTGCCATCTCATAAGGCTTGGGATGGGGTCTATCAATTGTGGCGTAAAAATCATTATTGTATATATTAATGAGTTTTCATATAGTTTAAAAAATAATAAGAAAAAATGGAGTAATTGTTGGAATGCAACACCCTCAATATTAGCTTGGCCAATGGGCCCGCGGCCAAAAAAAGACCCAGGCCCTACCCACAGGCCCAGGCTTGAACGGGCCTGACGGGCCGGGCCCGGACTTCGGGCCCACGAGCCTAGTTTTTAAACATCATATTTCTTTTATTTTTTAATTTAAATTTATTTATTTGTATATAAATGTTAAAATAACATAAAATTGAAGTGTAATATTAAAAATATATATATACATCTATTGAATTTTTAAAAATAAAAATATTAAATGAATTAATTATTTAAAAACTAAATAACTACATGTACCTAACTAGGTTAACACTTATATAAATGTCAATGATTTGTATAATTCAATCATAATTCAAATAAAAATGATACATGTGATACATTTATTGCATTGTCTCTCATGGGTCGGGCCGGGCCAAGAATGATGGTTACAAAGCGTCACTGTGGACGTCATTTCTGAGGTTTCTTTGTCGCCAAGAATCATACGCCAACGGGCTTTTACTTAAAGATACGGTCTTTATCATTTTATTTTTCGCTGACAGTCATATTAAAAAAAATATTATATTAGTACTTCTGTCGCAATGCATCAGATGTATAGGTACTGCATCCACGTCACTGTTGTAGAAAGTCTAAACAATTTTATGAGAAAGAAAACCAACGTTGACATGCATGTGACGGTATTTTCTGAGAAGTTCATATCTGTGGTGTTCATGCCGTCCTCATATATGAAATATGTACTGTGTGTATATATATATATAGAGTTACGATTACGTGTGGTGTGTGGTTGGTGCGGTGCGCGATTACTCGTCGATCACGGGTCTATCGCATCAGACGGTCAGGTGCGATTCACGTCGACCGTTGGATGTGATGTACCCACGATCGGACGGCCCACGTCGCACACCGCACCGACCGCACACCGCACCTAATCGTCGGCATATATGGGATGCGATTACACACACACAGTGCGGTTTACTATATGGGAAGGATTCGGTGCGGGAATGCGCGATCACGGGCCGTCGATCACGGGTCCATCGCATCGGACGGTCGGGTGCGATTCACGTCGACCGTTGGATGCGATGGACCCGCGATCGGATGACCCACGTCGCAAACCGCACCGACCGCAAACCGCACCTAATCGTCGGCATATATATATATATATGCCGACGATTAGGTGCGGTTTGCGGTCGGTGCGGTTTGCGACGTGGGTCATCCGATCGCGGGTCCATCGCATCCAACGGTCGACGTGAATCGCACCCGACCGTCCGATGCGATGGACCCGTGATCGACGGCGTGATCGCGCACCGCACCGACCGTAAACCGCATGTAATCGGCTCCCTATATATATATATATATATATATATATATATATATATATATATATATATATATATGGTCGCGATTACGTGCGGTGTGCGGTCGGTGCGGTTTACGACATGGGCCGTTCGATCGCGGGTCCATCTCATCCAACGGTCGACGTGAATCGCACCCGACCGTCCGATGCGATGGACCCGTGATCGACGGCCCGTGATCGCGCACCGCACCGACCGTAAACCGCACCTAATCGGCTCCCTATATATATATATATATATATATATATATATATATATATATATATATATATATATATATATATATATATATATAGAGTCGTGATATTATACGGTCGTGCGGTCGTGCGGTCGCGATTCACGGGCCGTCGATCACGGGTCCATCGCATCGGACGGTCGGGTGCGATTCACGTCGACCGTTGGATGCGATGGACCCGCGATCGGACGACGCACGTCGAATCCGCACGGCCGCACCGACCGCACCGACCGCATATTATCAGAAATATATATATATATATATATGGTCGCGATTACGTGCGGTGTGCGGTCGGTGCGGTTTACGACGTGGGCCGTTCGATCGCGGGTCCATCGCATCCAACGGTCGACGTGAATCGCACCCGACCGTCCGATGCGATGGACCCGTGATCGACGGCCCGTGATCGCGCACCGCACCGACCGTAAACCGCACCTAATCGGCTCCCTATATATATATATATATATATATATATATATATATATATATATATATATATATATATAGGGCCGATTACATGCGGCGAACGGCAAGTGGGGCGTCGATCGTGGGCCGTCGATCACGGGTTCATCGCATCGGACGGTAGGGTGTGATTCACGTCGACCGTTGGATGCGATAAACCGGCGATCGAACGGCCCATGTCGCCGCCGCACCTGTCGTTCGCCGCATGTAATCGCCCCCGTATATATATATATATATATATATATATATATATATATATATACACACACAGTACTGAATCACTCGAGTATATGGGAAGTGATTCGGTGCGGGAATGCGGGAAGCGATCACGGGCCATCGATCACGGGTCCATCGCATCGGACGGTCGGGTGCGATTCACATTGACCGTTGGATGCGATGGACCCGCGATCGAACGACCGACGTCGTTTCCCGCATTCCTGCATTCCCGCAATGAATCACTCGACTATATATATATATATATATATATAGAGCACCGATTAGGTGCGGCGGCCGCACCGTGCGGCGTCGACCACGAGCCGTCAATCACGAGTCCATCGCATCGGACGGTCGGGTGCGATTCACGTCGACCGTTGGATGCGATGGACCCGCTATCAGACGGCTGCCGCACGGTGCGGCCGCCGCACCTTATCGCGGTCGTATATATATATAGGGAGCCGATTAGGTGCGGTTTACGGTCGGTGCGGTGCGCGATCACGGGCCGTCGATCACGGGTCCATCGCATCGGACGGTCGGGTGCGATTCACGTCGACCGTTGGATGCGATGGACCCGCGATCGAACGGCCCACGTCGTAAACCGCACCGACCGCACACCGCACGTAATCGCGACCATATATATATATATATATATATATATATATATATATATATATATATATATATACTCGTGATTACGTGCGGTCGTCCGCAAGGTGCGGATTCGACGTGCGTCGTCCGATCGCGGGTCCATCGCATCGGACGGTCGGGTGCGATTCACGTCGACCGTTGGATGCGATGGACCCGCAATCGGACGACGCACGTCGAATCCGCACCGTGCGGACGACCGCACGCTATCACTCGACTATATATATATATATATATATATATATATATATATATATATATATATATATATATATAGGGAGCCGATTACGTGCGGTGTGCGGTCGGTGCGGTGCGCGATCACGGGCCGTCGATCACGGGTCCATCGCATCGGACGGTCGGGTGCGATTCACGTCGACCGTTGGATGCGATGGACCCGCGATCGGACGACCCACGTCGCGCACCGCACCGACCGCACACCGCACCTAATCGTCGGCATATATATATATATATATATATATATATATATATATATATATATATATATATATATATATATATATAGGGAGCCGATTAGGTGCGGTTTACGGTCGGTGCGGTGCGCGATCACGGGCCGTCGATCACGGGTCCATCGCATCGGACGGTCGGGTGCGATTCACGTCGACCGTTGGATGCGATGGACCCGCGATCGGACGGCCCACGTCGTAAACCGCACCGACCGCATACCGCACGTAATCGCGACTATATATGGGAGCCGATTAGGTGCGGTTTACGGTCGGTGCGGTGCGCGATCACGGGCCGTCGATCACGGGTCCATCGCATCGGACGGTCGGGTGCGATTCACGTCGACCGTTGGATGCGATGGACCCGCGATCGGACGGCCCACGTCGTAAACCGCACCGACCGCATACCGCACGTAATCGCGACTATATATATATATATATATATATATATATATATATATATATATATATATATATATATATATATCCGATTACGTGCGGCGAACGGCGGGTGCGGCGTCGATCACGGGTCCATCGCATCGGACGGTCGGGTGCGATTCACGTCGACCGTTGATGCGATGGACCCGCGATCGAACGGCCCACGTCCCGGCCGCATCCGCCGTTCGCATATATATATATATATATATATATATATATATATATATATATATATAGGGAACCGATTACGTGCGGTGTGCGGTCGGTGCGGTGCGCGATCACGGGCCGTCGATCACGGGTCCATCGCATCGGACGGTCGGGTGCGATTCACGTCGACCGTTGGATGCGATGCACCCGCGATCGGACGGCCCACGTCGCACACCGCACCGACCGCACACCGCACTAATCTAATCATCGGCATATATATATATATATATATATATATATATATATATATATATATATATATATATATATAGTCGAGTGATAGCGTGCGGTCGTCCGCACGCTGCGGATTCGACGTGCGTCGTCCGATCGCGGGTCCATCGCATCCAACGGTCGACGTGAATCGCACCCGACCGTCCGATGCGATGGACCCACGATCGGACGACGCACGTCGAATCCGCACCGTGCGGACGACCGCACATAATCACGAATCTATATATATATATATATATATATATATATATTATGAAAATTATTACCTGCGGCGAACGGCAGGTGTGGCCGCGACGTGGGCCGTCCGATCGCGGGTCCATCGCATCCAATGGTCGACGTGAATCACACACCCGACCGTCCGATGCGATGGACCCGTGATTGACAGCCCGTGATTGCTGCCGCACCCGCCGTTCACCGCACGTAATAACCTCCCTATATATTAAGCAAATATAAAAAGTACGTTCAATGAATTCCAAAATGACTACACGTTCGATAGTTTGTTTTTTAAATTCCTTTTCTATCAAAATGATCTCCCTTTCATGTTTCTTATTTTAGTGTTGTTAGGTACACATTTTTTTTTATAAAAAATCACATAAATATATACTTACATTAATGAAGCATATGTTTTGATAGAAAATTTTTATTTTTTTTATAAATGCATTCGTGCAGTATATAGACAATTTTTTTTTATAATAACATATATGTATCTTATTAAATTATATATATACTATTTTTTAAAAAATTTAAAATATGTATAGATTGGAATTAAAGCTAAAAAAAATTAAAGTTGTACATAACATAATCCTTCTTTTTTCAAGTTGGTGCTTTGTATCCTTAGGTTTCATCATTTTTTTGGCGACAAATAAAATGGGGTTATTTTATGGTCTCAAACTTAATTATGTCAGTCACAAAGTATGAAATTTTGAAATATCAATAGAAACAATCACGGAAAGGAGACTGCCAAGGATTTTATGATCTATTCTATAAGTTTTATTTTTGAATGATTAAGCCGACCTGTATAAATATAATAAGTTAATATCAACATTAGACATCTGCGAAAGTTTATTGTTTGTCTAATGGTGTGCTTAAAAGCTTCAAAGAAAGACATCTATTATACTAACTGAAAAGGGTTTTTAAGTATAATTTTACATCGGGACCCTTTAATAAATTTATTAAAATCCATTATTTAAATATATTTGCAGGATAATGTAAGGTATTAATCAAATCTAAATATGTGCATGTAAATATATAAAATAAATTGGATACTATCATATCCATGTCCACTTAGTCTCGTAGAATAATTCTCAATGGAGATTTTTGTAGTGATTTTTTTAAATATACCTATGTTAAATTTTAATTTTATCAAAATACCCCTGAAAGAAGCTCACGGTGCAAAAATACTCTTCAAAAACTCTATGTCAGTGCAATTGTACCCTGTGGTCAATTTTCGTCTTGTTTGGTTAATATTTTCTGTTTTCATTCCGTTATAGGTGTTGAAATGGTCCTTGTACCCTCAGGTTACCCAATCTTCTCTCTTTCTTTTTCATGTAAAGTTGAGCAAGGTATGTGATTTAAGTGAGGGGTAAACTGGTCATTTTACATGATACTGGTAGGGTTAAGAATCTAATCATGGTTCGATCTGTGTTTTTTACAACGACTGATTAAGGGACAAATTTACACAATTTATTAAAATTTCAGGGGTATTTATGTAATGGTGGAAATAATATGGGTAATTCCAAAAATACGGGTTTTAAAAGGGGTATCTATGCAAAAAAACATTTCTTTCAAAATTAGTAAGGGCATTTAGGTCAATGTACATGTAGAGTTAGACTTTTTAACCATGGTTAATCCAAAATTCTTCCTAGCGTGTGCTATATGGGTACGGTTGCATTCACCCAATGTTTTTGGGGTATTTTTACACTGTGGGTTTTTTCAGGGGTATTTTGGCAAAATTGAAATTCCTGGTCAGGTTAATCGCTCTCTATGAGGTGAACGACCATGCCTCTGCCCTTCGTGAGGTCGACGGCCAGCCCGCGGAGTGCGCGAGCGTCGTCGCGATCGTTGTCTCTGATTGGAAGAAGAAGTACTTCATTCCGAGACTTCAACATTGTCGGCTACATCGTGGGGAAGCGCCGGTGACGGTGGTTGGGCGTCCCTCGTTACTGATGGCCTCTGATGACCGTTCGTGTTGAATTGCTGCATCGAAACTTCGATCATTTGTTGCATCAATTCTTGCAATCGCATGAACAGGTTTTCTTGTGACCCTTCCATTGCCCTCATGAGACCCTGGACTTGGCTTGCCAAGGATCTTGGCGAACCATTCCCATTATTAATTTGGAGGTCACCCCCAGTGTTGGTCGGGTGGACACCTCCATCTTGTAGGCCTCCTTCGGGAATGTCACTCGGGTTTGACATTACACTGTTTCGACTTTTTGTTCCAAACTCCCATAGACGGCGTCAAACTGAAGAGGATAATTTCCTCTCACAGTCAAATTTGTAATGTCAAGGATTCGGAACTTCAAAAAAGGATTTGGGTTTTTAGTGGTATGATTATACGGAAATAGGGTTTGTTGGTTGAAAGGGAGAGACTATGCCTAGCTATAACATATGATTCAGACAATGCTGTGATGGTTCTCGATTGCTCAATTAACTCACAATCTGATCTGATTGCCCTCTGTTTAAGAGTACTGTCACGCGACCTCTTTTATAGGCTGCCTATGTATCCATGGAGGGGGATCAAGTCTCACGTAGTTCAGTTGGTTACTTTGTAACCATTTTGCCACTAAGAGATAATAGACTATTTTTAAGGAAAATGTTCCCTGCATTTATTCTCCACGTCGTCTTTAATTACCCATGTTTCTATGATAATGGGCATTAAGTATCAATGTGGCAGTTACAGATGTTTGAGGGTCTTCTGACCGTTTCCACGTCTGTTCGGTGTGTCCAGATATACCTGTTCGTGCGCTTACGCCTCCACATACTTTCCTGAGAAGTAAGGTCGTCCGACTAGACCTGTCGTCTAGTCGTGCCTTAGACTACTCATGCCTGAATAATAAGGTCGACCGACCAGATCAACCTCTCGTCGATCGTGCCTTAGATTACTCGCACCTAAGTAATAAAGTCACCCGACCAGACCTGTCGTCTGGTCGTGCCTTAGATTACTCGCACCTGAGTAATAAGGTCGCCCGACCAGACCTCTCATCTGGTCGTGCATTAGATTACTCGCACCTGAGTAATAAGATCACCTGATCAGACATGTCGTCTGGTCGTGCCTTAGATTACTCGAGGTGCCATCCTTTCTCCAGATAAATGATTGTCCGATTAGATCCTTAAGTCTAATCATGTCAGCATTCCAGATGACGTCTCATTTCGTGGGTCGGGTCAGATGGGCCTCATGCCAGCTGGCCCACGCATCGCCATTACACGGCACGTGTCCTGGTACAGATTTTTACCTCCACAGACCCAAAGATAATAGGTTTAAGTACTTGGGGATTTATTATTATGGTACAAAGTTGCAAGGACTAATGGTTAATAGATGGATATCTCCAAAGACCCCTAATTAATTTTTTCATTTATACATATGGATTTTTTATTTTTAAGTCCTAAGATTTAAAAGGATATGTTCTTTTTTAGTCCATTGGATGACCTATTCCTAAATTATTTTATTTTCTTTTAGTACATGGATGGGATTAAAAAGGAACATATCCTTTAAATCTAGGGACTAAAAAGTGAGAGATCGATCACTAAATCCTATAGTTTATGAGGATTTAAAAAAAAAAACCCTATATATATATATATAAAGTTAAAAAAGAAAAAATAATAATGGGGTCTACTAATGGAGCTACCAAACATAACTTTTTACAAAGTCCTTCAAAACATTGATTCTCTACGATGGTTGGTCCACGAGTTCCGGTTTGAACCGTCACTTTGCTAATTACATTCTCTCTTCAAATCTTGTTTAATAATATCTGTTTTTATATGATATAATTCCACTGAAGAGTTCCATTTATTTCCGGCGTTGACAACACAATGATTTATAGACTTCACCTAATCTCTGCCTTGAAGTCGTAAAGAGACCAAGAGAGTCTTGGAACATCGCGATATGACAGTTGCACGGGATGGAATGGCGTGGATGTCATGTTATTTAGGGAAATATCCATGTAACCCCCTGGAAACTAACCAAAATCCATATAACCCCTGAATTTTTATGTTCATATGATACAACCACATGAAAACACATATGTAAATTTAAATATCCCCTTGAAAACTAACCAAAATCCATATAACCTGCTGACTTTGGTTAACCCTAACTGAATGTACAGTATATCAAAAATCATTTACAATGTGTTAAAAATACGAAAAATCATCTGTAAATGACGATTTTACTCCTCCGGATAAAGTTTTATAATATATTCAAAGTGATAAAATTGTCGTTTACAAAATGTTTTTCATAATTTTAACATATTTTAGAGATTTTTAGTATACAATGTTTTCAGCCAGGTACCAAATGGAATATTCACGGAATATTCCTTATATGTCAATTCAAGTTTAATTCAGGGGATTTTTTGGAATTACATAGGTGTTTTCGGGGGCTTATATGGATTTAAAGAAGAGTTAGGGGGGTAAAATTGATTTTAGACATTTTGCAAGGGCTTATTTGAATTTTTTCCCTTTTATTTAATATTCTTATTATATTCTAATGTTATTATTGGAATTTAAATTTTTTGGATCCGGAAGAAATCATGTTTAAATATAAATACTTATAATTAGTTTGTATAATTGTATAAATGAACTAAAATCTCGATTTGAGGGCTTGTCACATCATATAATTTCAAAATTATATAATAATAATATAATATTTTATGATTATAATTAATCATACAAGATAATTTTATATAAACATGCTTAGAATTATGAATTAAAAAAAGCAACTCTATCATGCAGTGAAGCAAATTTCAATCATTTTCCCTCCATGTTATTTCTCTTTTATAATATAATTTTATTTATTTAATAAGTGTTTCAATTTTGTACTTTCAAATTTGTTTTCTTCTAAATATTTGGATAAGATTCAATATGATCACCAATAAATATTTATCAGAAGGTTCAATTGCATTCATCATAAAGTTTTAGAAATGGACTATGATGCTACAAGTACATAGAAAAAATCCACATCATAACAAATTCTTTTGCGCCCCCACCCCCCCCCCCCCCCCCCACCCCCCCAAAAGTGACGCAAGGCTATTCAACCCTAATAACTATATCAAGATAGATAACAATCCATGTAGAATAAACAAATTTATGTTTATTTAACTTTTCTATTATTCTCATTGAGAAACGTAATATGCAGGTTTTTGTTGTTTAGTACACATTGGATAAACTGTGAATAAATGATTAATAAGAAGAAAATAAGGAGTTATTATTTTTTAAATGCCAATTTTTCTTCTAGAATATAAGTTTATGTTTGGTATAATTGATTGATATAAATCAACTAATGATAAGTGTCGTTAAATTTGGACCGTTCATCTTATGCAATAATGTATGATGGGTTTTTATATATAAATAGAAATAACCATTTTGGTTAATCAAATGTTCATGAATTAATTATTCTAATAATTTATTCAACATAACGAAAAAAAAGATACACTATCCCAGCAATACTAATATGTGTTAATTAAATAATCTACTGTAGATATTGGTTCAACTAGATGAAACAAGTATATTGGACACTTTCCAATACATGGCTATAAATTGAATAATGGGTGTTATGTGTATTAGGAAGTAACTTATAATGGTCTCCATTGTAAAAATATACGACCTCGTGTATTTCATATTAAAACTCACCAAGTACTTGTATACATTATTATTTGAAATTATATGGTAAAATCTCATTCCATCACATACAGTAAACGTATCGTGCTAACAAAAAATTAAAGTCACTTAAGCAAGCAATAACTCAATCGAACGGTCCAGCCACAAACATTAAGTCACCTAAGCAAGCAATAACTCAATCGAACGGTCCAACCATTTTTGTTAGTTAGTTAATATACGCCCATAATATGTGCTTTCTCTTGTCCAAAAAAAAAAAAAAAAAACTCAATCGAACGGTCCATATTGACATTCGAAGTTGATGAGTGAATGAGGGGGGATAGGATGGGTGAGAGAGTCAAACTGATTTGACAAGTCGCAGAAACCTGTCGTGCAATGGTGAGGGGTGTAGTTTTTATCGAAAGGTCCAGATTGACTCTTTTAGTGTGTATTTTGGACAGCCGAGATTTAGGGGGATTGAAAAGGATGGGTGAGAGAGTCAAACTGATTTGACAAGTCGCAGAAACCTGTCGTGCACCCGTTTGGTTGCGCGTTTGGGCGGATTCCGCTTTTTGAAAAAGCGGAATCCGCCCAAACGCGCAACCAAACGGACCCTTAGGCTCCGTTTGGTAACGAGTTTGGGCGGATTCCGCTTTTTGAAAATCTAAAATCTTAAAATCGTACAGCCAAGCGGGTCGGATTCCGGCAGAATCAAAAGCTGGAATCCTTTTAATTTCTCTCTCGAAATCCGTGTTTTTAAAATCTCAAAAAGAACGTTTTTTTGTCGGAATCGATTTTTTGAATTGAAAAGCAACTTTTTCTACCAAACATTAAACTCCTTCCAAATATTGATTCCTGAATTAAAAAAAAGCATCCCAAAAAAATTAAAGTATAAAATCATCTTAAAAAGCAGCTTTATTCCAAAATCTACTTTTCAATCTGTGTTTCCAAACGGAGCCTTAATCTGTTTTTAAACAGTGAATACATTGATTATAAGGCTGTGATTTAATATGGGTGTATCATTGGGGTGTGAACATTGGGGTGTGAAAAATGGTGAGAAATTTTTTTTAACGAGAATGATGGTATTTTTATTCCCAGTCACTGTTATTCATTCTTATTCTTCTCTTTTATATTAGGATACAAAGTCTTCGTTTGAATAGCGAAATTGAGTTATTCTGGATAGATAATTATGTCAATATAAATAATAAATCTATAAGAATAAGAAATTTTATGTTTGGTTGTGTTTTTTTTATTCTCATTAGAAAACGTAAGAATAAATATTGAGTTGTTTGGTTGATAAAGAATAAAATATAAACAAAGTGTAAAAAAGTTGATTTAACATGTGTGCCCTTTGATGTATAAGAGATGTTGATAGGTGATTTGATGTGATAAAGTGTAAAAAGTTGATTTGATATGTGGGTCCATATAGGAATAGATAAAGTGAGTATAGTTTATCCTAGGGATTACTTAGAATTGTTATACTCTCTTATACTCATTTAAACTGGCTTAGTAATACCAAGTTATACCCTGCAAACAAACAACCATTTTCTCTATCCATTTTTATACCACCCTTATACTACCCTTATACTCGTTTATTCCGTTTACCAAACGGGGGGAAAGGGATTGAAGGGGGGGGGGGGGGCATGTTTAGACTTTCAAAAAAAAAGACGATCTATGTTAAACCTGTTTATAAAATACTATGTATTGTACGCATATATGCGCGTATTATTGATCATATTGTAATACTGAATTTTTTTAATAAATATTAAATTCAAATGGAACAAAAACTCTAGCATGAATAATTCTTTCTTCCACGGGAAAGAATCTACCTCAAAGAGTGGTAGGAAAGCATTAATACAAAAGAAAAAAATTTAGTAGGTAATTCAACTGATTCATGTTACTTCAAATTTAATTAATTGTGAAGTATAATTAGTTTAAGAAAATAATAAATAGTCTACAAGACTTTATTTATGCAATCCATTTGTTAAAAAAAGAAGAAAATATAATAGTACAAGTCTATGAACATAGCATTACACGGTCTATGTAAATTGTGTTTTACTCTCTCATCGAATAATGAATGCAACCATAAAATTTAATTATTAATATTCAATAAAATTTATGACACTAATAATCAATAAACTTATTTGAATCTTTTTATTGGAATTTAAAATCCTCTATTGAAGGGGGGGGGGGGGAGGAGAGAGAGAGAGAGAAAGTCAAGAAAAGATGGATACACTTGTTGCGTAAAATCAAGAAAGATTTATGAAAATTTACGAAATAGTTAGTTTTCTGATAATCAACGTGAAGTACCAGATGTGAAAATATATGGTTGTAAATATGAAAATGAAAACTGAAAATATAGTAAAGACTTGTCATCTATAACTTTATGGGTTCAAATAAATATGATATGATTTGATTCCATTTATAATTTTATTATTTATTAAATGATACTAAAATATTTATTTTATAATTTTATAGGTATCTTAATGGTCTCAAAAAACATTGAATGAAATTTCATATTTAGAGACTTGGATATAACTATGAGGGACCTATTTATAACAAATATAGGATATAGTTGTGAAACAGGTGGAATCTGGGGGGCGATATGCAAATACACCAAAAAGGACAAAAATTAAAAAATTGGGTGTTGCTACCTAGGCCCTAGAAATTAAGCTTCCATTTGTGAGCCCCAATAGGTGGCACTCTCCTATTGGTTCCCTATTTGACTTTTTCTAACTACCAAAATGACAATTACAAGACTACATTTTTTATAATTTTAAAAATAAATTATAACTAACTAATATTCAAATTAAATCTCATAACTGAATCCCACAAAAGGTGGCACCATGAAATCCTCTCCCTGACCTAACATATTTCTAAAAACTTTGAATTTTAGGGTTTTGATTTGGGTGAAACCATATGAACGAAAAATGACAGATTTCTTCCGATAAAAATAGAATTGGAATTCAAATTTAAATACAGGATTTGCATTAACAAATACCTTCAAAAAATGGGCTGGAATTCAAATTCAGATACAACTGTATCTGGATTTGAATGAACAAATACCTTCAAAAAATGGGCTGGAATTCAAATTCAGATACATGTGTCTCTGGATTTGAATTAACAAATACTTTCGAAGAATAGGCTAGGATTCAAATTCAGATACAAGTGTATCTGGTTTTGAATTAAACAAATACATTCAAAGAATGGGCTAGGATTCAAATTCAGATACAGGTATATCTGAATTTGAATTAACAAGTATCTTCAAATAATGGGCTGGGATTCAAATTCAGATACAGGTGTATCTGGATTTGAATTAACAAATACCTTCAAAAAATGGGTTGAATATAGCTTTATCTGGATTTGAATTAACAGATACAGATTCAATATACCTGAATGGATCGCCAATGTTTGCTCCACGAACCGAACACAAGATAAAAAAAGGTTGCAATCGAAATCAAAATCGAAATCCTCGCAAAAACTGCAATCGGATTGAATTTTCTATTTTTGTAAAATAGATGAATAAATATATGTTTCGAGATCACAATCTCTTTCGATTGATATGATTATTTTCTGAAAAAAAAGAAACAACAGATCATGGAAAAAACAATATGTATAGACGAAATAGATCGTAAGGGTTTTCTGTTTGTTTCTTTAAATTGAATTGTTTATTAAAAAAAAACATATCATAACCACCTCCATTGATTGTGGGCCATTAATTGTGGGATCAGTTACAATATGAAAATACAATTTGGGAATGAAGGGTAATTTAGATATTTCATCTTTGCCACTTCATGGGGCTTTAGATGGGGCCTATGAATTGAGGCCCAAAAATCATTATTGTAAAAAATTAACCGAATTACCAAATTGCTTGTGGTTCATTCATTTTTGTCCTTACTCTTCACACTTCATGTGTAATATAAAGAAAGAGTCGAGAAAAAGTGGATAAACTTGCTACATAAAATAAAAAAAGATTTACGAAAATTTACAAAACAGTTAATTTTATGACCATCAATGTAAATATGAAAAAAAAAACTGAAATGAGATTTCTCATAAATAACTTCATGAGTTTAAATAATGAGACTAAAATATTTTTTTTATAATTTTATAGGTATCTTAATGATCCAAAAAAAATTTAGATAAAATTTAAAGTTCGACAAGACCAGGGACCTTGTTATAAATCTAAAAATCTAAATTAGGTTTCTCTTTGTAACACAGATAGGGGTTTGGTTGTGAAACTGATAAAAACTGAGCGCTGAATTTTAAATATGCCACAAAAAAGGACAAAATTGACCGATTTTTCCAAGACCGTATTATAAATATCAGGAACCTTGGAGATTTATCTGCAAATAACCCTACAAGTTGACAAAAATGCCCATTTTTGCAAGGATCTGGTTATAAATATCAATGATCTGGAGGCCGATTTGCAAATGACCGAGTTCAATTGTCTTATGGAGTTGGTCAAACTCCTGCCTGCTGTGTCACTTCATATAGAGTATATATTACGCGATAAGAGGCAATATTGCTAGCGAAATTTTATAAGCATATCAGTATTTTCTAATTTTAAGCTAGCTTATAAAAATAATACATAAGAGGAGTGTTGTCACCAGATTCCATTCAACTAATCAAATCTGTGAATGAAATTTTATAAGCCGGTTTTAATAATTTTCAACACTAAAGTTCAAGGAAAACGACACACCCTGTCCCACTTAACCCATTGATTTTTTCATTAAGTATACACCCACGTATGTACTATTATAAAAAATTGAAGTGCATGCTTATATAAATCAGTACGTGTTTTTTTTGAAAAAAATTTTAAAAAAATTAATTTTTCATACACTGTATTAATGGAGAATACAGGCGACTAAAAGACCGCATCTGGGCTATAAATGATATTGCAAAAAAATTGAGTGTATTAGTGCTCAAAGTTTAAACTCAAACACAAAAGGTTAACAAATTTCCCCATAAACATGTAGGAATGGATTCTCTATTTTTTTTTTTTTTTTTTATGTTTGTTGTGTACTTGAATACTCAAAATTCATCAAATATAATTGATTCATTTATCACACATGACTCCATTATTGATAACAATTGGAATGAGTCTAACAAAAACTAATAGAAGATCCATTCTTGTTTGAATTTTTAAAATCCTATTTATTTCTAATAAAAAACTACACTTCATGTTTCTTTTAAAATACTACGTGACATTTAATTTATTTAGAGGTTATAATTTGTGTTTAATTATAAATATGATTGATTAAATATTTTAATTATAAATGTGTTGTAATATAAGTAAAATTGCCATCATGTTTCAAAATTAGAAGTCAAGGAGGAATCAATTTACCAACCAAACGTCTGAATATATTATAGGGATTTTTTAAAAGTTTTTGTAAACTATATTATTTAGTAATCAATATCGTCATTTCCCTTTCTATATTTCATTTTAAGTTTTCAACTTCTAACACCTTTTTTGTTTTTACTAATCGTCTCAAATGTTCGTCAGAATATTCGAAGAATATTCCATTTAACATTAGTTTGTCAAATTAAATTTTTTAAAATACCAAAATTGCTGGTAGAATTTTTATTTTTAAATCCGTATTTACTATGTTATTTAGTATCAATTCCCTCACTCTTTATAATGTATTTTAAGTCATCAACTTTTAACGTTTTTTTCGTTATTAGTCTATAAACAAAATGTTTGTTTCATTTTGTAAGTTTTTTTTAATATTTAAAACTTGTATACAAAATGTTCAGTGAAATGTCTAAAACAAAACTACATTTATACCGAGAACATATTTTTCCGATCTCCACTCCGATGATATCTTTACAAAATAAAAAGACAATTAAAAACTATTTTTTTATTTTGTTAATTTAAACATTCCATCCATTGAATCAAAATAGTGTCCCGCTCCTATAGTACTGACGACACGACTAAATACTATATAAATGTCATTCTCCGATCTCAAAAAGAATTTAGATGATGTTTTTATTTTTTAATTTTAAGGGTTATTTGAATTTCTATTTTTATTTAAATATTCAGAAAAAAATGATTACATAAATAAAATTTTGAGGTTTTTTTTATTTTCTCATTTTGATTTAAAAGATATTTTGTAGTTAAAATGTGTGAAATATCAAATTAGATAATTTAAGTAGGTTTAGAGTTTCAAATATAAAAAATTAAACAAAAGAAAAAAGGAAAAAAAAAAAACGAAAAGAGAGGGAAAATTTCACTTCACTAACCCACCTGTGGTCCTCTTTTAATTAATTGATTAGTGAAAAGTAATCCGAGGAGCCGCAGCGGGTCCTTCATTGGAGAAAGTCGTATTATAACTGTCTTGCACAACAAGTTTCCATTATTAATGATTTATTTATATATAATATATTATAAATCCAAAAAAAAAAAAAAAAAATTGAATTACAATCCATAAAAAGCTTTGCTTCTAGAAAAACTTATGTATAGCAAAACAACGCTTGTGAAAAAAGAAAACAAATAGGAGGAAAAATCTACACTCTCCCCACCCATAAATACATACGTCCCTTCCTTTCCTTTCTCATCTGATACGTCCAACCCAACCTTTTTATTTGGGTGTCTCAAACGATCACCATTTCCTATATATATCGCTTTCTTGTTCTCCCATTTTTGTTTATCGTGTGAGAGAGATGAAGCGAGAGGAGGCGGAGAGAGACGAATCTCCTCCGCCGCCCAAGGCGGAGGCGGAGGTGGTGGAGAGGGTGGCGTTTCACAAGCTCTTCACGTTCGCGGACACGTTGGATGTGTTTCTGATGGTGGTGGGGACGGTGGCCGGGATCGGCAACGGCCTTGCCATGCCTATAATGACTCTCGTATTCGGAGAGCTCATCGACGCCTTCGGCAGCTCCAACTCTCGCAACATCGTACACGCCGTCTCCAAGGTTTGGATTGTTTTGGATTTTTTATTGATTAGGTTTTGGATTTTTTTTATTCAATTTGGTTTTGTTTGTTTGTTTGTTTGTTTTTGGGGAATTGAAAGGGAGGATATTTTGTTCCGTTGATTGTGTTTGTTTACCTGATAATCGGTGGGACCTTAGACCAGGCGTGTGGGCTGTGTTGTTGTTTCTTTTTGAACTTCTTTTATTGACCGTCGGATGGGTTTTTGTTTGTTTTTATTTACTCATTGGATGGTCCATATTTTACTCACGTGATTTTTTTATCTTTTATTTTACGTAAATGAGGAAATAACGTAATGTGTTCGCCATTTTTGGTTTTCTTTAATTTAATGGATGCACGACATAAAGCTATTAAATTGGTTGTACTTTGTTTTTGTTTTTTTTTTTCTTTGTTTCACGGGACATCTGTGGGATCTCCCTTAAGAACAAAATGGTGGGAACATGAGTGGGTGGTTTTTTTTGGTGGGGTGAATGATTGGAGGTGGGGGGGCTGTCTGACTTTAGTACTTTTAATTCACATGGTTGGGAAATATGGGTTTGGTCATCTGGTTTAAAATAAGATCATCAGAAGTTGAATGTATCTATTATTTGTAAATCATGTATTGATAGATGGCATCCGTCAGCGTCACATTTGGAAAGGATTTTGAGCCCCCGTTTAGAAACGGATTCGAGTATTAGTGTTTTTCAAAAAGCTGTGTTTAAAATAGAATTTACATATAGTTATCTCTTCACTGATTTTGAAAAAGCTAGCTTTTTTATCTTTTTTCTTTTAGAAAAAATTGTGTTTGATGTTTTTAATTAAGCTATAGTTTTTTTTCTTATTTGGACAATTTCATGCAAACCTAAAAGTAACCCAACCCTACTTCCAAATGGGTTCTTAAGTTAATTTTTGTAGATAGCACTCATAAATTATCTTTTAATCACTACAATCTTTTTCCACGTGAAAAGTTGGACCACCTGCATCATTTATAAATAAATTTGGATTAACCATGATTATTGTAAAAACATAATCTTCTAATGTGACTAATACCCATTTTCGAATGCTACTGTAAATTGAGTTGGTGGTTTAGCGAAAAACTAAACAATGATCCAATCAGCGTTGAAATCCTTCAACAAATCCACAGTTCTCAATAAAACAAATAAAACTAGAAAATATATTATTCAAAAGTTGAAAATCCTAAATTACAAACCTCCTTTTTATACTAATTAAAAATGATTAAAAATAATAAAAACAGAAGTTTATTGTAATTAATTCTACAGGATCCTAGGAGATCCTCGGATTTGATAGAAATCAAATTCGAATTGTTATGATAAAGATATTCAAAATATAAAAAGTTACCAAAAATAGTAAAAAAAAGACCATTTTGAGAGCCAAAAAAATAGGGAAAATGGAAAAATAAGCGCGCGTTGTGGCATAATGACAACTTTAGAAGATTTCCTCGATATTTAGCTGCAGTAAAAAACTCAGGCGATTTCGAGTTTGGAGCGATTTCGAGTTTGGGGCACTTGATTTCTATTAGCCAGTTTTTTTATAATTATTTGAAAATCTCAAAAGTGAACCCTTTCGGTTTCATCGCTCCAGGAACGCATCGGTCACATGTTCTGCATCACTTGATTTTGTGATTTGGTTGAATATTTTTGGATTGACTCCTTTCGAACTTTAAAATTTTGTGGATTGTTTAAATAACAACCCTTTGATTTCTGTAGAGGCTTGAGGCCTTGAGCCTTCATTCAAATGCAAACAGGTAAAATTGGATATTTAAGACATGATCATGCATGTGTACCAACTGATGCAATCAATTGTTTGAAGGTGGGAAAATGAAAACACAGTGCTGGTTGAGTGGGGGATGTTCTATAACGGAAAAAAGAGAATAAACAGAGTTATTTTCTTCTAGTCAACTGTAACTGGATACAAAAGTCAACTAGTCTGTTATTTAATTATTTTTCTAAAAGCATCTTTATGTTCTCCATATACTTCATGCTTTTACAATACATTGCAAGTTCGAATAATCATGTTTGTCATTTCAGGTGGCTCTGAAATTTGTCTACTTGGCACTCGGTTCAGGGGTAGCCTCATTTTTACGTATGTACAACAAATACCTCTCTCTCTCTCTCATATATATATATATATAGAAAATAATAATAAGGTGATGGGCTATGTATTTTGTGACTATATCAATGACAGTCCTGCTGCTTGTACAAATTTATATTTTACTTCTCCAGCATAAGATATATTTTCCATGGTATTATTGAGTATACTAGCGTTTTCACGAATTAGATGTTCAGTGCTGACTTCATCTGTGTTCAGATTAAAAAAAAAAGATGTAATGAGACAACTTTAGTGATAAATAACCTCTGTAACAGAATTGGTGATGGATGACTTTTTTATGAGGAGCTTAGATACTCTTCATCTATAATTTTTTGAAATTTGAATGTCTAGTGACTCAAACCTTACATACAAGTTCTCACCCTATATATCACCAACATCCCATTGCACAACAGGAAAAGCAGCATATCTTGCATTTGTTCTCAGTATGCAGCTTAACTCTTGTACTTACATGCGTATGAGACTTTTTACATGTTGACAATATAAGATCATGCTATATACATTAGACACTGACATGCAATTTTGTTCAACACAGAGGTCTGTTGTTGGATGGTGACTGGAGAAAGGCAAGCAGCACGTATTCGAGGTTTGTACCTGAAAACCATCTTGAGACAGGACATTGCATTCTTTGACAAGGAAACAACAACTGGAGAGGTCATTGGTAGGATGTCTGGTGACACAATTCTCATCCAAGATGCCATGGGAGAAAAGGTATAATTTTTTTTTCCATGGTTATGAAAATCATGTACCTATTTCAAACCACGTGAGCTTATGAAATGGACTACATTCTTTCTTTTAGTCCTTAAATGGTAAACTGTGGCAAGAATTTGTTAGACTAAGAACAAAAGAAATACAAAGATACTTTTGCAATTATAATGGTTTTTTTGCTGCTGCTATTCTTTGGATGATCACATGCGGTTTGTTGGATGAACTTCACGTAAAGCTGATGCAGCTTATATCTTGCTTTAAAGTATACCCATAAATTTAGTGATTGAAAGTCTGCTGAGACATCATAGAAGGAAATTGTTAACAATGCTGTTGCCACGAAGGATGTGAATATTTTTACTTCTCTTAGTTAAACTGATATAGTTGTGTTGGTCTAGAGTATTTGTTTTTCAATTACTCTGATGTAATCATTTCTCTTTTCAGGTGGGGAAGTTTATTCAACTAATTTCTACCTTCATTGGTGGATTTGTGGTAGCGTTCATAAAAGGATGGCTGCTCTCTCTTGTGATGCTTTCGTGTATTCCTCCACTTGTCATTTCTGCTGCAGTCATGTCAATAATACTGGCAAGAATGTCTAGTCGTGGACAAAAAGCATATGCACTCGCAGGAAATGTAGTCGAACAAACAATTGGATCCATTAGAACAGTAAGGCAAATACTTTCTTTATAAAATTTTACATACTAAGGATAATTTTGGCTGGCGAATCCTAGGACTTTTTAGTGTTCTACACCGTTGTTATATTAATTTTTCTCTCTTCGTAAACGTATCCAAGGTTGTAGCATTTTCTGGTGAGGCACAGGCCATAAAGAAGTACGATGAGTTACTGAAGACGGCATATTCTGCCTCTGTTTTTGAAGGGTTGGCCGGTGGACTGGGAATCGGTGTTGTTATGCTTGTTCTGTTTAGTAGTTATGGTTTAGCCATATGGTATGGTTCCAGATTGATCATCGAGAAGGGATACAATGGTGGTTTGGTCATCAATGTCATACTGGCAATCATGACCGGTGGAATGTGAGTATACAATTCAATATAGTTTCTTAGTATTGTTTATAATGATACATTTGTGAATAAAAATCAACACATTGTGATGAACCAGGTCCTTGGGACAGGCATCCCCAAGCTTGAATGCATTTGCAGCGGGACAGGCTGCTGCATATAAGATGTTTGAGACCATCGAACGGAAGCCAGAGATCGATGCGGGTGACACCAATGGGATTGTATTAGAAGGCATCAAGGGGGATATTGAACTGAGAGATGTGTCCTTCAGCTATCCTGCGAGGCCCGATGTTCAGATATTCGATGGATTCTCATTAAAGGTTCCGAGTGGAACAACTGCTGCTCTAGTTGGAGAGAGTGGAAGTGGGAAGTCCACAGTTATTAGCTTAGTAGAGAGATTCTATGATCCCCATGCCGGGGAAGTGATCATAGATGGTATCAACTTGAAGAAATTTCAACTTAAGTGGATAAGAGAGAAAATCGGGCTCGTCAGCCAAGAACCAATCTTATTCACAACAACCATAAAAGAGAACATCGCTTATGGGAAGGAAGGAGCAACACTTGAAGAGATTAGGAGGGCTACTGAGCTTGCCAATGCTGCAAAGTTCATTGACAAGATGCCTAATGTAATGCATTTCTATGTTTGATTTTGCATTGACACTTTCTTGTGTTGGTAGAGTCCGGGAGTTAATATGTTGTAAGTTTGTCTTTCGCAGGGACTAGATACACTTGTTGGTGAGCATGGGACACAACTCTCTGGTGGGCAAAAGCAGAGGATTGCCATTGCGAGGGCTATTTTGAAGAACCCTAAGATTCTACTTCTTGATGAAGCAACAAGTGCATTGGATGCAGAGTCAGAGCGCATTGTTCAAGATGCACTGATGAGGATCATGTTAGACCGGACAACCATTGTCGTCGCCCATCGATTGAGCACAATTAGAAATGCTGACATGATTGCCGTTGTGCATCGTGGTAAAATTGTGGAGCAAGGTAACCCATCATATCCTTGAATCTTATAGTTACTCATCATTTGTCGTGGTGCACACTAATATGCTTACAAACCAATATCATATACTGAAATTTCTGAGATTCTATGATATCTAGGTTCTCACTCAGATCTAGTCAAGGATCCTGATGGGGCATACACTCAGCTCATAAAATTGCAAGAGGTTAAAAACCAATCTGAGGAAGCGACAGTGGATGACTCAGAGAGGCTAGCAACGAGCTTTGATGCGGGCAAGTCTGCCAGCAGATCTGGGAGCCATAGGTATTCTCTAAAGAGATCCATAAGTAGGAATTCCTCTGGTGGAAGCAGTAGGCATTCCTTCTCAATCTCCTTTGGCGTGCCCGGGGCCGTTTCTTTCCACGAGGAAGGAGTCCCTGCAGTAGATGAAAGCAACGCATATGGAAACAAGGATAGTGAGTCTCAACCGGTGCCACTGAGACGGTTGGCTTACCTCAATAAGCCAGAGATTCCGGTTCTTCTATTAGGATCAGCCGCTGCGGCGATTCATGGAGTTCTCCTCCCCATATTCGGGCTCTTGCTTTCTACCGCCATCAAAATCTTTTATGAACCAGAACACAAGCTAAGGAAAGATTCTAGGTTCTGGGCTCTGATGTTCACTTTTTTGGGAGTTATCGCGTTCGCCATCATTCCCATGCAGAACTATTTCTTCGGAATCGCAGGAGGAAAGCTTATCCAACGTATTCGGTCCATGTCGTTCAGGCAGGTGTTGCACCAAGAGATCAGCTTCTTCGATGATCCATCGAATTCGAGGTTAGTTAACTCCGATATCCTTCATTTACATGATTGTGATTCAGGTAACTAAGTGTATGCTTTCCATGTCAGTGGGTCCATTGGTGCGAGGTTATCGGCAGATGCTTCCACCGTGCGAAGGCTTGTAGGTGATGCATTGGGCCTGATGGTTCAGAATTTGTCGACTGTTGTTACAGGGCTTGTGATAGCCATGATCGCGAACTGGAGACTAGCTCTTATAGTACTGGTTTTGCTGCCCTTGGTTGGTTTGCAAGGATTCGTTCAGATGCAATTTTTGAAAGGATTCAGTGCGGATGCAAAGGTTTGGATCACCCTCTCATATAATTCCTTCATGTGTAACACCATAAATATACATTCCTCATATGAACCATATATTGGTTTCAGGTCATGTATGAAGAAGCGAGTCAAGTGGCCAACGATGCAGTAAGCAGCATTCGAACGGTCGCATCATTCTGCGCGGAGCAGAGAGTGATGGATTTGTACAGAAAGAAATGCGAATCTCCCATGAAACATGGGGTCCGCACAGGAATCGTAAGCGGCATTGGTTATGGCGCATCTTTCTTTTTTCTCTTCAGCATGTACGCCCTCAGCTTCTACATTGGCGCCCGTTTCGTGGCCAGTGGCAAGGCGACCTTTCAAGAAGTCTTCAAGGTCTTCTTTGCATTGACATTGGCCGCGCTTGGAGTCTCGCAGTCGAGCGCCTTAGCACCGGACACAAACAAGGCCAAGGATTCTACCGCGTCCATCTTTGCGATCCTCGACAGGAAATCCAAGATCGATTCGAGTGATGAAACGGGAACGACGTTGGCCAATGTGAAGGGCGACATCGACTTCCAGCATGTCAGCTTCAAGTACCCCACTCGTCCTGACGTGCAAATCTTCCGAGACCTGTGCCTGAGCGTCCCCTCTGGGAAGGTATGTCCCCCCTAACCAAATTGCATCTATAGTTTTCACTTGCTAGTCTTGGTTCTGATATCATTCATGCCTACCAACAATCAGACGGTCGCACTCGTGGGAGAGAGTGGGAGTGGGAAGTCGACAGTGATCTCACTCTTGGAGAGGTTCTATGACCCCAACTCCGGCCAGATACTGTTAGACAAGGTGGAGATCCAAAGCTTCAAGCTGAGCTGGTTGAGGGAGCAGATGGGGCTGGTGAGCCAAGAGCCGGTGCTATTCAACGAAACCATACGTGCAAACATCGCGTATGGAAAACGTGGCAAGGTCTCGGAGGAGGAGATCATAGAGGCCGCCAAGAAGGCGAATGCACACAGCTTCATCTCGAGCTTGCCTCAGGGCTACAACACGTCGGTCGGGGAGAGAGGGGTGCAGCTCTCGGGCGGGCAGAAGCAGAGGATAGCGATTGCGAGGTCCATGGTGAAGGACCCAAGGATACTGTTGCTGGACGAGGCGACAAGCGCCCTGGATGCGGAGTCGGAGCGGGTGGTGCAGGAGGCACTGGACCGCGTGATGGTTGAGCGGACAACCATAGTGGTGGCGCACCGGCTGTCCACGATAAAGGGGGCCGACGTGATTGCTGTGGTGAAAAACGGTGTGATCGCAGAGCAGGGGAGGCACGAGGTGCTCATGAAGATCCAGGGCGGCGCTTACGCGTCTCTTGTCGCTCTCCACATGAGTGCGCCGGCATGATGAACATCTGCTTCTGCTTATCAGGTTTTGCATGCTTTTATTATTTTTTTTCCTCTGAGAACATAGGACTCGCGAGTCTATTGACATAGGAAATGTAAATGAGTGGGTGGCACATGTGATTTGTTGTGTTCATTATACTGATAAAGCAAGATAGTTGTATAAATCATAAATTTCAATTGAATCCAGTTAGCATTTTTTCTTAAATGCCATGTGAGATGAATTTTCCTTGTGATATAAAATTTATGAACCGTAAAATGTACATTTGATGCAAGTGTGCATGCGAAAAGGACTGTCTTTATGATCATCATTAGAACGTAATAGCCTTTGCCTGCGCGAGAAGTGTAGCCATCCACAGCCACCCTTCACAATCTGCTGCGAGAATATGGAAGGGGTAAGGTTGAATCAGTATATGGTCAATCCTGCAGCGGATTCCATTGTGCCTGGTATTTGAGTGGGCATAGACCGGGTTTCCCCGCAGGAGATACAACGCCTCCTCTGCATGAGCGACATGAATAATACAAGCAGCATTTTTGAGTGAAAAAATGGGCAATTTTTTAAGGTGATGTACGCAGTACTACTGTGGAGATTGAAAAGAGAAGTCCTTCCCAGAGAGGGGAAAGAGAAGTTTCAAGTCCTATTCATTATTTGATCATGCTTATTATCCGGTCTGATGCCACTGAGGGCTTCTCCGGTGGTTATCACTGCCTCACCAGGGGCATGACTAGGGTCACATACATTCTGTTCTTTCTTTTCTTTCTCCTGTACATTAAACATATCAACAGCCAACTGACACTGGACATAAAAAATGGTGGAGGCCAAAAAAGCATTTCTGCTAGAAAAACATGATGTAACTCGAATGTGACGATGGATGTCACGCACTATTGGCATTGCAAGATGATATTCAACCGGAGACACACTCATGGTGCCAGCAGAACAAGCTTGACCTGTCCCCACCATACAATGCTTCTGCTGATGGAACCTGCATCCACCGCAACAGCCAACTTTATGTGTCATGCCTACCACATTCATTGTTCCCCAGGTAATGTGCAGTGCTATGAAGAGACCTAGGTGCTTTAATTCATCAAATTTTATATCATTTTTAAACAAAAAGAAATATAAATTTTGCATTATCAGACAGTAATATCTCTAAAACTTGGTTGGTAAAGAGTCCTAATGCTCCCCATTCTAGAAGCAGTGGCTGGCCCTCCATGTTGATATGGAGATTTACTTGAGCAAGGACCAAGATGCAGACTGGACTATCAATGACTTTGACATCCCTGTACCTAAACTTGATTGTCCAAGCCCTTGCAGTTTCCTTGGTTTATTTTTTATTTTTTATTTTTTTTAGTTCTTTTTACAACCTATCTTGTAGATAGTTTCATGGTTGGGGTAAGTGTAGTTCTGGATTTTAGCTCTGATGCTGATGATGTATGGTTTTGCATTAGAATACAATGAGGGATAAATTCAGCAGTTAAGAAGCATGGATACTTCAATGAATATTGCCCATGCCTGACATGCATTGGACATGAGACATGACATGACATTCGATACGTGTCCAAAATTTAATAAATAGTTTTTTGAATTTTGGACACATAGCTGGACACAAGATGGACCCATCGTGGACAAAAGACGTGGTACACCATTATAATTTTTTCTTAATAATTATTGAAATATTTATGCTTATATGATGTTGAATGATGTTAAAATCTTAATGAAGCTAATTATTTACACACCATTACAGTTGTATCAACCTTTCATAATTTATGATATGATGGATGTCCTCTTTTTTTCTTTTCTTGTTTCAAATAATCATAATATGACTTGTTTTACCACAGCCCAGGCTTTAATGCTGGTGAACAAGAAACCGTGTGGTATCTTTCCCCTGAATAAGGGTTTGCATCAGGGTGATCCATTGCCCCCCTTATTATTTGTGCTGGTTACTTGTATCTTTAGCGGGATGATAATGAAGATGGCCAAGGAAGATGGTTGGGCGTGGTGTCTTTCGTGTGGGAGGATCTTTCTCTCTTGCGTGCACAGTACGTTGATGATAATGTCATCCTTTGTGAGACGGAGATGGAGACAGAGTCAATTCGAGATGTAAAGTTGGTATGCCAGTGTTTCGAGCTTATGAGGGGTCTGCCGGTCAATTTCAATAAGAGCTCAATTTTGGGTAGTGACCTATCTCAAGCTAAGAACAACTAACCGAGCAGACCCCTCATAAGCTCAATTTTCTAGCATGATGTATGGTGTGGTGACCTATCTCAAGGTAAAATTCCCGAGTTTGTTTGCTTTGGCTCCAGATTGGTTAGTGAGCATTAGATCCGGGTGGGGGGTGTGGACTGGGAGATTCTTTTGAGGAATCTGAAGGAGAAGGTGATGATGTATGCGATGCTGATTGCCGGGCTTTAGGAGGTTGTGATCAAGGAAAGCGAGCTTGATGTGGTAGTGTGGAAGCCTTAGCCAAGGATGGATTTCTCGGACCGCAGATGCTACAGGTTGTGAAGGAGAAAAGAGCAAGAATTCGGGAGATTGCGATTAAATCCAAGGTGTGGGTATTCAAATTCCCTTTGATGGTTAAGGCTTTAACGTGGTCGATGTACTAAAACAAGCTGCTAACAAATCATACAGATCAAAATGGGCTCAAATGAAGTCAAACCATTCAGATTCTATCACATGAAGGATGAAACCACGGAACGTCTACTTATTTGGTGTCCATTAGTTAAGTCGATTTGGGCTTGGTTGGCCTTTGTGATGGGGTTGGTGGTGGATATTACTACCAATCTACCATGGAGGGAATGTGGTTATCAAGGAAGAGGCTAAGACAGGGGAGATAGAAGTGTGAAAGTAAAGATTTTGCATTCTTTTGTGCCTACAGTGATTTGGTCTATATGATCGTGTAACGAGATTTTCTTTAAGGGAGCTATACCTTATGCAAAAAATATTTGAGAGTCATGATTTGTTTCATCAAAGATTAGGGTAGATTCTGGACAGGAGCTTCTAGTGTCATGACTTTTGTCACACACTCATTTTCTCTTCCTTCTATGTATGACCTAATATCTCAGCAGGACTATTCAATTTTTATTTTCTTTCAAAATCCTTAGATACAACCATCAATATCGAGACTATTTTCAATGAAGCTTCCTTTGCAACAAATCCAGGGACCTCTTTGTAGTAGCTCTATTCATGCATTATTTCATGGGAAACATTGAACTGGCTCTATTTCATCATATATGACCTATATTGTAGTTCCACTCCCCATCAGCAGAGCTGTCGAGTCTTCATTAATAAATTCCACTGTATTTTCCTTCAAAGTTGCCTTGTCGCAACATTTAGTGAAAAGAATGTAATAATCCATTTCAGATGTCACTACGGGACAATTAATCTCTTTTTTTTTTTTTGCTTGGTAATAGGTGTGCGGATTCGAACCCGCAACCTCCCCTTCGGGGAGGGTGCGTCTCGACCACCCCGCTAGGGGGGCCTTCCGCGACAATTAATCTCTTTGCTTTGCAGCAGTGAATGTGTTATCTTCTATTCACTCTATCTACTCCCTTAAAATCCATCAAACAGAAAAAAGACTCCTAGACAGTAATCTATTTCAGATGGAGTCCCAAAACAGATTCCACCTTCAGTTCCCTTTCCTTGGTCCTTTCTCATAGGATTATTACATTCAATTTATGCACTCTATATGAAACAAAGATTCCAAATGAATTACACAATTGATCATCAGTAGACCATTGAATATTTATCTCTGCTGCAGTAGCTCATATTGTTTAGAATTTAGAAAGCAATTATTTCTTTTATCAGATTTCTAAAACATTTGCAGTAGGTGTTCTCATGCCAAGGATCTATCAAGATAGATATGTAACAATGTAAATAAACAAGTATATTTCTCTAGGAAAATTATATCACGATCATGATATTTCATTAGGACACACAACTCCTTAATGGATGCTGCCACCATTAGGGCTAATTTGGGACAATTCTGCGAATGTTAGGGAAACCCTAGATTAGCTAGTAATATCATAACAAATATATAAATAAAACTTGAGCATTTTAGGTTTACCCTGGCCAAGTGGTACATTTGCCAAAGACAAACCTAAGTTCTGAAATGATCCAGCTACGTGAAACCAAAGGCAGCGAATAAAGGTTACTTTTGGTTAGTATCTTTATTTACTGACCAAAAAAAAGTATGTTTTTAATGTTCAAATAATTCTTCATCCAAGTAAATGGTTTATATACATCTGTGCGTACAAACATAACCTAGATATAAAGTTGAGAGACAAGGAAATGATGTTGTAATTGGAAAGTCATTCATAAATGATATATATTCAATATTACATGAAGAATTACAAGATATATACAAAAAATGAGAATGAATATAGGTAGGAAATAATACAACAACCTAAGAATAGATTACATGAGACATCAGTGAAAGAACAAAGAAGCACATTATTGATCAGAAACAGAACTCAACCAATGAGTAGAAAGAATAGAGATCCTTAATTTACCACTAAATGCTGAAGTGTATGGTAGAACTTGGAAAAATGCAACGAAATATACACTCACCACATAGGGTATGCAAGAGGCACTAAACTGCTGACAGAACAAAAATCTTTAATGTAACACCATTTAGACTGGTCAACTGAGCTGCTTCATTTCTACTTGTTTTCTTGCTTGCATTCAAACTCTGAAAGTCTGAAATATTCCATTCGCCTGAGAAATCTTGAGGAATAGAATTGCTCAGATGTGTCACATATCATTGTATGAAGAAGATGTGATGCCTTTCTTTGGGCTTTGCCTTCTAAGAAAAGGAAAAAGAAAACCTGTTGGCATTCAAAAACCTAAAAATGCAAACTATGCTCAAGAAATGGCCAAAGAAGATGAAGAGTACTAGCATATTAAGTTGACACTATGGGACACAAATTAAATTTACTTCCGACTTTGATTCAGTGCATGCTAGTACCATGCAAACTCTTTAACACATCCAGCTTCTATTCAATTTACCCATACAAAAAATAGAATAGAGAAAAAAAAGGAGTTTGGGAAAGTTACTAGAATTGTGAGCATTTCTTTACCTATCAAAAGTCTACTTCATTGTCTATCAATCAGCACAGTTAATGCTATTGAGGCAAGTAAAATACCACTACTTTATATTGCTTCCATTTCATACACCACCCTATTTACCAATTATTTTAATTTTCTACTATGGGTGTAAATAGTCATATGCTACTATAATAGTCATTTATGGTACATATGCCATATTTAATTTAAACTTCCAAATTATCATTCAAGAGTTAATTCATGAACCTTACGTCATTCTTTTCTATTCCTGAAACGCATTTGCAATACAATTTCCTATCTCTAGCAGTTCGGTACAGGAGGCATGAAAAAGGTTGGCAGTTGGTGTAAACGCATTTGCAATACAATTTCCTATCTCTGGCAGTTCGGTACAGGAGGCATGAAAAAGGTTGGCAGTTGATGTATAAGCTCGTTGGATCATTCTGTATATAGCCAACTATACCTTTCTTCCTCATAAAAGTTAAATAAACATTACAGGTTGACTAACCAACTACTCCTACCTCATGTGGCATCAATTTCCCATACTATCCCACATTCTGATCAGTAAACCTGATCATATTAATACCTCTATACTGTAAGCATCCCTTCCAATTATAATCAGCAGGCTAATCTATTTCTAATCCTGGAAAATTTAGTATATCTTTTTCTAATTTCCTCACCTCTCATAAAGAAGGCAACTCCTATTCATTCTCTTGAGTGTGGCTACTTAGTACAGGGTGCTGATGATGTGAAGATGATGACAATCACCCAAGGGTCCCAACCATTGAGAAAATAAGGAAAATCTTGCATATATATATATATATTCAGATAACAAAGAGAAAAATAATAGACAGGAAACTAAGAAAAGCATGCATACATTATCCATGTGTAACAGATTCACAAAAAATTAAAAGCACATTTCTTTCAGACATATCCATATTACTCTCCAGAGATGCATAATTATCAAGCATTTGGCAATAACAATTAATTCATATCCCTGTTGTTCCTACCTGGACTATCTAAAAACACCTAAATCAATTCAAGAAGACATTTTTTTTTCAAAACAAATAACAATTCAACTCCAAACCCTCACCTCTGCTTCCCCTTGGACGACTGCAAGAACACCACAGCAAACATAACCACCACAACCGCCCCCACCAAAGAAGCCGTAATCCGCCACGGAAACCCCAGAAAACCCTTCCCTTCCTTCTCCTCCACCACATTCTCCCCTCCGCAACCCCCCTTCCGCCCCAACCGCGCCTCGAGATGCCGCACCTGTGCCTCCATCACGGCCGTCCGTCTGACGAGGCAATCCCTCTCCAATCTCAGCCGGTCCACAGCCTCCCTGAGCCTCCTAAGCTCCATCGCGGACTGCGACCGCGACGAGACGAGGTCGTCGTTAAGCCTATAGATCTCCGTCTCGAGCTCAAGCTCTATGAGGGCCAGGGCCCTCCTCCCCTGGTCGGACCTCTCGATCTCCCTCTGCGACTCTTCCAATCTGAGCCCGAGCTTCCTGATCTGTTGAACCTGGGAGGAGACCTTCCTCCTCATCCGCCTGTTCTCGTCGGTTAGGGTTGTGACACGGAGACGGAGGTGGAAGAGGTCGTCGTCTTCGCCGTCGTTGTCGATGATGACGATGTCGTCGTCCTCGTCGTCTCTGGCTTCGTATTCGATGTCGGCCGACTCGAGCTCGTCGTCTTCCATGAATGACGAGATTATGGGAGGGGCCTTGAGAGACTGACCCCTTCATTTCCTCTTTTTTTTGTTTTGGATTTTTATTTTTTAAGTTTCTTCTGACGATCGTTTTCTTTTTCTTTTTTTTTGGCGGGTTTTCGACATCATGATTTTTGTTTCCTTTCGATGAATTCAGATCATTGGCTTGTAACAGAAAAGCAGTGAATTTTTACCTTGAATTGGAATCTTCGGCGATTCACCTCTGATTTTATAAAAAAATATATAAAATATATATATTTAAATTGTCATTGTTTCCCAAACGAGTAACATTCCCCCCCCCCAAAAGGGCATTAAATTTGTGGGCCTGTCACAGTGAGTCTTTGTCAGCTCGAATGCAAGGAGAGTTCAAGTTTTTCGCACAATTCGAGTTATTATTATTTTCATGTCGTAATTGCATCTGAGCATTTCCAAGTTTCAACCGTACTATTTAAATATTTCTTATATTTAAGAGCAAGTAAAGACATAAGGTTATTTAGTCATTTAGAAAGTGTATTATTGCTCATTTAATAGCTTCATATATAATTTTTTATTAATAAAGTGTAATCTAAATAGGTCTGTTAACGAATTCGAGTCGGGTCACGATAGACCTAGATATGACTTGTGATAGGACATGATGGGTCCTTGAAAATCTGGACCCAGACTCGGACCCGGATTGGAGACTGGATAATTGATTAGGTGCGTGTGATCATTGCATATGATCATAAGATATGATGTGTGTGATTACTTATTAGGTGCATAGTGCATGGGGGTAATAGTCTAATAGAGAAGTAATATTAGTAAATAAATATGTTGGATATAGAATGTGTAATGTGAGATTTCCTTGTTAAACTATATCGTGGATAAGGGTGAATAAAGATAAAAATGTTGTTTGGATGAGTGTGATTAGTTAGTAAATTAGTATTGATATATGTGTCAAAATAGCATGGAATAAGGAGGTCCATATAACTATTCTAGGTATTCGGAATATCATATTTCTGAAATTGGGTTAGTCCACCTAATCAAATTTTATATAATTTCCTCCATTCACCCATCATAACTGGAGGCAGCCCACAAACTGAGTTTGAGACTTGAGATATAGAGTACAAAAAGTTAGGTCATTCAAGATTTCTATTGGGTAAATGGACTAGTTAGACGATGGGCCAAAATGTTATGGATATAAAAATAAAGAAGTTAGAACTTAGTAAATAAGATACAAGATTATGAGTCAACTAAAATTAATAGCCTAATAACATATGAACTTATATATAAAACAGTTGGGTCTCGGGTCCATAGAATCGGATCGGGGTGGATCCAAACCGGACTTGTTTGTATGTTCGAATCCATTGGATCAGGTCCAAATCGGGTTAGGTATATTATACGTGTAATCGAATCTAAATGGGGTCAGGTCCAGGTCTGGACCCAACCCATTGACATGCCTAGATATGAGGCCCATTGGGAGTATTTATTTCACAAAGGCATTGTTACACTCATTTTTTTTTACAGTCTTATATATATCACTATAAATTCAGTAGAACAAATACCTCGTTAGATAATGTATATACCTCGTTAAATTTGTTCTTACACTTACTAAAAATAAATCCATTCAACTTGAAATAGAGCGATATACATTTTTTTTAGTAAAGTATATACCTAATTAGATGATGTTTACTATTTTAAAAAAATAAAAACATGTGTAGTTTGAGTTTTGATTGATAAAAATGATTGAGTCTAACATTTTCCTTTCACAAAATGTGATGTGGGGCCGATGCAACAGAGAGCCAATTTCACTCATACATGCGAGGAGACTTCTTTATTAGAGAATGCTTAATGTTAAATATAGGGAGCCCATTGAAACCTCCCCCATTGTTTATTTTAAATTTCTCTCCAAATATGAGTTAGGAGCCTCCAATTCCGGTGGTGTTGGAGATGCTCTAAGACCACTCGCATTCAAAGTACATTTTTAGAGTCCCTATCGCACATTTTTTTCAAGAATTTTATTAATTTATTGTTAATTAAATAATCAATGTTCAGGTGTGGTAGGGCAGCCGTCTTCGGTCTTCTTTTTAATGCATGGATAAATTTATGGAGAGTTAAATGCATATAACCTCCTGAAAGTTATCATATATTTATATTGCATTCGAATATTCATATAATCCCCTAAGGGTGCGTTTGGTTGCGCGATTGTAAAACTGATTCTGCAGGAAGATCACTTTCTCAGCTTTTTGAAATCGCAGCTTTTGGACATTATTTGCCTGCAATCGCTGGATTTAAATTTACGATTGCAAAACTGTTTGATTGCACGATTGTAAACGCAGTTTTCTACAATCGTAAACGTTGCGCAATTGCCCAACCAAACGCACCCTAAATATATAAAAAAACCGTCTACGATTGAGTTTTATAATCTATCAAATCGTTATGATGGTTTTTTGCATCTTTTACAAATGGTAGTGGGTTTTAATATACTATGTTTTAGGGTTATTAAAATTAAATATTTAATCAAGCTTATAAAATATAATATTCGCATAATATTTCTCATCAATAAAAATTTAATTTAAGTTGTTATTTAGATATACATATATATTTATTATATTGTCAATTTACCAGAGTTATTTGGATTTTTCCCATTTTAGAAACCCCTCGTACATAAACCCACCCCGGATCCTCTTCTCTCCCACCGAGTCGTCCCTCTCATCTCTCGCAACAGCCTCCGTTTGACCTTGACCGCCAAGTCTCCCTCCCAGAGGCCGTCTGATTCTGCCAAGTCTCCAACCAAAATTGTCCCCTCGTCGCATGTGATTCCCTCCAAATCCCAACCATCCATAAAAAAGAGGATGGGGTCCTCCCACTGATGAATCTGGTACGGACCACAGCATTCCCCATACTGCAACAGCTTCATCTGGAGGAGTGGCTCCTCCGAACCTCTACACACAATTGGTGCATCATCAATGACGGCACTGATGCCCCTACCATTGTCATGGGTTCTTCTGGGTACCCTTCTTTCTCTCTTTCTCTCACAAGTATTAATACTTGTGGGTACAAGAATTTTGGGTTGTCAATTATGTTTTAGTTTTTTTTAAATAGTAGATCTCTTTGATATGCTTCGAAGAAAAATGTAAATTGCTCAATTTTAAATCGAATGAATCAATTTTTAATAAATATAAAAAAAATTTAACGAGTCATATATCTCATTTAAGCACCTCGTTAGATGGCTAACAAGACTGCATTTAAAATTTTAAAAATAATTGTGTGTCGCCGTGTCCATTTGTAAAACGCGAACTGATTTTCAATTTGATCACCTTTTATTTTTCACTTAGAAACCCTTCGGAACTTATTGAAGTGGAATCCGTTCTGAAAGATGGAATTCCTGTTGTTAAGAGATTCTCTGGAGGAGGTACAGTCATCGTCGATAGTGGGACCGTCTTCGTGTCTTTCATCTGTAACAAGGGTGATATTCCTGGGTTGCAGCCGTATCCTTCCCCCATCATGTCATGGACAGTCCAGTTGTATGGCCAGGTACTTAGTGGGGTTGGAGATTTCCGTCTTCGTGAGAATGGTACGATATAAAATGAGATCAAGCTAGTAAATAAATTTTGTGAGTTCTGCTTTGGGGATATTGTATTTTCATTGATGCCTGCATACTTGTAGTCTTTTATGCCATGCACTCTGTATCAAAAAGGGTTGTTACTTGCAATCTCATCTACAAGTTACAACCCTGTGTGTAGTTATAAGTTTCCAACAAGTTAGATACCTTGTTACATGTAAGCACGTAATTTTTCATTCTTCTGTATGTGTGTCCATACAAATCATTGCTGCATATACCTCATTTTTGTGAAAATATATGCTTTGCCAGATGAAGTATACATTTAAAAAAAAATCCATGTGAGAACCGGACGTGGGGCTGCATGCAGGACTTTCTCTAACATTTTCCGTATTAAAAACATAGTTCTTTTTCAATGGTTCTTAGATACATTCCTGTGTTAGTTTTGGGAAGGCAGTGCATCTGGGAACTCATGTTGTTAGAGTTTAAATGAGTACAATGACAGAAGCTTCGTTCCTAATATCTTCCTGCTTCATTGGAACAAGAAAAAGACCCACCTCATCTTATTCATTAATCATTATTGGAAAAATGTGTCTCTTCCCTGCTACATGTGTGTGTGTGTTTGTGTGTATTGTTGGAATAAGGTGAGCTGAGTGCAGCTGATAGTACTGGAAGAGGACTAGAGGCGGAAGCTGAAAAAGATATGAACAGAGGCTGTAATAATGGATATGGATGATAATAGTCTCACTATGGATTTAATTTATGAGAATTTATTTTATGCTAGGATTCACAAAGTTGACCTTCAACCATCAGGCACAAAACTATATTAATTTGGAAATTGAGTTGAATTTTTTTTTTTATTGTTGAAAAAACTTGGAAATCATGCCATATTATATTAATAGGTAGGCATATGTCTAATCCATTCAAAACCCTACATGAATTGAGTTGATTTAGATAGCCGTGAGTCTTGAATATCTGTATGCTCTCCTTTTGCACCGATCTTAATAGTGTCATTATTTCCCAATGGAAAAGTTGTGTCATTACTGTCCATAGCAAAACAACCAATAGGGACAGTACCTCTTGCATTTTTCAGAATGGTACTTGAGACACAGTAAAATTACTAGTATTTTCAGTTGTGATGAGGGCATAATCTGAGAGTACTAACTTAATTTAGAGATGTATATGATGAAAGTTGCAATCCCGTTTATTTTATGATGAATATGATCTATAAGTGTTGCTTCACTTAGTTTAGATAGCATGACTAATTTAACCTTGTTTGATGATAGATTATGCATTTGGGAGTTGCAAGGTTGGTGGAAATGCTCAATCTATAACGAAAGACCGTTGGATCCACCATACATCATTTTTGTGGGATTATGATGTCAAGAATATGGAATATCTTAAACTACCAAGCCGTGCACCAAAATATCGCTCGGTATCACATGCCGTTTTCCTCTGTTTCTTATTTGCTTTCTATGCATATACAAATTTCAAAACATTTATTTGTGATTCCCATGAGTGTTTTTTTTCTTATTTGGTTTTATATCTTTAGAAACTTCTGTCTTTTTGCATTTAAAGGACTTCAACCCCCTGCTTGTCTTGCCTTTTATTTTTTATGTATTGGAAAAAGGGTGGTGTCCACCAATTTTATTTGAATTGCATTTAAAAGACCTCAACCCCCTACAAGTTACAAGAGAATAGAAAGAAAGAAGAGAGAAAGAGAGGCAAGGAATGGATAACTCCTTACCAGCACAAGTACGGCATAACCATTACTCCACCAAAAAGTGACCTTCAGAAATGGTTATCTGATTTTCAGCATTTAGAATGTTCTTCCACCAATCCTTCACCAAACTAGAAGGAACCTTGAGTTCTTGACATGGCGTTGTTCATTTTGGAAAAGCTTTTCATTTCTAGTTTTTCATATAGCTGAACATACTGTCAGTGGCATTAAAGAAATGATAGAATTTTTGCTTCTGTTACCCTTCTTACTTTGGCTTAAACTCATCATCATGTTGTTGATGCCTTGATGGAAAAAAAGTTGATAGGGGTCTCCCACAAGAAGTTTGCACCAATCCTGAATTCTTCTGCTGAACATACACTTCACAAACGAATGTTCATTTTATTCCATTTTTGACTGACAAAGTTCACAGTCACTAGGGAAATGCACTGGCCAGACAGCTCTGTTGAGTTTTGACAGTGTTTCGTCCTGGCAAAGTAGCCACATAAAAGCTAGACTCTTCAGTGGTGTTTTGGCATACCAGCAAGATCTCAAGATACTGACCTCAACTCCTCTTGGCAGAGATTATGATTTGCTGACTCTTTGGACAACCATAGGCCTATATCCCTCTGCAATGCATTTTACAAAATTATAACTAAAGTAATGGCCTTAAGATTACAGCCTATCTTACAGCATCTTGCTAGTTAACACCAATCCGCATTCATAAAGGGTTGTAGCATTCATCATAATACGCTTCTTGCCCATGAGCTTGTCAAGTATTTGAATCAAGGAAAGCCTTAGAGCCTGTATCAAAGTGGATTAAAGAAAATTTTGATAGCGTTCATTGGAACTACCTTGAAAGAGTCATTCGGAGCTGCAAATTCAATGAGCACTGGATCACTCTATGCATGGTCTGTGTGACCTCTCCTCAATACTCTGTATTAGTCAATGGAGCCCCTGTTGGTTTTTTCACTTCATCTTGTGGCATTCGTCAAGGGGACCTTCTTTCCCCGCTGTTATTTACCCTTGTTATGGAGTCGTTCTCATCACATCTTTGGTTATGGGCAGTTCTGTGGGCCATTTCATTAAGGGCAATTTGAATGTGAGCCATCTTTGTTTCGCTGTTGATCTGCTGTTCTTCACACGCGAAACCTAGCACTGCAGCTTCTCTTAAAGACCTCTTTACTTCCTTTGCTGTCGCATCAGGCCTTCAGATTAACTTCTCCAAGAGTCAGATTTTAGCTCTGGGTGCTCTGCTCCTGCTTTCTCCATGTCTTTGGGAATTGAGCAATATTCTCTTTCGGTCCGTTACTTAGGCTTTCCGCTGTTGAATGAAACCCTCAAACACTCTCACTGTTTGCCATTGATTGATAAAATCAGGAAACGGATACTAGCTTGGGAAGGTCATTCTCTTTCTCGCGCTGGAGCGGTTGAATTGATCAAAACAGTTCTCTCTTCATTTCAAGTCTTCCGGTCATCCTCTTTCAGTCTCCCTTAACAGGTTTAGAAGGATATTGAGAAAATTCTTCGATCTTTCCTTTGGCAAGGTTAATCAGCCACACTTAAGTCTCACCTTGTCTCTTGGGACACCATCTGCTTTCTAAATCCGAGGGAGGTCTGGGCTTCAAATCCTTCAAAGATTGGAATGTTGGGGCAGCTGGAGCTCGCTTTAGGGAAATAGCCTGCAGCAAGGACTCCCTTTGGTTTGCTTGGGCAGTTCACCAGTACTTTAAAAATGGTAATATTTGGACTGTCAAGCTGCCAGCAGGTTGCTCATCTTCATGGTCCATTATTCTCCATTCCCGGAACTGGATATCCCCAAATGTGAATCACATAATTTTTGATGGATTGCACATCAATGTGTGGACTGACCCTTGGCTTCAAGGCAAAGGCATTAAACACTGGCTTGAAAGGACTTTCTTACATTTGGGGCCCTCCCCAAAGGGCTACTCTCAGCCTTCTTATCCGAGAGGGTAAATGGCACATACCACCCCGATGGCCTTCGATTATGGATTTTTTTGGGGATGAAATTTGCCAATTGGACGTTGGTAGAAGAGGACCGGATGCTCTTATATGGACTCCTAGCAAATCGGGCAACTCACCATGTCCACGGCCTGGCAATTACTCCGCTCCTCTAGGGCGTCTCCATCTTGGACAAACTGGAACTGGCAGTACTCACTCCTCACAAACCCCTCGACACTCTCTTTGTGCATAGCTTGCATTCCATAACAAGCTGCCCACCAAACATCGATTACTGAAGAAAGGCATAATTCAGGAAAGCAAATGCGTCTTTTGCCTTGCTGATGAAGAAGGTCTTTTCTTAAAATGCTCCTGTTCTCGTTTCATCTGGCGCTCCCTTCTCAGAGGGGCCTTCAGATCAAAGGGGTTCTGCCTAGAACCTTGATGGAGCTTCCTGACTGGCTGGGCAACCAAATGCTCTCTCTGATAATGGAAACTGTTCTACAAGTTGTTCTCGCCCACATCATTTGGTCTATCTGGATTGAGCGAAATGCTAGGGTGTTCATGAGTTCAAGCACCCAGAAACAGGGGATTGTGCAAAGGATTATCTGCTCCATGAAAGAAAGGCTCTCATCCATGTCTTTGAAGGTCACTCCTTCCCCTGTTTTACAAAAAGTGGCTAACCATCTTTCAGTGCATTTTGTGGAACATCTTCCCACACTCATTGAAGTGCGCTGGACTCCTCCTCAAGCAGGCTGGGTAAAAATCAACTCCGACTGTTCTTTGGCAGATGATAGAGTGGGATTTAGTGCTCTAGTTCACAATGAAAAAGAAGAGTTGTTGATGGGCACTGCTAGTCGTAATGACCTCCCCTTGATAGACCTCCTAGAGCTTAAAGCAATGGAAGCTGGTCTTTGGATAGCCATAAAATCCGGGTTTTGGTGCATATGGGTTGAATCGGATTCCACTATTGCTCTGGCTTGGGTCTTGCACAAGGGGAACAGATCATGGAGTGCATTCCTGTATCTTAGAAGTATTTCTCAAGGGCTGAATTCCTTAAGTGAATGGCACTTCACTCATATCCATCGCTTAGGAACCAGTCTGCTCGTGAAGAATCTCTAATAACCCCTCAGGTAGATGGCAGGAGCTTAGACAGGCTTTGGAATTAGATAGGATAGGCACCATCCATCAGAGAGTTAAAAGCTAACCTCCTTATTGAATCCCATGTAAATGGATTGTGTTTTGTTTTGTTGTGGTTTTATGCAAAGGGAGTTTGAATTTAAGGATGCAGAGCAGCCTGGTCTGTTTTTGCCTCCTCGAACTTAAAGAAACTCGGCGTAGACTCCAAAACAGTGTTGTACAGCATGTGATACTTTTTGTAAAGTTTTGAATTATTACAGTAATACAAAAATTTGATTACCAAATAAAAAAAATAACAATCTGACTGTAAAAACCTTCTCTGAATTTTTTTTATCTAAATCCATTGTGGTCCTCAAAACCATTTCTAATAGACTCCGTGTTTAGAGCATCAACAGATTTTGAGCTTCTAAAGACTCAGACTTGGTCAGATCTCTTCTTAGTCTTAAAAATATGACTGTCAGTTCAAAGATTCATAAGCATCTACAGGAAGCAACATTGAACAAGCTTGGATAGGAAAGCTCCAACTTCTGATTATTTAACCATGGTTCCCACCAGAGATAGTGTACTGACCATCCCCAATTGAATTTCCGCACCAGCCAGAAAAATGGATATGAGGCTTACAATGTCTCACCAGATCTTTGTCAGCCTGTAGGCAGAACTTAGTATCAACGCAATACGTGTACATTCCCTATTGTATTTAAATCTGATGATTTGAGTCCACATAGACTTGGGAATCACCACAACCATTTCACCAAAAGGGCCTTGTTCATGGATGTAAAGTCCAAGACCCATATTCCTCCATTTCATATATTATTAGTTCTTCAATGACTGATTCTTTTCTCATCAGAAATGAAAACCTCTAAATTGCTTATTGACTGTGTAGTATGTCCAATCTTGGATATACTGGGTGACTTGGAATCAAATGTCAGACATAGATGGACCATTTACCACCTATACATTATATAATTTTATGTTATCTTTTTTTATGTGTGGACGAACCTCTGCATCTGTTCAAGCTAATGCACTGGGAACTTAATGTCACTACTACTATTTTTTCAGGCGAGGCACCATGTTGAGTTTCTATGTTTGATGAAGGATTATTTGCCGTCGAGGTCAAATTTCATTGAGAAAACCATTTCTTTGCTTGGAAACCATTTCTCTGTGAGACCGGTTACATTGGAAGCGATTGAAACTCCATCTGATTCTGAGGCATCATATCCCCGCACCACGAGCCTATTAACAGAAGAAATGCTGGAGGAGCATGTGTGTCACAGATCTGAGGTTTTGGGGTCACAAAGGCTATGATCATGGTTTATTACCAAACAATTTTCAATTTTTCCAATTGGAAGTTAATTTTAATGATGGAATTGATTTCCTCTATGACTATTATTTGTTGATCTTCTGTTTGGTTCTGCAGTAGGGATGGCTATTTAAATTCTTTTGTACATTTGTTGTTAGGGTGCTGATGCATTTGGTACATTTTACAGCATCATATGAATCAAGCTTTGATTAGAACACCCATTTAAAAAATAATAATTTGCAGCACCGTTTTCAGCCGCCATTGCTTCCATTGTCACTAATGTAAATATATACTCTACTCTCTCTCTCTCTCTCTCTCTCTAAGAGAATGTACTTCATTAGTCCAAGCATATAATTCAAAATATAAAAAAGGCCATGTGCCATGCGTGTGAAAACAGGTGGAACGCAACATTTTCCTTTTTTTTTTTATATGAAATGGTTGGCAAATGTTTCAATTTTATCGTTAAAATTCAACGAATGTCCAAAGTATATAAGAAAAAACCCGAACCAAGGATCAATAACATTTTTCCTTGCTCATAATAGTCACTGGGAACTCATTTGAAAGACACTGGACTTGGATATGCCACTTAGCAATGAAGGAAAGTAAACTCATATACAATCCCAAGATTAATACACAGTTTGTTTTGCAATATGTAATCCAGAAGCGGTTCTTTGTCCCAGTGTAGTATTTGAATTTTTTTTTTCATTTTCAGAAAAGATAATGTATTGATTCATAAGATATATATTTTATTTTTCTTAATAATATATACTTTATTAGGCATATATATTGTTTTAAAAAAAATCAAAACAGTTGTAGACTGTAGACGAGAATGCATGTGGGGTTGGATGTATCATTTTTTTTATGTACATTGCCAAAGATCAAACTACAGAGGGATTGACAAAATGGATGAGATCATACAGTAACTGAAATTGAGGTTCAATAGGGTGCTATCATACAACATCCTTTTGACTGCCCTACATGCAACTCCATATACCTTGTTAGCCATCTAGCAAGACATATACCTCTTTAGGTGTACCTCATTAAAAAAAAAATCTACACTTGTTAAAAATAGGTTTATTCAATTCGAGTGGAGCGATATACACTTTTTGTTAAATCATATATTTCATTAAAGATTTACTATTTAAAAAATAAAATTAAAAAATGTGCGGACTGTCCGTGGGAGTGTATTTGGGACTCTCTAATATTATCGTATCTGCTTTGAAAATTCAATATTTGTTTATCATGACACCATTTATTATACATCAACACACAATAACGAATTCTTCGCTTTTGCGTACGACTAACTCGAATGATAGTTATTTCATTAGATGAATGAGATCATATGTTTTTTTTATAGCCAAATATGGTCATTTTATATTCCCATAGTAAGAAAAAAACATGACTGAATAAGATTAGAAAAGGAGGAGAAGAACAATAAGAAAGCAAATAAAACAGAAAAAATCACTGCAAATTAACACTCTAGGCTCCACGCCCCTTGTTCCAAGAGCACTAATGCATCCCCTACCACTGGTGGTTAGAAAAGATTTCTAACCCACTCCTCAGAGGGAATCTACTACTCTGCAATGTGGAACGCGTTCTCTTCGATGATGATACTCAAAACTCCACCCAAGCAAGTGCCCCATTCTTTAATAAAATAGACCGTGAACTCTCAAAGGTTCTCGAAATAAAACGGCCCCACCTTAAAGATTACATAGTTTCTTGTCCTCCAAAATAGTCCATGTACCGGCCGGAATCAACGATAGCCACACCCGTCCCACCTCGACACAGAGAGCACTGGGTCTCTTCCAATGGTCTCCACCGTGACCGGAGGACCTTCATGACGATGCAATTCTGTAAAAGGAACCGATTGAAGCATTTGACTTCTAATGGAATTTTTGCTTTCCAGATTACCTCCGCACGCGCATTGAATGTTATGTCAGCCGTTGCCTCCCTGGTCAACCATTCGTACCCCTGCCTTGCCCAGTTTTCCCAGCCCAAGTCACTGAGTCCACCCTTCCTTCTTCCAGTCTAAACCCCTGCACCAGCCCCAACAGTTCGGTGAATTGCCTAAGTCTTCGACCATCCAGAACTCACACACCCTCCCTTGCGCACGTATCCCAAGAACCGCCCGAGTCGTCGAGCCCCGCACCAACGGTCGTCCCAGAACCTGAAACCAGATCCCTCCCCCATCTGCCATACCACCTCTTCCATGAATTGCGGCCACACCTCAAAGAGACTTCAGTGGATCTGGAACCACACTCCTCGCCTCGCCAGCAATCAAATAACGTTCTTTGAAAATGCGCACCCATTTCGCCTCGGGGTTGCATACCCAGTTCCAACACCATTTTCGGCTCTTTGAAAGTGAGATCATATTATGTTATTAATGTACCCACTTATTTCATTTGATGATTTTGAGAGAGTCCTTTCCCCCAACACTGGTGAGCCGGTTTCAATCATGATCATTGTTCAATCAGGTTGAGCAACTAATGGATTGGTCGTGATCGCACGTATGCATATAAGTGCAAGAGACCGTATCGGTTAACATGACCATCGAAAAGCTTTCTATTGTTCAATCCTACCAAACAATAAGCCCCCATATGGGTGGAGAGAGGGCTATTTTGGGTGGATAGTGGAATCTTTTCAGTTGAATAAGTTGTTTTCTATTTGATTGTGTTTTTATAGTAAAATGCATAAACAAAATTTTTATTATTTAATTGACCATGGATAAAAGATGATTAGGATGTGACAAAAATTAAAAAAAATGAATTGATACGTGGGCCCTTCTCATTTATAAGAGGTGCTGACATGCGATTTGACATGCGACTCACCAATGTCACTTGAAATATAATATGTGAAATAACACAATTTCAAGAGAGACTTGAAATACAAATACTAGCTTATTTTTCACAAATTTTGTGATATCTATACATATTTATTCATTGCAAATAAATAAGTTTTTTGGACTTATTCATAAATATTCCACCCTAGGTATTTATTTTTCTACCCAAACAGAGACAAAAGGATCAAGGGCTAGGCAACTAACTGCCTAGGCCCCACTCAAAAAGAGCCCCAAAATCTGGGATTTCTTTTAATATATATTAAGCATTTTTATATAAACTTAATTTTTTAAAATTTAAACATATCCATTCATTTACTTAATTTTTTTAATCTTTTAAAATCTTATCTATATTTTGTATTCCTATTTTATAGGATTTATTTATCTGTTTATGAGAAAAAATGATTTTGTTTAACAACAAAGCCCTTGATTTAAGGATTTTGTATTCTTTTTATGAAAAAAAAAGAGTTTTTCTTTTTGAAAATGGTTTAGATTTCCAATATTTTCTTTTTCTTTTTTTCCTCTTTTTTGTTTTTTTTTCTTTTTTTCTTTTTTTTGAAATATAAGATTTTTAAGTTTGTTATTATTCATTTTTTTAGACATTTTTGTCTAAACTTGTAGAAAATGTTTTTTTACATTCAATTTTTTTATAATGTAAATTCATTGGGGCCCCATTTTATAAGTTGACATAGGGTTCCATCTGAATTCACTAATTTCAGGGCTGGCCCTGAAAATGACTTTTGATCTTCAAGAGAGGATTTCTCTTGAGTTAAATCACTCATTATCCCAAATAAAAGGCATATGATTCCCTATTCGATTCCCTGCAAATTTCACATTACTACTTTCTTATACTCATTCCAGGTTGTCACTATGAGACAACTCTCTGTTTCAGTGGTGAGCTATCATGAGTTTTCTTAACTTATTCATTTTTATTCTACCATATTAGAGTGTGGTTATAAAATGCATTTGATTCTTTGGTTTATTCCATTGTCAATTTCATATTAGAGTGTGGTTATAAACACCCCACAAGTTTTCCTACCCACCCCCTTTTATTTTCCCACTCAGACAAATTTGTATAGTTTATAAGCCCACCATTTCATATATACTCCACTCTAATCACTGCAATCTCAACCCCATATATTCCATTGCACGACATGCTCCATGTCGAACTGAATCAAATAGGGAAGACACCGGACATGTCGAACGGGGTGCAGAATAGTACTAAGGTTTCTAATTCCAAAAAGACATGTTCCATATCGAACCAAATCAAACACAGAAGACATCACACATGTTGAACGAGATGCAAAATGAGACTAAGATTTCTGATTTCAGAAAGACATGCTCCATGTTGAACCGAATCAAACATATAAGACATTGGTCATGTCGAATGGGATGCAAAATGAGACTAAGGTTTTTTATTTCAGAAAAACATGCTCCATGTTGAATTGAATTAAACACATAAGACATCGGGCATGTTGAACTATGTAGCCTAGATTGACAGTGTCAAAGTCAACCTGGGGACAAAAGAAGTAGTACACCAAACTTGACAACATTTATGCCAAATGCCATATAAATATTAGAAACATCTTCATTTCAATATTGTTAACTACAATTACCGAGAATACACCAAACTTCTTGATATATTGATTTACAAGTGAAACTTCATTGACATACTTACCAGTGAGATACATAAAACATTTATATTTCAACCCATATCCAAACTAAGCATACTCGTGTGCATAATAACCACGTATCTTCTCTACACAAGATGTACAAAATGGAACTTATATTCTTTCAAATATGGATTCTGAATCGACCTAAGACACTATTCTTTGCGTGTTCCCAACTCGGTAGCTGGAGGAGGAAATGGCGGTTATGTTGGATGGAACCAACGCCAGAGCAGCGATCCGGGAAACTGGGGGGGGGGGGGGGGAGAGACTTATTGGTTGTGATTGTGAGGTGGGTAACACATTTATGGGGGATGTGGGGTGAGTAATGTTTGGGGTGGGTAGAGTGTATTAATGGGGTGGGAAGTGTTGGGGTGGGTTAGGTATGAGAAAAAATGTATCACATCAATTTTTTTTTATTGAAATAAAAGAGGTGGGCAAGTAAACTTGTGAGGTGGCTATAACCATACCCTTTGTATTATTACTTTCTCACACTAGGTTGTCACTGCAAGACAACTCTATGTTTCAATGGTGATTGATCATGAGTTTGGGACTAAGAATGCATATTTCATTTTCTATTATACCTCATTAAATAAGATATACTATTTAAAAATAAAAAAAAAAAGTGTGCACTGCATTTAAGGCCAAAAAAACATTTTTCTTTTTTTAAAGTGAATTTTAACTTGAAACATTAGAGTGCACAGTTACACATAATTCTTTTTACGGCCCTAAATGCAATCTCATATACCTCGTTAGCCATCTAGAGATGTCTCATTCAATTTTATTACACTTGTTAAAAATGGATTCATTCAATTTAAAATAGAACTATATACACTTTAAAACAAGTGCAAACTATCCGTGAGACTGTAATTGAGGTTGTACCGAACATTATCCGGTCCAGTAATAAGTTTGAAATGAAAAGAAAATCCCTTGTGTTTTTGTGGAACTCACTGAAGACATGGATTCCTTGCTGGGCCTCTCGGCAAGATTAGATTACACATTCCTGTATGGATATATACAGAAGATACTTGAGCTAGCTTAATCCACAGAATTATTGAACCACCCATGATATTCTTCGTGTCTAAAAAATTTGTTGAACCAAAATTTCATGATATTTAGAGTATATGTTGCCTCGCTATTTATCTTAATAAAACTGACACGATTCAATTCAGTTTCAGTTAGTATAATACTGAAATGTTATGCATTGCAATTTGCAAGTCCGGAGTCCACAAAATTGTTTGTTGATATAATTCTGATTAGGATTAAAATACATGCTGATTTAACTGTATTTAAAACTTATTAATTGGTCAAAAATAAGTTAGAATTAACTAATTTGATCCTAATTCAAGTTAACTATGAAGGGCAGGCAGGTGTGAATTTTATTTTATTTTATTGAAAGGTTGAAAATCAATTTATATATGCATGGGGATGGACTTAAGAGAGAGAATTAAAATCAACTTCACTTGACAGGATAGCCGGCCACTGATTTTCATGATCTACCATGAGCATGTTTTAGGGATTTCTGGTGGGTATACTATTACAGCCTAATCAGAGTCAAATTAGGGTATACTATTACACAACTATTTTTCATTTAATTCTAACAGGACCTTGTTACACAAGCATTAAGCCCTGAATGAAAAATCTGATTCTAATGTAGATCAAATTAATATCCATACTCATCCCTCTAAAATGTCCCATATTTTATGCCACCAGTGACCCCCACATAATGTACCCATCCCACCCATAGGGCAAGCACAAAATTGCCCAAATACTCATGTGACTGCTTTCCAAACCTAAATCAAAGCCAAGAAAAGTTGTAAACAAAACACAGGTATCTGTGCATATATTGATACAAAAACACACTTCCACGCAAAAATACAGGTATCTGTGCATGCATACAATTGCACTAGCATACCTCATGACTCGGGACAAGCTTGACAATGTTAATAAGAAACTTGACTGTTGAAAAAAATAATTTTAATAGCAAAAGACAGGCATGATTTTTAACTTGTCATCAGCAAGTAAAATTTTAGCTCACCAGCCCAGTGTGGACCTCGAGCACATTGCATGTCGAACCAGTATGTAAATCGAACATGAGCAATGACATACTGATGAAAGTCAACTTCGTGCCGCAGCTCCATGAGGGAGTGCAAGCGGGTCCTATATGGTGATCACAACAAAACTGTAAGTTGCTTTGGAAAACAATGTATCATTCACAGATTTAGTGAAAAAGCAGAATGCGGTAATCAGTTTCTGAAGCATATCAACATGGTGTCAAGTTAAGAAAGAGAAGTATTGTCATCACAATAACATTTAGCTAGGACTACTGGAATTCATCCAGGAATTCAATGCATGACAGAATAATTCGAAAATCCAAAACACATCAGTGTTCCATTACTACTGATCATATTTATCCAGATGGATTCGGGCACTTACATATGCCCTCCGGCGCATCATACTCAAGGAAATATATTGCTAATTATTCAAGTAAATTCCCATATTATATTATTACATGAGTAAAAGGAATTAATGAATCTATAAGTGTGTAACATGCAAGCTTACATGCAGAAATATGAGTGTTCATCCACACATCTCGTCCTTTAGACCTATCTTCTCACCAATGTCAATAAAAGGAAAATGACTGAAAAATAATCAAACTGCACAGCAAAAATGAATATCTCACCCAGACAATTAGTCCTTGCCTTGAAGGGTTTGGGATACCTCCGATAGAAAAAAAAAGAATATCTGACCAAATCCAAAAATTGTACAAATTTACAATATAACCACATCGGCTCAATATGAACCCAAAGTAGAACATCAAGTAGTTTTAGGAAAGAAAAAAAATGGAAACAACATACTAACAAAATCCAGAAGTAAAGCTCTTTGCAAAATAGAACAAAATAGATAAAAAGCTGAGTTTGGTGCTATAAATATGATTAAATCAATCTAGAAAGAAACCCATATAGCAGTTTATCTTAGAAATTATAGTGGCCCATCCCGCGCACACAGATTAGGGGAATCATTACTGATCTGATATAATCTTTGAATAAGTTAAAACACATGATACAATTTTCTCTGCCATTGCCTGAATCCAACTATATCTACAACATAACACATGATTTTGTACCTATAAGACATACTCACACATTGGTATGGCATTCCAAGTGTCATAGTTACTAAAAAGATAGTGACTAAGAGTAAGAAACAAACAATACAGTACCAACCAAAAAAAAAAAATAGAGTATCTGACATTATCATCACATTTCAATGCTCAAGGGAAATCTAACATAAATATGATATTAAAATCTTGATAAACCAATGACACAGGAATTCCCTCATTGGAAATAGTATCATATTATCGTGCATGTATTAAATTGAGGAATAGATGAAAATTTTAAAAATCCTTGCACAATCCTTTAGTTGATGGTAGGAACATTACAAGATTCCTCAAGCAGAAGAATCCAAAAAAAACCCTACCAGCATCAAGACCACTTATCTATGAAAGTACATCAGCTTCCAACACTACAGCTGGATAGATAAATTAAGCAGTACAAGTTTTATGAATCTGGAAAGAATAAGCGAGCATCATCTTGCTTTTTCAGGAAGAAAAACTACAACCATCAGTGCTCTAAATTTGATGAACACACAAAAAATATGAACCATCAATTAAAGTTCACCACCCGAGGTGGTCGAGACGCACCCTCCCCGAAGGGGAGGTCGCGGGTTCGAATCCGCTCCCCCACCCATTACCAAGCAAGAAAAAAAAAAAGTTCACCACCCGAGGCTATAACACCCTGACCACAGCAAAGCAGAAGCATGTTTCTCTGGCAATTAAGCATGTCATTTTTCATGATGCAAAGTAACATGAAATAGCACAACACTGAGTCAATGGCATTCCAATTAGTTAAGATCTTATCAGTGCCATGATTGAATGCCACCATAGGAGCACACAAATGCTTGTTTTCCTCTTTTTGTAAAAGGAAAGGGAATATGAGTCTCTTTGGCAATAGGAAGTTCAAAATGTATTTCATATACTGTCAATCATGTATGAATACCAAGGATAGCATAAAAAATTGCATACCTTTAAAATCATGACAAGTTAAGCCTCTCTTTCTTCTGAAGAAAACTACACTGTCAGTGGATGGTACATCTTCATTAGAGAACTGCCTAACCGGACTGGCTCACTTAATTGTGTTAGCCAATGTTATGAGAGCATGTTAGACATGAGAATGATGAAGTATGGAACCCAAACTTTTTCTTTTTTTAGTTCCCCCTTCCTTGACGGTGCAACTGTAAGGGAAGGGTTTGATCCCCTGACCACCTTTTTTGGAATTAGAGGGCGCTGAGGATTAATTCCAGATGAAAATCTAAGATACATAGAGGAGACCACTCCTTATCCTCATTTCAATCTCTACAAGCACAGCACCACTTCAAGTTTTTTATATACAAAGCAACCTGATAATAAGTAGCATACATTGGTTGTCACAGTTAACATAAATCCTATGAAGCACGGACATGGGACACAGGGATACGGATATGGCGACACAGCAATTTTTAAAAAATAGGACACAGATACGGCTAGAACACGGCAACAAATAAATTAATATAATAAATATATATTGTATATCCATATGAAGTTAAATGTTTTTCATACACCACCATGTTTTAAATGGATTGGTAACTTGTGGCTGTTTTAAATGGGTTTGGGTCAATGTTCTAAAAAGCTCCTAATTATATAAATTACATAAATTAAACATTTTCATTGAAATTATACACCTAAAAGATCCTAATTAAACATATATAAAGCTAGAATCAAAACCCAAAGAAAAAAAATACAACTATGTAAACCTATTAATTAAAACCCCTACTATGACAGCTGCAATCAATTAATACAAAAAAAATAAAAAGAAAAAGCAAATGACAGCTGCAATCAATTAGTACATGTCAGCTCCTCTTCCCTTTCACATCCTTCTCTCTCCCAAAACCAGAAGAAAAAAAAGAAAGAAACAATAACAATGGCATCGGTGACTTCCATGGCGAAGCTGGCATAGTGGTACGAGGAGATGGTCATCTCCTCCAACTCCACCTCGTCCAAGGAGATGACCCGCCGGACGAGTGCCTCGCGTTGGTCTTCCACTCCCTCAGATCCGGCGATCGTAAGAAGAAGAACAACAAGCAGAAGAAGAAAACGAAGAAGAAGAAGAAGAAGAGACTGAAGAAGAAGAGGCTGAGAGGGGGCGCCGCGAGAGTAGGTGAGGAGAGTCCAACTGAAGAAGAAGAACTGGGCTGAGCCGTGTCCTGGGCCGTGTCCCCGGCATGTCCTGGGCCGTGTCTCATTTCAACAGACACGGCTGGAGGCGTGTCCGACACATGTCCATGCCGTGTCCCCGTCGTGTCCGTGTCCGTGTTTGACACATGTCAGACACGGGTACAGGGCCCCTCCAGGCGTGTCCGTGCTTTTGAGCATAAATCTCATCCCAATCTAAGAAAAAATCAATGTTCTAAAAAGCGCTAGGCGCTAGTCGGGCGGTTGAATGAGGACTAGGGATTAATCGGCTAGACGGAGATTAATCGGGGATTAATCGGTCAGTACAAAATAATACATACATGTGTATATATGTGTGTGTGTATAATACCTAAATATTGAAAAAATAAAATAAACTAAAGAAGATAAATGACATGGCACATAGATATTCATGAAGAGAGCATGTAACTATCACATAGATAAATCATGAAGAAAACATAAGTAGAATCATACAAATAATCATGAAGAGAAAATATGCAAGTGCATCTATGACTTAGATAATACTTAACTAATAGGTGCAACTATAACATACTACATAGATAATAAAGAAAAAATGTCAGCAATTAAATAATCCAAAAAAATTTTGATTTTTGTATGCAACAAATTTTTTTTTTTAGGCGGCCGACTGCCTAGACAGGCGATTATGTATTAGGCGATGCGGAAAAGCCCCACCTACGCCTAGGCGGCCGACTAGTCCCCGCCTAGGGCCGCTTTTTAGAACACTGGAAAAAATAGGAAAATCCTTATGTTTAACCTATAAAAGTGGGTTTTCTTCGTACCTTCCCCAAGTGTACAAAAGAAAAGGATGGGAAATGTTTCAATGCACCAAGATATCTCTATGAGTTTTGGTGCTCCCTTTCACATTCCTAACCTTCTTATCCCCATGCTTTGCAAGCTACCCACAAGGATCTTCCCCCATCCATTCCCTATGTGAGGAGAATCGGAGAAACTCAATGGAAGTAAGAAACCATTATCCATGGGTATCCCTCCCTGCTCATCATTATGCAAGTAGGAAAGAGAGTCATCTCTGAGCATCCTTTCCATGTATTTCCTAAATCCTATTGTTCAAACTGTAGCAGAGTGATTTATTTCTCCGCAACATTCATGCCTATTATAGATCGGGGGGGAATCAATACTAAATCTTTGCTAAAGTACATTTTAATTATACATAACATCAAGTAATAAAAGTTTGTTTTCACATTGCACTATCAGATCAAACCATCTTTCTAGAACAAATGGCATGTAGTTGGCAGTTGGCACGAAAAAGCAGCAAAAGAGCATCTGATGCGTTTATCAACAGATTCAGATAGGTTATACATATCATCATGTCATTTTTAGCTGTAGCATCATCAATAGGAAATCAAACACCCAATGGGACCCATAGTAGAACAAGAATTTCTCTATGAACATCAAAAATACATCTAAACAAGATTATTTTTATTTTTATTTTTTGGAAAGAAGGTAGGAACCCTACCTGGTTCACTGCAGAATCAAAATGGGTACAGTTCCTTTAAGAAAATGAGAAAGACATCCAGCAGATGAGATTTCTACAAGAATCAATTCCCGAGTTAAAGAAAAAGGAAAAAAGAAAATAAAAATAGCAAGGAAAGTATCTGAGACAAAACCACAAACCAATTACAGCAGATCTGCCAATCACATCAGAACAACCTCACTCGTGAATCAACAATCAACCCTGAACCAACCCAAAATCTTGGGCCCCAGCAAAGATCCTCATCCAGTCTTTAATGAAGAAGATTGTATTTTCCCATGTTTTCTGCATATCATATACTCCCTTGAAAAGCACCTCATTTCTTGCAATCTATATAGCCCAACATCTAGCCAAAACAATTAATTATGGCAACTTTGTCTCTATGTTTCCATCTCCATTCTTCTTCAACTCCTTTCACACTTTCCACAAACCTCACTCATGAATCAGCAATTTACCGATTTAAACCCACAGAAGCCCCCAAAAGACTACGAATGTGTCTTGCGAACGAGCAGACGCAAAGCAAATATGCTCCACTGTCCCACATTCCCTACATATGGGACAAGCAGTGGAATCCCAGATGCCCACTTGGATTGATAGATCCTAGTCATCAGTCTACTGAGATATGACAACCACAATACACATAAAAGCCTGCACCTTCAAAGGTGCCTCTGACCCCCAAATCTCACTATGTTTAGTAGCTTGGGGTTGAATTGGGAGATCTTTTCACAGCCAAATATAACAGCATTTGACAGAAACATCCTTCAAACAAGGGCACCAAAGAACATTATCTTCCCCTTCAAATGTCTCATAGCAGTTATCCCGATGACACATTAATTCAGGAAATTAGATGCCTATGTGTAACGGAAATATTTCTTCTAAAAATAGGTTGCCAAGTCAGTCCTCTACTCCTCTCTCATCTTTTACCATAATGTCTCGAACCAAACAAAATTTATCCAATGCTATAGCAAAAAGAGAGGAAAATTGTCCCTTAAAGCCTAATCTCCACACCACACATCAATATAAGTCTGGTTTTTGTCCCATGCCCAACCTTTCGTTTTATTGCAACCATGATCAAATATGCCATTTCCTCTATTCTAGTCCAGATTTTGGATACTTTGTGAGTTGTGAACGGAGAAAGATGACTTGGAGCCATATGCCTATAGTATCTTGCTATTATAACTTTGCACCACATAAAGCTACATGATGAAAGCAACATCCATAGACACTTTCATAGAAGAGCAATGTTCATATCATCCAAATTGAGGATGCCCATCCCTCCACTCCTCTTGCTGCTGTAAACAAGGTCCCAATTAGCAAGGTGTATCTTCCTTGGCCCCTCCATAGGAACCTTCACCTAATGCATTCAATTTTGAGAAGAACCCCTTTGGAATTTTATAATAGGGAAGGTTGATCATAACAGCTTGAAGCAAAACAACCTCCTCTAAGGCTTGAAGATTTTCTTTTCAATTTCCTCTAGTCTCTCTCCTCAAACCAGGCAATTAGAAGGGCCCAATCTTGTTTGGTCATCACACCCAAATTCAATGGAAGCCTGAACCATTTAGTTGGGAAATTATCTGTCCGACAAAATGAATGAGCTTATAGATACATGCCATAACTACGACAAATGTTTTAGACCATAGAAGAAAGATCTGGCAAGACCAGGGAAAATGTACAATTTCATGCATGTAGAAGGTGTATAATATTTAGTCACAAGGTGCTTTTATGGAAATTCGAGTTTATTATGTGAAATAGTAGGGAACATAACAAAAAGCATAATCCAGAAAATGGTAGTCACAGAAAAAAAATTAACTCCATAAAAATTATGATGTAATAGGCACATATTGAAGAAGGTAATATTCAAATATTATAGAAATAACCAAGCCATAAGCATCTGAAATAGCATGCATATTTTAAGTTAAAAATACAATGTACAATTGAACAAACTCTATTTTTCAATTTCCAGCACTAATAAGGTTTTTGGCAATAGAAAAACATTGTAATAATTCCTTGATATGATAATGTATCTGAATCATAATCTTGATCAGTTATGTCCCCCCTTTCTTTCTTCCCACTGCACACAACATCCCCACTCAACCAAATGGAGTTTGTTTTTGCTATCTCTTGCCCTGTTCCATAAGAACCGTCTCCTAATCATGCCTATTTGATCAAGAATTCCCGCCGGTATCTTGAACAAACATAGGAAGAAGATTGAAAGATTTGATAAAACAACTTGAAGTAAAGTGAGCTTCCCTCCAAAGCTGAGAAATATGCTCTTCCAAACCCCCAGCTTTCTTTTGTATTGATCTACAAGGGGAGTCCAAGCCGCTTTCGTCAGCGCCCCAACATTTAAGTGGGGGCCAAGGTGGCGGGTGGGAAACTATTGAATTTGACAAGTGAAAATGCCTGCCAAACTGTCTAGAACGGGAGCCTCAACATTTATACCCAACATCGAACTCTTACGGAAGTTAATCTGCAGTCGGGAAAGGATTTCGAAACATGGGCATATGAATTAAATACCCCGGACTGAAATCGAATCTGCCTCATACATGATAACTGTATCATCAGCATATTACACATACATGAGAAACCAAGACCTCTAGGACAGCAAGCAAGGCCCTTCAACCATCCCTCGAAAATTGCCATCTCAGGCTCAAGCGGAAGAAGGTCAAGGTCCGCCTCGGTCATGGAGCCCCCTCCAACCAATTTCCCCCTCATAGTCGCCTCCCAGAGATGGACCTGCTGCATATCTCTGTCTCTCCTCTCCAATCTCTGTCGGAGGCGACTCTCTGTCCCCCTGGCCCGATCCTCGGCAACCCTCAACCTCTCCTCCAACTCTCGTGCCCTCACCTCTGACGCCCTGAGCGCCTCCCGATCCCTATCCCCGGCCGCCTGGAGAGAACGAACCAAGTCCCCCATCAAACCTCCAGGGACGCCCGCTGAAGCCTCCAATTCCGACACTCTCATCTGGAGGGAGTCCCTCTCACGGCCTAGGGTAATGAAACCCTCCTCTCTCGAAGCCATCATGGACCTCAGCCGGTCTGTTTCCTCCTCAGCTCGAGAAGTCCTACCCCTCGCCTGGCCCAGCTCCATCCGTGTGGCCGTCAACTTGCTCCGGGCCGCATCCAACTCCCTCGTCAGCTCGAGCTCGAGCTCGGAAACCATGGAAGGCGGAGGGGCAGAAGAAGAAGAAGCACCATCGGCCCTCGCTCTCGACAGAGCATCCACCTGCACTTGACTTTAGCATTATAAAAAAAAATGGGCAACAAAGCCCTCATAATTTAGGAAAATAAATGAATGGTATAGCTCCAACTACCCAAGTACATCGGATTTAAGTTGAGTGACCACAAACATCAATACATAAGAACCACCAAGAATCACTGATACATTGTGCTAATGACCAACCATGCTGCAAGCGATGCATATGAGTAATGAAAAAAGCAAAACACCCACAGCAACAATTCCTGGAGAATAAAATGAACAACAAAACCATTCATATGTAGCAAAGACAACAAAATTTCTCCCACACAAATCTCAAATGTGTGGAGGTACAAACCACCGAGCACAACAGTAAAAAGTGTGCTCCCTACAATCAAAATCATCACAAACTCATAACATTAGCTTACAAATAACCCTAAAGAAAAAGAGAAACACAAGGATGGTCAACCCATCAACAATTCATTCCACACCAAGGTCAACCGACATCATAAATATTCATACCTCAAACTAACAAGTATAGAATATAGAAACTCAAAAACTTGTAGGCACAGACAACTCCACATGTTGTCAATCCTTTACCTCTAGTTCCTGTGATAGCGCAAGTAGACCACCGTGGCGCTGACCACAACCGCCGCAAAAGTTCCCGCTGATGCTACAACCGTTGGAGAAAGGTACTCCGAACACTTCCCCTTCACAGCCCTCTCGCTCACCACCCCGTTCTCTTTCACTCTCATCGCAGCCACTTCCAATTCCTTCTCCAATCGCATAACCTTCTCTTCCATGGCCTCATAATCCAAGACCTTCCTCATCAGCTCCTCAACCTCCACCTCCCGCTCCCCGTTCTTCCCCGACAGTTCCTTCTCCATCACCGCCTCCTTGTTCTTAGATATCCTCAGCCGCTCCTCCACCGCAGAAATCAAGGCATCCTTCTCCTCGAGCTCCCTCTTCAGCCCCATGATCTCCCCCTCCCTCTTCAGGATCTCCGCCTTCAGCGACGCCTCCAGCGACTCCGAGTCTCTGATCTTGTTCTCAAACCCCCGGAGCCGCGTCTCCATCTCCCCCTTCTGTTCCTCCAGGTACGCCCTCTCCTTCTCGAGATCCGCGACTCTCGAGTCTCTCTCGCGGCCGCTCTTTTCGAGCTCCGCGAAGTCCGCCTTCAACTGCGCGAGTTCCGAGGCGCTGTCCTCACCCGCTGACAGGGCCGCGATGAACTCCTCGTTGAGGCGGACGACCTCCGCCTCGAGAACCGCGGCGCGGGAGGCGATCGCCACCAACGCCCTCTTGTCCTCCTCCGCCCGTCCAACCTCCAGACGGAGCTCCTCGAGATCCGACTCCAGCTTCGCCCGGTCATCCGTGAGCGCCGCAACCTCCGACGTCAGGAGATCCACCTTCTCCTTCCCCTTCTTGTTCTCTTCGGCGTATACATGATTCTTGTCCAGCAGGAATTCGATCCTCCTCTTCAAGGCTTCGGCTCCGTCCGCGTCTCCTCCGTCCGCCACGGGAGAATCGACGGTGGTGATAGGGATGTCGCCGTTGACGAACGTCTCTCCTTCCATTGATGGATCGATCGGATGATATGAAACAAAACTATGAAGAGCCGAGAAACAGGGCAACCTCTGAAGCAGCAACGGTTTGTGGACAGAGCAGGATCAAAAGGAGGGCAGAGAGAGATACTCCCACCACCCTTTTAAATCCCCCACCTCTCATTTTGATTTTCACTACACCCACCTCCTCATAAATACCAACTTAATAGATTATCAACCCCACCACCTTCCCTAAATCCACAAATAACATCTCTCTTCTTCCCCTTCTCTTCTCTATTTTCTAGGGCTTCTTCCAATCTAGGGCTTCTTCCAAAGTTAAAAGGCACCGTGAGCCCTCTTTCAAGCCGCCCTGAACCCACCTTGAGCGTGCATCGCCATTCTCGCCGTCCCCTACCACAGCCCTCCCCATTGTCACCTCGTGACCTTTCAAAGTGAAAGAAATATGTATTTGATTTTTCATTTCTCTTTTACATGAGTGGTATTGGTCATTCAAGAGTTGTGTTCATTGATTTTTTACTATTGGAATTTTTGTTAAAAAATTAGGGTTTTGATAGAAAGTTAGGGTTTTTAAAAAGAAATATATGATTTAGGCTGAATATTTTTATTTTTTTAATTCAAAGATATGATTGTGATTGAATTTTCATATATTTGGTTTAAACTGTATATTACTAAGTATGAGATTTTTTGATATAAAGTTAGGGTTTTGATAGTATGTTAGGGTATTTTTGGAGAAATATATGATTTAGAGTCAATTTATTTTTTATTTTTGGATTCAAATATATGATTGTGATTGCATTTGTTTAGTTTAAACCCTATGTTTTATCATCATTGAACATGTTTGGATCATATTTGTTAGTTATTCAGAGGGATTTGTGGCATGGGTAATATGATTTTATAATGCCTTTAATCGTCAATATGTCTTTTGTTTGTGTTAATGGATGAGTACATGAATCATCTTTTGTGATGATTTTTAGTATTATTTGTTAATTGTTATTGTGGGTTGATGTAATTTGTGTATTCTTTAAATAGTTAATTGAAATGATAAAATGATTTCAAAGGGAATTCTTGTGTTAATGCACATGTTAGGCTGAGTATTCTTCTATTAGATTGTCAAGTTGATCTACTATGTGGTTGGTTATTTGTTATAATTATATTAGTAGCTTAGAACTGGTTCGTTAGTGTTTCAAATACCCATAGTGAGGGTTTGTTTATTTAATTTTTGTGATGATGAATCCATTAGAATGTGCATGGCTGTCTCTATCCTGTAGTCTAATTCTTTATCAAGTTTTTCTCATTAATGTTGGCCGTAACAATTAATTGGGGGGGGGGGGGTAGGGAAGAGTATATTGTGGGGGTGCCAATGAGTTGAATATTTGATAGATTGTAGGCTTTCTGTCTATTATTTTTATATATTATTTGAACCAATAGTTCGCAGGATACCTACAAAGTCACGCGTTCTACAAACTGCTTCAAATCGGAGACGCCAATCTAAAAGATTGACTAAAGATGTCCCTTCAATGTCAATCATCCCATACATTCAAGAAGTGGCATCAAGTTATCAAAATGTTGAGTTTGAACCACAAGAGGAAGATGAGAGGGAAGAAATATAGGTAGAAGCGGATTCAGATATTGATGAAGGTAGTATGAAGGGTCCTTTTCCTGGTGGTCCAGACACTAATGAGCTTCTTATTGACCGTCGACATCATGTGGCATATCGTATATGGAATGGCATGGATATTATATCCATAAATATTTGTTAGTTTCTTTTAACTAAGTGTTCTTGCTGTTGCAATTGGATCATATGTTATCTTAGTTAAATCTTAATTTTAATCTCTCCCCCCCCCCTCTTTTTAATGTATAATGGTTTTGTATTTTTCGTATTAATGTATATTGATTTTGTTTTGCTCAAATTAGTTGTCGATCTAATGCAGCATGTTGTAGAACTTTATTGCATTTGTTTGTTTATGATCAATAGAATTTAATGTAATTTTGATTATATTTTTGCACAGGAGCGTTCCGTGTTGAGATGTCGACAGCCTGTTACCCAATTGGATAGTTGGAGTTTGGATGACGAGTCCATTGAATTCATGAATAGAATCAGGGGGAGTGGTCTCCTACCATTGGTTCAATGGAGCTTCAAAACAATAAATTGTCATCTAATTTCTGCAATGGTTGAGAGGTGGCACCCAGAAACAAACACATTCCATCTACCATTCGGGGAAATGGGCATCTCCTTGGATGATGTAGATCAGATCGTAGGTATTCCAGTAATGGGTCGTGTAGTGTCTAAGCCAGTCATTATAAGACAGAAGAAGTTGTGAAATTAGTTCACATAGCACTTCACCTCAATCCCACTAATTAGTTAAACAGTATAGATGTTTATTTGAATGGTGAAATTGATGGTTTTGAATGCAAGTATCTTACTTTAAATAGTGGGCTTGTTTATTTGAATGGTGGAATTGATGGTTTTGGATGCAAGTATCTTACTTTAAACAGTGGGCTTGTTTATTTGAATGGTGGTATTGATGGTTTCCATTGCAAATATATCATTGATTTTTCTATTTCCATCGACTTGAGTATTGTCTAGGAAGTTTAAAAAGTTAGACATTGAATATGTCTAACCCATTCCAGAAAGTAAGTCATTAATTTTTCTATTTCCATCGACTTAAGTATTGTCTAAGAAATATAAAAAGTTAGACACTGAATTTGTCAAACCCATTCCAGAGCCTATAGAATATTTTTCTGTTTCCACATACAGTGTCTAGTTAATTTGCAAACTTAGACACTGAATATGTCTTATTAATTCCAGAACCTATAGATTATTTTTCTGTTTCCATAGACATATGTATTGTCTAGAAAATTTACAAACTTAGCAACTAAAGATGTCTAACCCATTCCAGAACCTATGGATTATTTTTCTGTTTTCATAGACAGACGCGTTGTCTAGAAAATTTATAAACTTAGATACTGAATATGTCTAACCTATTCCAGAACCTATATATTATTTTTCTGTTTCCATAGACAAAATAATTGTTTAGGATACTTGCACAATTAGACATTGAATATGTCTAACTCATTCCAGAACCTATGGATTATTTTTCTGTTTCCATAGACAGAAGAATTATCTAGTAAAGATGTAAACTTAGACACTGAATATGTCTAATTCATTCTAGAACCTATGTATTGATTCTTTTGTTTCCATAGACAGAAGCATTGTTTAGGAAATGTGTAAAAATAGACACTTAATATGTCTAACCCATTCCAGAACCTATAAATTATTTTTCAGTTTCTATAGACAGAGAAATTGTCTAGGAAATTTGCAATATTAGACATTGCATATGTCTAACCCATTCCAGAACCTGTGGATTATTTTTCTGTTTCCATAGATATAAGAATTGTCTAGTTTATCTAAAAAACATAGACAACGCGTATGTCTAACCCATTCCAGAACCTATGGATTTATTTTTTTATTTTCATAGACAGGATTATTGTCTAGAATATTTAACAACCTAGACATTGTGTGTATCTAACCCATTCCAGAACCTACGGGTTTTCATACTGTTTTCATCGACAAACTTAGTGTGCGTTTATTAAATCATAGACACCTTAGGTGTCTAACCAATTTCAGAACCTATGGATTGATTCTTTTGTTCCCCTTGACATAAGGATTGTCTAGGAAATATAATCAGTAGTGTAGAAAATCAATGTGTCTACACGTCCAGAAATGTAGGTTTGTGTGTCTTTATTGATAAGGATATCTTTCATTAATGCAATGGAGTCAATGTCAAATTCCGAGGACGCATGCCACTCACAGACATGCCTTGTAATATGGCATACTCTTCGTCTAACAATTTTCCAGCATATGAATGACCCTCAAAATCCTGGATGAGGGGGTGATTGTGTATACCACAAATGACTCTTAAAAACCATTTCCCAGAATTTTCAACTTGCCCCCTCTTTCACATATTAAATCAACATGTGCTGGCCTACAATTACTTGTAACTTTAGAGCGGTCAATCACCACAATCACCCCGACATTCTTGCCGATTCTCTTCATCCAATCGATTAATTCCATTCGATTATCAAACCCCTAGAAAAAAAAAGATGATCATTAGTGTCTTTACCATAAAGATTATATATGTATATTTGAGGAGAATATGAGACTACACATTAAAGGACACAAATTACCATAGATGTTGTGAAAGGTTCTGTGGTGTCTACATTGGGATTAGCCCCAGCCGGGATGGCCTCTTTGATGGGGATACTCTCCTCCTCCCCCGGAATGTAATCATCTACATTTAAATTTAATTGTACTATTGACCTCTGCACATATAATACACATAATCACATATAAATATTTCATCAAATATATGTAACTATCCATTTAGAAGCACAAAGACTGATCTCACTGCTCATTCCTATATAGTTGAAGATATTTGAAAAAAAAACTTTCAGATGCTACCAAATCGAATGGAATATCTATAACAATATTGAGTTAGTAAACATAGTAATTTATGCGAATAAAAACAACAATGATGAAAATCAAACAAATATATATTTTGAAAAACCAAATGGTCACCACCATCCCCCAAGTCATCACCAACAATGCATACCACAACTAACCCTAGAACAACCCACAACTTTGTTCATCACCACAAAATCACAATTCTCACCAACACCACCAACAACAAGCACACTTTGAAACGTATCACAACAATAAACAAAATAAATTTTAAAAAAATTATCATTATGAACAATAAACCCTAAATGTACTAACACTACATCAATCAATACAATAACCATGATCAATGCCACCTGACAAACACAAGAAAAAAAGAAGAAGCAAAGATTCAAAAGAAGAATGGATTATCACCTTTTTTGGAGTGAAATATTTTCTTTGAACTAAGGCATCATAAACTAACTCAATGGAGACGACGATCGTCGCCGAAGTGTTGTTGGAGGTGGAACAAACGGTAAGTCTCAACCCCTTGTTGAGAAAATCGGGTGCAATTGCCGCACAAGGTGGTATGAACACGGGAAGAGAGAAAGGGCGGGTAAGGATTATGTGTATTTTGATTTGGGTAGTGGGCTTGTCCAAGCTAAATTGTTAGGGTGGTGGCATATGGAAGGTGGTGCTCTTAATTATTATTCCTTAGAAGTATTTGAATGTCTTTGGTTAGTTGAGGAGGTGATGCCTAAAGTAGTTTAGGTGATGGCAATATCTCTACCCTAAAAAGGAGGGTTGTGAGAGGGGGTCAGGGAGAAGGTTTGGTTAATTTTTACGGTGGTGTAATTTAAAGGGGGACGGTTGGAGGCTAAGTTCGGTTTGGTCGGTTGGGGAGAGGATCTGTGTCTTTTGTACACGACGGCATTTTATAGTTGGGTGGCCTGTTGTGGAGGAACCCATGACTTCGATGTTGTAGCCTGATTGGGTGCCTAGCGCATGGAATATTTCAGAAGGAAAAAGATACACCCAGTCACATTTACCAATAAAAACTCAGATCTTACATGTTTTTATTTTTTTTTAATAGTAAATATCATCTAATGAGGTATATGTTTTGATAAAAAATGCATATCGCTCCATTTCAAATTGAATGAACCCATTTTTAGCAAGTACAAGAAAAAATTCAATGAGATATATATATCATCTAACGAGGTATATGTTTAATTAAATCTGTAACGAGGTAGAGTCTGTGTTTTAGACTAAGAATAAAACTGAGTGTAGCAACACTCCTTTCAAAAAGGGCAAGTAAAAAAAGTTATTTAGTTTTAGACCCCTCACGTTCATTTTTGAGGACTCACAGCGTATGAGAGTGCCCAAATGTTCTCAACATACATTAGAGTCCTCTGAAACAACAAATGATCACGGGCAAGCCAAATAGCCCAAGTCACTACAGGAATAAGAATATGGGAGATCTTAGTTCTGACACTCTTTTCCCTTCGCGAGCAAAGCCGCCTGCCCATCCGCCAGAGATCCTCCATTGAAGAAAGAACAAGCGTAGCATCGGTGGCTGCCTTCAATCGAGCCCAAATCTGAATTGCCCATGGGCATTCCAAAATAAGTTGATTTGTCGTCTCCATCCCCCCTCCACACATAGGACATGAAGCATCCACAAGAGGTGTCCATTTCGCCCTGTACGACCTCGTGAGAAGCTTCCCTTGATACATCAGCCATACAAAAAATTTAACTTTCAAATGCAACTTCGTCTGCCAAATCTCATAAAATTTCCCTCCAGTAAGCTCGTTAGGAGGAATGTTCCTCCTCCACCACCATGTATAGCAATTGCGCAACATGAAGACTATGTCGGGTGTGGTCGCCAGAGGGCACAATCCCCCCTTTATGCAGCAACATCCACCTCTTGAAGCTTGCGACGAAGATCGAGGAGCAGATCCACCTCCTCCCCATTCAAAGTTCGCCTAAAATTGATCGTCTAATGTCCCCTCCCCAGGTTCACCAATCCAGAATTAATTGACGGTTCCTTTGTCGATGTGGATTTTTGACGATGTTCGCTGTTAATCCGGTTCTTTCGATCTTGGATCCGGTCCGCACGCGACGTACCGGATCGCCGTTCAAAAGATCGTCCAAGGTCGCTCGACCGCTCCCAAGGACGATGTTGTGATCGCCACTTGCTTTTCCTCAAAAGCAAGAAAATAGAGTTTCTTCTGTTACTCGCCTTTGCCGGGAAGTTGTGGATTCTCTTCACGTTGACGCAGCCGGCCACGCAACGCGGTGAAGCTCAGGTACCTCGCACAAAATGATTAAGATCAGATTAGAAAAACGGTGTAGTAAATTATTCTAAAATAAAATAAAAATATATATATTAAATATGAATACTAAGACGCACCGCGTTGGTTTGTTTGGGGAGGGGACTAGTAATAATTTTACTAACCCCTCCCCAAAAGATTTACCCCTTTAAAATGCAATGAAAAATGGGTTGGGATTGATGCACTAAACTAAATGATGTGGATGAGATTAACTAGTAAATAAAAATGAAAATGAAATCAAATAAAATAAAAACAAGTTAACAAAAGATAAAACCCTGTTTTGTTTTGCAACTTCTTCTTCTTCCTGCCTCTCTCACTGTCTCTATCTCTCTGTCTCACACAAACACACACACCTTTGATGTAATCTTGTTTTCTTTTTTCTTTTTTTCCTCCTTTTTTTTTGGTAACAGCCAAGTATTCCCTTTTATAGCCTCTTGAAAACCATCCCATGCCCATTGTTTTCTTTTCTTTTATCACCCCATCAAAGCTAAGAAAACCATCCGAGTGTCCGTGTACTTCCCATTTGAATGACCAACATTGTCACTTCTTTTCTTATTCATGTACTTCTCCAATTGAGCATATCCAGGTCACCCTTTCCTTAGCCCCTAAGAAAACATAGTGAGACACCCTCCCATACCCTCTCAAATCAAACGTTCACTTCATGCATGGCTTTTCTTTTTGGTCACCCACTCCCCTCCATGTGTATGTTATGCATGATAAGGTGGTGGAGTGTGTGAGAAGTGATGGCATGCCTGGTTAATTTGATAGTGCATGTATGTATTAGCTAGGTTGTAAACATTGGGGACGTGCATGGTTGGTGTGAGTGTGCATGAGAGATGATGGGATGGGTTGTAAGAGTGATGTGTGGGATAAAGTGAATAAGACAGTTAATGCATGATATATTTAGATGTAGTATGTAGTGTTTAATTATGCTGCAAATATATATATATATATATATATATATATATATATATATATATATATATATTTGGGACAAGTATTGAACTGATTCAGATATCGCTAAGAATAAGTAAATTGGATCATAAACCGGTCAAAATGGGGTATCTACATCCTTCCTTGTTAGCAGACACTTCGAACAAAGACAGAAATCTCTCCTCCAACGAAGGTGCCCCTATCCAAACATCCTTCCAAAAATAAACACAACACCCACTACCCACCTTCCACTTCACAGAAGTGTTGAATTGCGCAATAACTGTAAGAATGCCAACCCATATTTGAGATGGCCGAGGAGCACCTCGGGGAAATCTTTCAAAATGCGCATTAGAGCATCTATATCTGGCCACCACCACTCCATGCCAAACAAGAGAATGTTGCATATCTTCAAGAATTAACACTCCTAGCTTTCCTGCTTTTTTACTGCTACATTCAACATCTCACTTCACAAGGAGAATCTTCTTTCAATCTTGTACTGGACCACTCCATAAAAACCTTTTCCGGATAGCATCAATTCTAGACAAGACCCCTTTAAGTATTTTAAACAAGGAAAGGAAGAAGATCAGGAGGTTAGTGAGGACTGCTTGAAAAAGTATAAGTCATCCTCAAGAGCTCAAAGATTGCTCTTCCACCCTTTAGACTATTGTTCGAACCTCTCAATCAAGGGGCTCCACCCAGCCTTAAGGAATCGACCAAGATGTAGAAATTTCAAAATATGGCACCTAAAGATGTTGTCAAATCTGACCAGATCCACCCTTTTCACATTAATGCCAAATATGGTACTCTTGTGGAAGTTGATCTTCAGCTCATGTAGAAGCTCAAAGACCCTGCAAATGAGTTGGATCCCTCTGATAGATGTTTCTTCCACCTCGTACAAGGTAATTCATCGGCATACTGGACGTGCGAAATCGAGGGACCACCCTGTGCACACTTCAACCCCCTAATACATCCTTCCGTCTCAACTATTTTCATCATCCTAGTAAAGACATTTGTAACAACCACAAAGAGAGGAGGTAGGGGGTTTCGATTTTCATATTTGCATCCGTGCAAAATTAATTACTGTTTTCTGTTTTTTTAAATGTTTAATTGAATTCTTATTCTTTCATCATTATTAATCTTTTTTTTAACTGATTTTTCCATGAAGAACACCTATAACAAATCTGAATTTTTAATTTGGAGGAATTTGAAATCACGGATTCATTTTTTTTCGTTTGGATTTTGTCCCAATGTTTATTGGATCAGGTTTGACATATAGTATGTTTTTGGATCTGCAACCGAGTTTTATTTGCATATTGGTTTTCGTTTGATTTTTTTTTTCATGTTTTGATCATGTTATATATGAATTTGAAATTAACATTTTTATGATCAATCATGTTTTATATCTGAATGTCAGTTTTTTTATATATTATGTTACGCATGTTATAGTTGTGTGCCAGTTACTGTTACATTTTTTATAATGTAATTAGTCATTTTTCATATTTAATTTGTTGTGAGAGATGTAGATGTTTTGTTAAATGTAGCACACAACAAAAAAGGTGTAACGAAAAAGGTGTTAGGCGTTTTTCATGGGATGATTTGTTTTTAAATTGTTTAAAAATTGCATGGAATGTAAAAACATTTAGGTAAATGCAACTGTTATGTTACATTTATGTAAATATAACAAATAATTGTGAGAGATGTAAGCATTTAGGAAATGTATTTGCATTGTGTAAGATGTATCTCATTTATGTAAATTGAAAAGATATTTGTCAAATGTTGTAATATAACAGATGTGTAAGATTTTTTTAAAGAATGAATATATCTTTCATGAAATGAGGTGTTTCTATTGTTGTATATGTGTCTGTCATGATAAATCTGGAATCAATAATTAATTGTTAAATGTAGCTACCAATATAAAATGTAACTGTTTTATATGGTAACTATATGTGTTTTTTATTTAAATTTGAATACAATAAATTCTTAACTTTTTTAATGTTCAGTTTATAACATTTTTCAAACAAATATATGTAAAATAAGAATGTAAATTAAAAAAAAATCTAGCCCGAAGGGTTTTGACGAAAAAAACAATTTAGGTAAGTTTTGGTGTAATTTAGGTTCAATTACAAATTTTGAAATGGGTAAATGAATTAACTGATAAAAAAAAAGGGGATTTGGGTTAATGGGATAGATTTTTAATGAAGAGCAGATCGTATTTTACCATTTTACACTTTTTCAAAATTCAACAAGTCATCCAATAAGATAATGACACCTAATGGGGTTTGTGACTGTCGTTTATAATTTGGGGAATGAGAATTATCACTGTTGGGGGATTGATTGTCAAAAGGATATAACAAGAATTCTCCATTTTCCACCTCATGGGTAGGCATGTCAACGGGTCGGGTCCAGACCTGGAACTGATTACACGTGTAATATACTCGACCCGATTTGGACCCGGACATACAATCGGGTCAGGTCCGGGTCCACCCCGCCCGACCCATTGGACCAGAGACCCGACTGTTTTATTAGTATATGCTCATATATTATAAGACTATTAGTATTAGTTGACCCATAATTTTATTTCTTATTTATCAAGTTACAAGTATAAGTTTTAACTCATTTTTGTATCCATAAGTCCATAACCAAACCCATAAATCATAACCCATAACCAACCAAACTCACTCGTTGATAAACCTTATTAGTTTATTAGCTTTTAAATATGTATAATTAATTGGTTTGTTGCATGATTTATATTCATTGTTTAGGTTAATATGTTAGTGTTTATCGTTTTGAATGTTGTTTAGATTAATATGCAGTGTCTATTGTTTTGAACGTTTACTTTGTGACACAAATAACCATTAGCTCTTCCTTTTAGGTCATTTATATTGTTTAGATTTTTGTTTATTTTGAATGTTATATGTTAGTGTTTATTGTTTTAAATTGTACAAAAATATGTTCAAATATAATATCAAAGCACCAATTTAGAAAGCTCAAAACTAATATTTTATATAAAATTTTCATGATAAAATGATAAAGAAAACAAATTCATGAGCTCTCCATTTTTTTATTAACCATATTCGGATCGGGTCGGACTTGGACCCGGCCCGAGTTCTACATGTCTAGGTTCGGGTCCACATTTTTAAGGACCCGTTGGGTCCTAGGTTGGACCTAGACCCGGACCCGCCGGGTCTTGCCACGGGTCGGGTTCGGGTCCACCCCGACCCGTTGATAGACCTACTCATGGGGTCTCTGATGGGGCTTAAAAAACGTTATTCATTATATAAATCTATTTCTTATAAAATTGATGTCGTTCAGAAGATATTCAATGCACTTAATATGTAAACAATATTGATTATTGAATGCGTTTAACATATATCTAAATCTAATACCATTAAGATAACATTAATTAACAATTATATATTTCCGGAAATATTAATGGGTCCATTAATATTGATTTTATTGAATTACATTTATTAATTTACTAAAATAATTATATATTAATTGAAAAACACAATGCTTTTCAAGATGAAAAACATAATATTTTTCTTATATATACTTCCGAGTGATGAGTTTTGTCAACAAATTTTGGATAACTCACATTATTATTTAAAAAGAAAACATTATTTCAAAATAAAATAAAGATGAAAATAGAAATGTTGGGTTCGGAGTTGGTATATAATGCGGTACTCCATATCTAAAAGCATTTTTAGTTCTTTAATATATTTGGGGTGTCTAAAATAGAGAATTCATTATTGCATCTCCAACTGTGCATGAAGTTATAAGCATCATGGAATTTTAATGAAACTCTATACGAAATTATCTAAAATGAAGATCCATTTTGAGTATCCCAAGATTTACCTTTTCACCCTTTTAGGATAACATTTATTAAAGATATCAAATTCTTACAAAATTGGTATCAATAGAAAGATATCGCCTATAAATTTAAAAGGAAAATGAGACAAATATTGAATATTTTTCAACATTTATTAAAAACAATAATTTAAGATATCATCGACTAATATATGTATACTTTCCATTACTATTGATATGATCTATTTAATTTTTAAGATGATGAAGTTTATCATAATGATTCGTTGGCTTCTATAAAATTGAGAGAGATTTCATAAATCAAGTTTTGAAAGAGAAATTATTTAAAATAAAATAGATGTTAGAAATTTCATGTTGGAGTGATATTTGATTTGGTGATTTAACATTTTTTAATTGGAGATGCCCTTAGACTACTTATTGCATTGATATGTCTGTAAAATATTTGTTATGCTATTGATGGATGTAACTAGAGGTGTAAAACGGGCCGTGCCGTGCTGACCCGGCCCATTAACTTTGACGGGTCGTGTCGTGTCTAGCCCGCCGGCCAACGGGCCAGCCCATGAATTTTTTAAAAAATAGATTTTTTTTATTTTTTTTATTCTAAATTTTACTTTTCTTAATATTATACACACAAAAATTATATAAATGTATTACATATACATATATACACACAAAAACATTATATATACTTGATAAAACAATGAGATGAGACATTTATTCAACATATTATATGCTCAATTGTCATGTCGTGCCGTGCTCATTAACGTGCCGTGCTGAAAACGACCCACGTGTCACAAGGCTGGTCCAGCACAACCCATAAACCTTAACGTGCCGTGCCGTGCCAGCACGTTCCGTTTTACACCTCTAGACGTAATGAGGATCACCTTACAAGATGTGGTTTGTGGTCTGTGATATTCACCCCCATGACACCCAATCAATCACAAATTACAATCAAAGTGACAATGAAGTGGACTTTTTAATGAAGTGGACATTTTAAAGATTCTTGAGTTCTGTTAGATTACAGAAAAAACTTCTTACTATTAGTGGAGTCAAATGTTCTATAGAGATACAAATGGTGAAATCTTAATCAGAAAAACATCAAATTAGGGAAAGAAAACAAAAAAAAACCTAGTAATACTAAATAAGAAAAAAAAAAAAAAGAATATACCTACCCCACCAAGGCGAATTCACAACTTACAGCTATAAAATTGCAAGTTCATGTGATGATCCTTGAATCTATGTGAAATATACGAGAAGAAAATTTTCAACACAAATAAGATTTCAATATTACAAGAAATAAAAGAACTCAAATTAAGTTTCAATATATATAATTTGTTTCCTTCGACTTATACATCAAAAAATATTACACACATGTAAACTGGTAGCAGTCCAGTCCACTACTCTTACTATACAATCCTTTATACTATCAAAATGTGAAACCAAAATATGCCTAATAGTGTCATCATACAAAGCATCAGAGAAACCATGTTTTTGAGTCTTTCTAGCACATTTAGTCAGAGCTTCAACTGCTCAAACCAAGCTTCGAGAAACTTTACAAAAAATGATCTATCACTGGTTGACACACCTATGGATAGAATCCACTGTTTGTTGAAGCGCTACAAGACCTTCCTTCTAGCAAACTATACACCCAATTTAATCGCCTCATCCTCCATCCGGACAGGTGAGCTCCAACGCCAACTAGATTGACCTGCTCCAAGCACCTGAGCATTGGAATTAACAAGTACAAAAGCAGCACTTGTTGCACAAATGATAGGATTAACACTCCCTTCAGCAATAATGAACACATTATTATGAAGAGAATGACCCCTTTGATAGACTTGATTACTATGTAATAAGTCCTCAACAGGCACTTAACTTCTCCCTATTCATTCTCCATTGAACACACTCTTGTAATAAAGAGTGGGCTTTCAAAACAGTCCCTCTAGCATCACAAGCTTAATTTTGAAAAACTACTGCATTTCTAGTTTTCCATATACACCAACACAAAAGGTGCACGAGAATTCTCTTTTCATGTCCATTGGAGTCCTGAGCCCATTGTTGGTCAGTAAGGACTCCCAGCCAATTGGACTTCTGCCAAACTGAAGAAGGTCTAAGAGAAGGTGGAATAAGCTGCCAACAAGTAGCAGCAAACTCACATTAAGAAAATAAATGAGCAGAAGTCTATATATGTACTGTACACACTACACAGGGGGCATGAAGTGTCCATATGCAGTCCAATCCGATCCAGAAAAGATCGAGTAGGCAGCCTTCCCCATGCCAACTTCCATAAGAAAATGGATACCTTTGGGGGAACCGTAATACGCCAAAGTTTTTTCCAACCCTCTTCCTCCTGTAATCTTGGCAAGGAACTAAGATGTTTATACAAAACTTTAGTCGAGGGGGTCTCTAAAAGTTTCCCTCCCATACCCAACGAAACAGCCCATCTTAAGTCCTCCGAGGGACAGGAGACTGACTAACAAAATTTACCCAATATTCAGGGAGAACCTGATTCAGCACTGCTACAGATCACTGTCCCCCTCTTCTATAACATCTGCTAAGGAAAATTCTAACCTCGCTTCATCTATATTAATAAAGGTTGGAATTCGATTGAAAGGGACCGACATAAACCAAGGGTCTCAATAAATTGGATGACCCAACTCACCCGGTATTAGACGAACATGTAAATGGATTAATTGTAATCCTTTACATAAAGCTTTCCAAACCGGAGGTGAACCTTTCCTTGGAAAGGCTTCCCACGGGTTCATCACCCAATTATTCTTAAGTTGCTCTTCCCACCATTGAAGAACATAATAGGAACTTGAAAGCCAATTTAGCTAGAATAGCTCTTTTAAGAATATGAAGTCTCCTAATGCCCAAATCACCTTGATCCTTATTTGCAGGAACTGCCTCCCAATGTAACAAATTGATGACCCCCTCCTTGACTCCTCCACCCCATAGGAAACTACAAATCATTTTCTCTAACATCAGCAAAACAGTTTCATTTAGTTGAGCTGCATGGAGCAAATGTAGGGGAAGGGAGTTCAGCACTGATCGAATCAATACCAACCGTCCAGCCATTGTCAAGTGCTGTCCTTTCCAGCCTTGTACTCTTTGTGACACTATCAATAATTTCATTTGCAGTTTGACTTGCCCTCTGTTGAGCAAACACCTTTACACCCAGGTATTTCCAATCCGCTTTGGCAATAGTGAATCAAAATATGAAATCTATAAAGTTTCAATGTGACAAGACATATAGGTCCTCTGGTACATGAGTTCTTAAATAAGAGTAGCGCAATAACAATCTTGTCCACTCTAACAAATTAGTCGAAGGAAACAAAATATTAAATCTATGAACGCCGATGTCAAACCTAATTCAAATCCTACTGACAAATCCTAATCATTTTGCTTATGTTCCTTTAGATGTCTTTTCTGTGCTACATGAATAAGTCCGTTTCACATCAAATAGCTGAGTTTTAATAAATAGGCAGCATGTCCAAATGCTCAAGCCAAAAGGACTGATTTTCAACAAACTTATCAGTCAATCTTGTCTGAAGACAATAAAAATTTAACAATGGCATAATGATTTTGTAAACAAACATAATAAATAACAAGAGCTCAACAATGCGTCACAATGACATCTGAAAACAGACATCAATTATTTCAAACATTTAGAAAGAATGAAAGACTCTCACCTAAACCTTTGCACAGGTGGAGCACAGACATCCAACAAAGTTGATTACTTTTTACAAGCAGCATCATAATAAAGACATTTAGATCACACCACTGCCATCCAGAAACAACTCCAACTCAAATCATAGAAAAGTAGACACAGTCATGGTATAATATAACTTCTAAAGCCGTTTTCTTTTTTTTGTTAACTGCTGATGATTTGCAGATCACAACTCAAATAGGGTGCTGTCAGCCAAAACTATTCAAAAGGTACACCTCCTAAAATTTTGAAAAGCCTAACGACTTGAGTTTTAAACATCTTCAAGTGTAATGGAAGGATTGAAAACAAAACTTTGCTGCACATAAGAAACTTCAAACTGCAGAAGCAGCCCACTAGGGCACTACAGTTTAATATTCTTCAAATGGGATCAAAAGAAGATTTCTTCCCAATAATGATCATCAATCAAGAAGAGACATTAAAATAAGTGAAATACCAGGGGTAGCATTAGCCATACTTAGATTTTCTACAATATGGGGATTTGTTTTCTTTGGCAATGTGTTACAATAATGACTTGTGAAAATGAATAGATGTCAAGAAAAATTGAAACATAAAAATTAAAAAATATCTCTATGCAAGGAATACTAATGCTATACCCATACCTACTATAGATCACACTAGATACCTCACATTGTTCTTTACCAAGCATTTAGGCATCCCAGAGAACCCTCCCATGTTTTCTCCAGATATCGCTGTATTTCTTTCAAATATCCTTTCCTATCATAAAATGCTAGAAAAAACTTTGAACAAACAGCATCAAAATAAAGTCACTTACCTGAAACCCCTGATATCCACAAACCAAACAACTTCAACTAAATCATGAGATATTTTCTTCTTCTTATTATTAAAGTGTGATTTCAACCAAATATTTAAATGGTAAACATCCAAAGATTCAAATAGAAAAGAATTCTCTTTAAAGGGGGGAAAAACAGAAATAATAACACATTATGGACTGATAAATATCTAATATCCCCCATATTGTTCTTCACCCAAGCCCTTGGACACCCCAGAGAACACTCCCATGTATTCTTTACATATTGTCGTTTTCTTTGAAAGAAATCTTTTCAAATCATTAAATACTAGAACAAAAAAACAACTATGTACAATGAGTCTAAGGAATATTCAAGGCTCATATAGTCATATGTTTATCTCATAATTAGCATTTGATCAGACTGTTAATTTAATAGTTCATCATGCACACAGAGAGCAATCTATCAAAGCAAACATACACGATACCACATTGATGCAGTCAGAAACTCCTCAATAAAATTTTTCAATAAGTTCCTCATTTGCAGGTCATACCTTCACAACAGACGGCATTCAAAATCCCAAGTCACATTTCCTTTCCCAAAAAACATATGAACACTTTGTAAACTAAAATTAGCCTGTCCATATATCAAATGATAGTGAATGTCAAAAAAAATCAGAACTGGATGGTGAAAAAGAATCATCAACAATCAAAATTTACAAAATTCCACCCAACCTGATCATAACAAATGGGAGTTAGATATACCACCACGATGCACAATTTGTTAAAAAAGAAAATTCTCAGTCACCCGAACCATCTTGAACCTGAAAAAGAAAAAAAAAATCATTTTCATTCATAAATTCGAATTTATAACATGATTCCAAACATCAAAAGCAAGCAAACAAAAGCTAATACCGTTTAACGAGGTTCATGAAATTTGAACATGTCGGCCGTGAACTTCACTGGAATATGCATGCCCGGATAGATTGACTGCCAATGTAAAGAACAGAACGAAATCAATCCCCCAGAAAAAATAAAAAAAATAATAATAAAAAAAAAACTATATCACAAGAAGAGATGATCAACAAAAGGGAGAAAGAGAGGACTTACATTGAGCTCTCTCTGTACCCAACTAGGCCTCTTATTCTGACGCTTGTGGGGTTTCGACGGTTCCGACCCCATCAAGAACAGAATGTCCGCCTCGGCATCCGCACGCGAGAGTGCCAAGCGAAAATAGCTCCCTTCGTCACTCCTGCTCTTCCGCTTCTTCTCCGCCCTCTCCCCTTCCAAGTCGGTCACCGCCGCCGCGGCGATCCCCCTCAGCCGCAGCGATCTGTACTGGACGGGCGCGGCTCTGCAGTCGGCAGACGGGGTGGTCGAGACAGAGGCGTCGGGGCCGGCGATGGAGGGGGTCGGAGATGGATCTGCTTCTTCTTCGTCCTCTCCCCTCCCAAGTCTGTCACCGTTTCCGCGGCGATCCCCCTCGACCGCAGCGATCTGTACTGGACGGACGCCGCCGCCGCCGCAGCCGGTGGACGGGGTGGCCGAGACAGAGGCGTCGGGGGCGGCAATGGAGGGGATCGGAGATGGATCTTACTCAGCTTCTGTGCCCCGGAGACGCCGTTCCCATTCCCCTCTCTCGTCGAGTCCTCTTGATCTCGCACCGCCTCGTCCGGCAATTTTGAAAGGGGCGATCGATCGGTGACGTTGATTAGGGCCTTGCCGTCCGGTCCGAACTTCACGCATCGGAGGAGCCTATGATTCCCCCATTTCAACGGAGGCATCTCGAAATTGTGAAAGACCCGAGGCGGCGGACGAGGGACGATTATCGGACGCATATCCATCGGTCGGTGCTCCATCGCCATTGATCGATTGAGGGAATCGATTGTTCAATAGACAAACGAGAGACCTCAAGAGACAAACGAGAGACCTCAATCGAAAATTAGAGAGAAGGGGATTTATTAGAGTTTTTCTTTTCTTTTTGTGAGGGGATTCCTAAACTGTGATTTCCCGGAAAAAAAAATTGTGTGTTTTATAGTGTGAACAGTCAGATTCGGTGATCTTCAAAGATTGAGAACCAAAAAACGTCCGTATGATTTGTCCTCCGTGACGTGGCGACATCACCCTCGTGAACCTACTTATTCGACGGCTATTATCGAGAGAGCATTTATGACCGGACGCATCGGGTGGACGCGGATGGACGAAGAGTCTAACTGAAATAGACGCATCGATCTCATTTTCCCTCGCCTTTTCGAATCGAAGAGTTTGTGGTCACCATGCTGTGGGTTTAAGGTTTACGATAACCGCCTTTGGACCGTTGGACGTCCAGGCTTGGGATGCGAGGTTTTAGAGCACATGTGCTCAAAGTTTGTGGTCACCATGCGAGGTTTAAGAGATATGTTACACGTGCATCATAACGTATTGGATAGAATGAATCGTAACCGTTGGATCTCTTTTACTGTGAATGGTTGGTTAAGTATTAACCGTTGTGGAGAACTGTTAAATGGCTTAACTCAACTCATTGCCCCCATTAAGTTCGAGAATATGCCCAGAATAGATAGGAATTAGTTGGAACAATAGTCTGAAAATGGATGTTGATTAGGCTAGAATAAATAAGAATGTGTCTGTCATAATCAACTGGCATAAAATGATATATGGATTTCAATCAACACTTAAAATTACGTTAATTCAGATTATTCATCTCAAAGAATATATTGGCTCACTGTCAAATGAACTGTTACCATCTCTTATTAATCAACTGGTAAATCAATTATCATTATTTTTCACCATTTTATAAATCTTTATTCACACTTTATTCGCATTTATCCAAAGCAATAAAAATTTTATTATTATATTTCTCACTTTTTTTAAATTTTTATTTATATCAGAATAGTCAAAATATCAAAATGACTTAATTCTCTATTCAAATGAGGGAATTGTTTTCGAGGGGACATTTTCGCATTTCAACGTAACATATGTTTTCTAGTTTTCTTTCTGTGTTGGGTGTTCATGTGGAGGACTCCGTGACATTTCTTATGTCTTGTCGCATCCCATGGACCTTTCCCTCCTTCCCTTTGTATATCAATTCAGCTATTTTGTATCTCTTGTTTATGAACATTAAAGAAATAATTTTGCTTTAAAAAAAAAAAAAAAAGGAGAGAATTGTTTTTTTTATTCTGTTTTTCTTGGTGTAAGTAATTACACGTGTTGCATACCTCTAATTGGCTTGGGGGCAACTTCTAATACTGTGATCTATGGTTTCTAAATTTGTAAGCTGTAATTGATTCCAGTTTGACCAATCAAATCAGAGTATAAAATCAGAAATGTAAAAATTGATCACAATCAAATATATCTGACCACAAGTAGGGCTTTTACAGTGTCATAAATATTTGTTTGTCTAGGATATAATTGATGATATGAGATTTTCATCGATTAAATCGAAATCTAAGATTTGATTCAAAATTACATGATTTTTAATTTAAAATCACCCAGCGGTTTAAATTATGTATTACTAGGGCAAAACACCAGACATCAGAAATTGGGATTGCTTTCACACCATGAATAATCAATCTATTTTGAATATATGTAACACCCAAACAATGACTTGTATGTAAGACTTGTCGCAATAAGAAAGTCCACAGTATGAGTGGCTCGACTACAAATTTTTTAATCTTTTCTACTGTTATTATTATATATTAAAGTGACACATTTCAATTTTACAATCCAATTTTAGGAATTTGATATGTGCAGTCATATATGTGTGCAGTTCCGTCCGCAGTCTTCATTAAGTTTTTTTAAAAATATACACATATTCATTAAAATATATCTTGTTTGTTATAAAAGATGAAGGATAGACTAAGATATACTAATATATTTTTTATTTGAAAAAATATGTAATTCGCATACACTGTAATAGTCCAATATACATTGCGTTAGTGTGAGTATATATGTTTTGGTAATTTTCTATCGATGCACATCAGATTGGAATTGGGGCTAAAATAAAAATTATGTGTAATAACACTCAAAACATAATATTATATTTTCTTATATACCTTTTTGGAGTGATGACTAATGAAATTTGTCAACAAATTTTAGATAACTCACATTATTATTTAAAAAGAAAACATTATTTCAAAATAGAATAAAGATGAAAGTAGAAAGGTTGGGTTGGAGCTAGTGTATAATGAGATGCTCCATATCTAAAAGCATTTTTAGTTCTTTAATATATTTGGGGTGTCTAAAATAGAGAATTCATTAGTCCATCTCCACCCTGCATGAAGTTATAGGCACCATGAAATTTTAATGAAACTCCATATGGAATTATCTAAAATGAAGATCCTCCATTTTGACTATTAGTAGATTCAATTTTTTATTTTAAAATGAGTATAACATTTATTAAAATATCAAATTTTATAAAATTGGTATCAATGGAAAGATATCGTCTATACATTTAAAATGAGTCAAATATTTAATATTTTTCAATATTAATTTGAAAACAATTTAAGATATTTTTGTAAAGAAAAGTATGCATTATCATTAAGTAGAATATAATGACAATGACTGAACTAGTGGTGAGAGGAATAGATTAGAAATACATCAAAATAAAGCAAAGAGAAAGCACAGATAAATGATTCATACTCCCAAGAAGATAGATGCGAGTCAAGAACAGGGTAAATGAGAGGCCACCCAATTCGTCCAAGGCTTGAGACTCCTCCAAAATTATTTGATCCCCCACAAAGTGCACAGTAGAAGCTCCCTAGTCCATGATGCGTCACATAGCCAAAATTCACAGGTTCGCAAAATAGAACCTTCGAGCCTTGAAAACTACCTCATTTCAGGATAACCATAATGTCCACGCGCATGCGGGGACTATGGAACGTAGAACACTCCCTTTGTGGGACTTGTCGTTGCGCGCTACCATAGATGCCCCTGCTTGCCATAGAGACTCAACATTATGAACTCTCACAAACAGTGGTAAGAACATTGTGAAATGAGACCACAAGAGCGAAGCAATGGGACATGCACCAGATGGGTGGTCAATGGACTCCGCCTCTGGGCACCTGAATGGACAACCTGCATAAGCAAAAGCCACCCACCGCACCTGTCTTGCTTTGGTGACCAACCAGTGTTGGAAGAGGAGTCGAAGGAAACACTTCACCTTTAACAGGATCTTCAAACGCCATAATTCTATAAACTTCAGGTGAGTATCCCCGAACTGGTTGAATGTTCCTACGCCACCATTCATAAGAGAGCTTAGTAGAGAAAGCCATAGAAGAATTAAGACGCCAAAGCACCCGGTCCCTAGTCCCCTCAACCACCCATTGCTCTTGAAGCAAAGCACAACAACTCGACAATTGAGGAGCTTCCCATTCCCGCAACACCCGTCGGAGATGAAGCACCCATTCATTGGCATTCGAGGGCCAAAATTCCCTCACGAGATCCTCCCTTCTGGAAGCGCACTAAAAGACGACAGGGAACAAGGAACGGAGAGAGTCTGTGCCGTATCAACACCCCCCCCCCCAAAAAACCGTACCGAGGTGTCGTCACCTAACTCCCAAGAGATTACATCGAAAACCGCCAACCCGTCCCTGAACAATCCTTTGAAGAGTGTTGTCTCATGAGGTGACACTAGTGGGAGATGACTAGATGGACCTCCCTCCCCATATCTGCCTCGGAACACCCGTAGCCATAGAGCATACCTTTCTTCCGAGCCACTGCCAATACCATTTCAGAAGCATCACTTGATTGAAGTGCCCGCTCCACTTGACCAGTGTTAGCTTCCTTCCCACTGAGTCCACCCCTTGCCATAAGAATCTCTGTCTTATAGAATCGATCGGCTCCCACTCTTTTAGGCATCTTAAAAACGGATAGATAGAACAATGGAAGGCTCAAAATGACTGACTAACGTAAAGTAAGTCTCTCGCCTAAGCCTATCAATCGGATGGATACGGAGCGGATCTGTCTATATCCGTATCCGTATCTGAAAAAATATATGAATATCCGTATCCGTATCCGACGGATATTAAAAATCGATATCCGTATCCGATCCGAACCTTCGGATTGGGATTCGGATAATTATCTGAAATATCCGAAAACCTATAAATAACATATAATCAGATTTTATCTTTGCATCAAACATAATTTGAGCATGTATACTTTAAACAAATTATTTAAATCAAAATAAGGTTCCTAGAAATCTCAAATAAAACTAAACTTACATCTGAAATCAGAACATGTAAATCCTTTCAAATGAAAAAAAATCCCAAACCAAAAAAATCCAAATCAAATACAAATGTGTGTGTTTTGGATTTGATACCAAATGTTGAATTAAAACCCAAGAACAAACACACATCAGATCTAGATTTAAATCACACTAATATCATATGAATCATTTAGATTTGATCAATGGTTTGTAAGAGATACCTGGAACACAGAATCTAAAGAGGAACTTCAAATAAAACTTTTGAAAAGAAATCCATATAACAGAAAGCCAAATCAGTATAAAAAAAATTTGATAATCTGTCATGACTTCATCACATGAAACCCTCGCAACCTCATCAAATCCTTGCGAGATCCAAAATCGAAGAGCTTTGGATCGAGCAGCCAAGCATCAGAAACCCTCTCTTCGTGTCCGTGAAAGCCCCTCTCTTCGTGGCCTTGAAAATCGGAGTGTGTGTGTGTGGAGAGAATGAGAGAGCAGCAGAGAGAGAAGCTCGAGAAGAGAATCAGAGAACCGTAGAGAGAGAATAAATCTAAACCCTAATTGTGTGTTGTGTTTTGTCAAGAGGGAAGCAAAGAAGAGAATGAGAGAGCTGCAGAGAGAAAGTCGGCGAGATTTTTGTTTTTCTTTGGTCAAGGAACCCTAAGTGTGTGTTGCCCTATCAACCCTTGGATTTTCATTCGAGGGTTGAAAATAAACCTCATAATATATTAATAAAAAAATTATTAAAATAACTCATCGGATACGGATATTGTTCGGATCGGATACAAGCATATCCGTATCCGATCCGAAAATTTTCGGATACGGATAATTTTTTTCGGATACGGATACGGATTTTTCGGATATCGGATATTTTCTACATTTTCGGATACGGATTCGGATCGGATACGAATATTTTTTCGGATAATTGACAGGCTTACTCTCGCCCTAGCTCAAAAGCTTCCCCTTCCAACCAACCGTTTCTCCATCCGAACCACAAGGGGCTACCAATCTATCTTGGAAAGATGCCCAGCCACGAGCGGAAGACTAAAGGATTTACATAGGAGTGCAGCAGTTGGGCAGTCAAATAAATTCGCAAAGTTTGCAGCCACTATTTGCAAGAGATTGATAGGAATTAGCATGCGCTTCGCGAGGTTGAGCTTTAGCCTCGACACCCACTCGAAGCATTTCAAGACAAAACGGCATCCGCGAACTGATTCTTCCTCGACTAAGCAAAATAACATTGTATCATCAACAAATTGCACATGCAAAATGACCTCCAATTGACCCTAGCCACCGAGTCCCTTGATCCAACCGTCGGCCATATATAATAGCCCACATCATTCGGCTCAAGACATTGGCAACCAGAGTGAATAGGATCGGGGATAGGGGATCACCCTGCCTTAGACCCCAATTAATGTGGAAGAATTCATGAAGAGCTCCATTGATGTTTACCGCAGCAGTTGCCAAACCAATGCAAAAAAATATCTTTATACTTTCCATTAGTATTGACATGATCTATTTAATTTTTAAGATGATGACGTTTGTCTTAATGATTCTTTGGCTTATATTTCATAAATCAAGTTTTATAAGAGAGATATTATTAAAAATAAGGGAAAAATCCAATACCCCTTATAAACTTTTTGAAATCTATATAACCCTTTGATTTTTTTTTAAGTTTATATGACCCCCCTGAAAATATCTTTATAAATCCAAATAATCCTCAAAGTTAAACATCTGTTGACTGATGATGAATATTATGTGAATATTCTGTTTGATTAACCTTAACTGAAAATACAATATGCCAAAACCCCCTATAATATGTTAAAAATGTAAAAAATCCTCGGTATATAACGATTTTACCCTTCCAAATAGATTACAAAACCCTATTTAGAGGGGTAAAATCGTCATTTACAGAAGATTTTCTATATTTTTAACACATTGTAGGGTTTTTGATATACTATGTTTTTAGCTAGGAGTGATATTTGACTTGGTGATCTTAACTTTTTTTTTATTGGAGATACTCTTTAGACTGCTTATTGCATTGGTTTTTCTGTAAAGTATTTGTTATGCTATTGATCAATTTAATGAGGATCACCTTACAAGATATGATTTGTGATATTTCGCTCCATGACACCCAATATGCTCTGTTCACAAATTATTATAAAAGTGACAATGAGTTGGACACTTTAAAGATTCTTGAGTTGAGTTTTTTTTTTTTGAGGGAAAGATTTTTGAGTTGAGTTATTAAGAAAAAACTTTTTACCATCAGTGAAGCCAAATGTTCTATATACAAAATAGTGAAATCTTAAACATAAAAACATCAAATTAGAGAAAGAAAAAAAAAACTAGCAATACTAAATAAGAAAAATTAAAAAAAGAAAAAAGAATATAACTACCCCAACCAAGGCGAGTTCACAACTTCACCTATAAAATTACAAGTTCATGTGGTGATCCTTAAATCCACGTGAAATATATGAAAAGAAAATTTTCAACATTAATAAGATTTCAATATTACAAGACATAAAAGAACTCAAATAAAGTTTCAATATGACAAGACATATAGGTACTGTGGTACATGAGTTCTTAAATAAGGGTGGCGCAATAACAATCTTGTCCACTCAACAAACTAATCCAAGGAAATAAAATATTAAGCTGGAAAAGATTATATATAGACTACTTATTGCTTGATATTTTTTTATCCACAAATATAATATTTATTCATAAAATGATTATAAATATCATAATAGTTTATATCTTTATTCAAACAACACATTGAATGTTTCTTCGATTTAATGAGATCACCGTACAAGATATAATTTGTTAGATTCACTCCATGTCCATGACACCGAGCTTTGTTCACAAATTACTGTCAAAGTGAAAATGAATTGAACATTGTGAAAATTCTTGAGTTGTGTTGGGTTAAAAGAAAAAAAATTCTTACTATTAAGAGAAGTCAAAATATTCTATGTAGACACAAATGGTGAAAACAAAACTTTGCTGCCCATATGGAAACTTCAAATTGCAGACAAGCATCCCACTAGGCCACTACAGTTTTACTGTTATTCAAATGGGATCAAAAGAGAGAAAAAACAATGAAATTTCATAATACTTCTTCCCATTAATGAACATCAGTCAAGCAGAACATTAAAATATGTGAAATACCAGGGGTAGCATTAGCAAAATGTTAGATTTCTACAGTATGGGATATGCTTTCTTCGGCAATGTGTTGCCACAGTGATATATGAAAAAGAATAGATGTCAAGGAAAAATGAAACATGAAATGTCATTTCCAACAAATATCCATATGCAAGGTATGAAACAGATGAAGAGTCTCCTTCAAAGAAAGAAAGAAAGAAAGACGATAGAAAAGGTTTAAAAACCATGGACTGCAGAAAGTTTAATAATAATCCATCCCATTTTTCGCTGTGTTTTTTTAAACATCCTTTCAGATCATAAAATGTTGGAAACAAACTTCCAACAAAGTTGATTACTTTTACAAACAGCATCAAAATAACTTACAACATACCTTGATATCCACAAACCAAACAACTTCAACTGAAATCATGAGATATTTTCTACTTCACTTCACCAAATATTTAAATAGAAAAGGAATCTCTTTAAAGGAGAAAAAAAAACCGATATAATAACAGACTCTGGACTGCTTAGCATTTAATGTTCCCCAAATTGTTCTTACCCCAGAGAACCCTCCCATGTATTCTTCACATATTTGTTTTCTTTGAAAGATCCTTTCAAATCATTGATACTAGAACAAAAAAACAACTGTGTACAATGAGTCTGACATATCAAGTAAAAGTAATTGAAACATAAACAGAACAATTGGTGTGGTTTCTTGATGTGATTAATTCATGTCTTCACGGCTCATATGTTTTATCTCATGATTATTATTTGATGAGACTGTTAATTTGATAGTTCATCATTCACACACACAGCTTTAGATCTAAGCAAACATACAAGATACCACATTGATGCAGTGAGACAGTCCTCATTCACTATAAAGTTTTTCAAATTCAATAACTTCACCACTCGAAGATCATGCCTTCACAACAGAATGCATAGAAATCTCAAAATCCCAAGTAACATTTCCTTTCCCAAAAACACATGTGAACACTTTATAAACTAATACAACTAGCCTGTCCATATATCAAACAAATAGTGAATGGAAAAAAATCTGAACTGGATGGTGAAAAAGAATCATCAACAATCAAGATTTACAAAATTTCACCCAACCAGATCATAAAAAATGGGAGTTAGATATACCACCAAGATCAACACTTTGTCAAAAAGGAAAATTGTCAAGTCACCCGAACCATCTCGTACCTGAAAATGAAAAAAAAAAAACCATTTTCATCCACAAATTCAAAATTTGTAACATGACTCCAAACATTAAAAGCAAGCAAACAAAAGCTAATACCATTTAATGAGGTTCACGAATTTTGTACATGTCGGCCGTGATCTTTGCTGGAATATGCATGCCCGGAAAGAAAGACTGCCAATATAACGAGCAGAACGAAATCAATCCCTCACAATAAAAAAAACTAGATCATAAGAAGAGATGATCAATAAAAGGGAGAAAGAGAGGACTTACATCGAGCACTCTCTGTACGCAACGAGGCCTCTTTTTGGGACGCTTGTGGGGTTTCGATCCCGTCAAGAACAGAAAGTCCGCCTCGATTTCCGCACGCGAGAGTGACATGCGAAAACAGCTCCCTTCGTCACTCCTGCTCTTCCGCTTCTTCACCACCCTCTCCCCTTCCAAGTCTGCCACTGCCTCCGCGGCGATCCCCCTCAGTCGCAGCGATCTGTACTGGATGGGCGCGGCCGCCGCAGCCGGCGGATGGGGTGGCCGAGACAGAGGCGTCGGTGGCGGCAATGGAGAGGATCGGAGATGGATCTTCACCTTCTTCTCCGTCCTCTCCCCTTCCAAGTCTGTCACCGTCGCCGCGGCGATCCTCCTCGACCGCAGCGATCTGTACTGGACGGGCGCGTTCGCTGCCGCCGCTGCTGGCGGACGGGGTGGCCGAGACAGAGGCGTTAGGGGCGGCAATGGAGGGGTTCGGAGACGGATCTTCAGCTTCAGTGCCCCGGCGACGCCGCTCCCCTTCCCCTCGTCCGTCGAGTCCTCTTGATCTCGCACCGCCTCGTTTGGCGATTTTGAAAGGGACGATCGATCGGTGACGTTGATTGGGGTCTTGCCGTTTGGCCTGACCTTCATGTATCGCACGAGCCTCTGATTCCCCCATTTCAACATCGGCATCTCGAAATTGTGAAAGACCCGAGGCGGCGGAGGAGGGACGATCATCGGACTCGTATCCATCGGTCGGAGCTCTTGCGGCTTGTTGAGAAGCTCCGCCATCGATAGATCGAGGGAATCGACCGTTCAAGAGACAAATGAGAGACCTCAATCGAAAATTAGAGGGGATTTATAAGGGTTTTTTTTGTTTGTGAGGGGATTCGTGAATTGTGATTTCCCAAAAAAAAAAGAATTGTGGGTTTTAGTGTCGGAGTCGGTGATCTTCAAAGATTTGAGAGCAATCGTCCGTATGATTCGTCCGTAATTTTGTCCTCTATGACGTGGCGACATCACCCTCGTCTGTCCACTTGTTCGACTTCCATTTTTGAGAGGGCATTTATGACCGGACGCAATGGGTGGACACGGGATGGACGAAGAGTCTAACCGAAATTGTCGCGTCGATCTTTTTTTCCCTCGCTTTTTTGAATCGAAGAGTTTGTGGTCACCAACTGTGGGTTTAAGTGATTACCATAACCGCCTGTGGACCGTTGGATGTCCAGGCTTGGGATGCAAGTATTTAGAATACTTGTGGTCAAAGTAAGAGATATGTAAGTAGGTGCACACGATCTCCAATAAGATAGAGGTCTTTGAACGTTACACGTGCATTATAACAAATAATATAAAAGGATATCTGTTACTGTGAATTGTGGTTTCAGTTTTAACCGTTGTGGAGAACTGTTTAGCTTTAATTACTTGATTAATTGTGTTTTTTTATCGGGTGAATTGTTTAAATGCCACTAGATCAACAGCCTACACAAAAACAAAAATATAATATGATACATACACAAATTATACACATAGTTACAGATATATAATAGTTACCTACAATGAGCATTCAACATACATAATGATGATTAAACACAAAATGATTATAGATATATTTGCAGTACAATGTTATTAAAATTGTGGAGGTAAAAATCTGCACTATGACACATGTTAGACAAAGACGATACGTGGCACATCTGGCGTAAGGCTCATTAGGCCCGATCTACGAAAAGTGACGTCATCTGGCATATCGACACGACTAGATTAAAGGATCTAGTTGAACAGTCGACTATCTCATGAAAAAATGGCATTACGAGTGATCTAAAGTACAACCAACGACAGGTCTGGTCGGACGACCTTATCACTCGGGCGCAAGTGATCTAAGGCACGACTAGACGACAAGTCTGGTCGGGCGACCTTATCACTCAGGTGCAGGTGATCTAAGGCACACCAGAGGACAGGTCTGGTCGGGTGACCTTATCACTCAGGTGCGAGTAATCTAAGGCACAACCAGACACCAAGACTGATCGGTTGACCTTACTCCTCGGAAAAGCACGCGGAAGCATAACGCATGAACATGTACATCAAGAGACACCGAACAACGTGAAAACGGTCAGAAGACCTCAAACGTCTGTAACCGCCACGTTGATACTTAATGCCCACTACCAGCGGAATGTGGGTAATTAAGGATGACGTTGAGAGTAATTACGGGAGATGTTTCCTAAAAAATAGCCCACTAACTCTTAGTGACAAAACGGTTACAAAGTGACCAACTGAACTACGTGAGACTTGATCCTCCAGGTACGTAGGCAGCCTATAAAGAGATCGCGCGACAGCACTCTTACGGCTATCATATCAGATCATATCATCAGACAATCGACTCAAACAATTGAGGATAATCACGGTGACAACTTAGTCATTTGTGATAGCCGGGCACAGTCTCTCCTATTCCATCAAAAAATCCATTTTTGCATAAACCATCACAAAAAATCCATTATTCTAAATCCTTTCGAATTTTCAAATCCCAAAATCACAAATTTAACTATGAGGAGAAATTATCCTCCTCAACAATATATTCATGAACTGTAAGTTAATATAAATGAAGTTCTTTCTTAGGTACTTCCACTATAGTTTTTGTATAGCTCGCATTATCAGAAAACATAATTTGATGACTGTAGAAGGCTACAACAACCGTTTATATGAGAGGACCTTATTCATTGCAGAATTTTATATACATCATGAATGCAATACTCTTTATTATAGTTGGATTTTGATCTCTGGACTTTGTTGTCTTATCCTCTTAGAATTTGTAAACATTTGAAAGAATTAAATTGACCGTCCAAGTGGTTACTTAATACCATAGTAAAACTAGTCTATGAAGATTAGAAGAAAAGAAAAAAGAAGGCAGATATAACTGGATATCATAAAGAATTAAATACAATCTGATTTATATAATATGTACACGTTTTGCCCTTAGTTTAGTGAGATATCAAAAGTTCAATATTGATTATTTAAAGTGAGAAATATATCAAATTTGGCTCATCCGGTTGTCCTGCACGTGTGGAACAAATAGTTAGGTTGATGTGGTTGCCAAAACAATTAATTAATAATTCATAAAACAGAAAACTAACATTTGAAAATGATCCAATCTCCAGCTGTTTTTGTTTGAGGGGAATGAATTTTCTGCATCAAAAGCATGGAACAATTGGAGGCATGAGTATATTAAGTGTTGGTACAAGGGGCGACCGGGTTTGCCAACCATGGGACGTTGTTCCGGATTACATCCAATGGTTTGAAAGAATGAGTCATAGATCAGTACAAAACCGCAGAACAAAAAATGGGCACAAATGACCTCTACCTCTGATGTCCAGATTGTTCTTTCATTGATATATCACGAGACTCATCCACTAAAATTGAAAACAACTCATTTGCAAGATCATAGATGATAACATTAGTAGTTTCAGTTGCGGCTGCAATTACAATGTCCTTTTGAATATCATGGTGATATAGTTTATTATTTTTTGGAGTATTCTATAACACAACTGTACTATTCATTATGATCAGTCAAAACTGAAGAAGCTCTAGAAAATTCTCTTCATTACTTGAGTCATCAGATTCATCATGACCATGAAAAAGCTAACCCTTGACACAAAATGAATCGTATGCAAATGACTGAAACATTTAAACGAGTTTGATATTGAATCTTCATTTGTTCTAATTGTTTAGAAAAAAACACTTTGAATATGTTGCTTTTGATTCATTAGATCTTCACATTTCTTCCAAGCTTGGTTGTGGGCATTATTTGACCCCCAACATGAACTCCCAACCTTGTTTTTTTATTCCAAGTTATGAATCCTCCCGTAACAAAAGTATCTCTTACCACTTGAAAATCGATATCAGACCTGAATAAATAAAAACATAAACAAAATACTGCATCTTTTTCAATGCTGTATTCCAACCAATTACCATATTCTTCAAACCAAACGGGATTAAATTAATGCAAAACTCCACCAATATCTCTTTGAGCGAATTTATGCTCAAAAGGTTGGTAAGGATCCTTTTGGATATATGCTCTTCTTTTTCATCACGATCATTAGGATGACAAGTTATAAAAAAAATTCATACCGTTTGGTATCACTTAAAAAAAGTGATTCCACTTTAATTAAGTAGAAAGTTAAAAAGTATTGTCAAACGCATTCTAAAACGTATACTTAATTAAAAAATTACAGCTTTTAGTACAAGAAAATTACTTTTTGAAAAGCGTAAAAATGCGCTCTCCAGAAATCAAGTCTATTTAAGCCACTTTATGCAAAGTTTATTTTTCAAACGTGTTTCCAAACAGACCCGCGGCCTTGATCTGAAGGAATATATTATTCACATTAATATGATTTTGCTTAGCACCACAATTTTTTTTTGGTAGGAGAAAAATCTTGCTCTATAGTTGATTTTCTCTTTAAAAATTTATCCATTGAACAAAAATAGCAAAATCTGTAAAATAAAATTCTTATAAACATATATACATAAAAAAAATCAAACAACTAATCAACTAAAGACTCAAACCAAATCCATGATTATTCAAACAGACAAGTGAAGTCGTGAGGGGGCTTTTGATACACTAACGTGTGAAGGAAAAAATGGGGTAATGTTGAAGAGTTTTGTACATGATTATGCAATGATGAGAGAATTTTAGATTAAAAATAAAATAAAAAAGGAAAAAACAAATCAAAAGTAAATTCATGACTAGATATCTAAAACAGAGTATGAAGAGGAGATCGACAACGTGATCAAAGATGATTGACAATGTTAATCGCCAATCGACAGTGTGGGTGATCACGTGTCCGTGTGACAAAAGCCTGCTGACTTTACAGAAGACAAGGGCTCCCAACAATTTTTTTTATATATGTAAGGATTTTTGCCTTTTAGTGAATATGGTTGTATGATTTGGTTTTTGAAAATTTTAATGGCCCCACCCCCACAGGCCACCACAATAAATGTCCCACCCATGCAACCCTGTATCCCACGTTTTCATTTTTTTAAATAGGACATGGGTTAATGTGTTATATAGGGGTAGTTAGGTACTAAGGTTTAATTTTAAAAAAAAGTTTGAGGGGTCAATTGACTCACACTAATACACTTACCGCTGCCCTGACCCCATCACATTTTGAATTTTTGAAAACGTATATACTTGTTAATAAAAATATTCACAACAACTAAATTACATATTTAAACGAATTGAATATATACATTCTTGTATTTTCCCCAAATCATACTGGAGAGGAAAAAATTCAGGGCAATTTACCTATTCACACACATATATATATACTCAGTTCCTATAGTATATAACATGTTAAACAATTTCATATACTTGTTAATATTGATGATTGTGTATTTGTATTTTTTTAACTTTAACATAAAGAAAAAATAAATAAAAAGTTTCATATGTTTTAGAGGACTCAACTTTATTTTAAAAGATTAATTTTATCTTGGAGTATCACGTGAAAAACTAATCAAACAATACTCTATCTCTATCCTAATTTTATTATAAAATAATACCACAATTTAATCACTCAAGACATTTTACTAAATAAATGTAGTTACAATATTAATTGAATCAAATGAATATTAACCGAAAATATATAAATGCTATTTAATATATTTTAAAATTATTATTTTTTCATATAAATTAAATAATTCGATATTGACCTTATTTTAAACATTGCATGATATAATTTCAATTATACTAATTTTGTATAATTATGAGAAAATTATGGGGTTTAGTATATAATTGGAGTATCACCGTACCCCATTTTATAAGAAGGGTTGAAGATGCCATGATGAAAACCTTTTGAGGGGCAATCCCCTCACCGTCCAAACAAAAAATGGTATATCCAACCATGTATACAGTCCAGTCCGCATCTCTTATCGTTCTTTCTTAAAAAAAAAACATATACTAATCAATTAAAGTACATTATACACTGAGATAAATTAGTATATGTTTTCTTAAAAATATGATTTTTAATTTTTTTTATATATTACGATACTACAGTATGCATTGTAATAATATAATATACTATCACATTATTAGACGGTGGGAGATCCGTTTCTATAAAAAGGACTGAGCATATACTACTGTGATAACAAGCAGTTTAATAACGCCTCTATGCTGTAGACAAGCTGCAAATCGAGTTCAGATCCAGTGTGACAATCACAAATTTTTTTATGTGTTGTCCAATATAAACATGCAAATAAACTTAAAATAAGTGTAATCGACATAAAATCAATCCAAATGCACTTTAATTTTTTTTTGATAATGTACGTGACATGGTTGATCATTACAAAATTTCTATGAGTGAGGGGCACGTGGGCGTGTCAGCGTTATTGTCCCAATTTTCCTTTACCTTTTTGCCCCTTTCGAATTGGTTCCCCTACTTTGCCAGGTGATGTATGTGATTCATCATCACCATTCGATGGATGGACCGCCGACATTGATTCGATATACTTTCAGGGAAAATATGTTCTGTGGCTCTCTGTCTGTCCTTCCCCTTTTCATCGGCTCTCTGAATCACTCTTGATTGTCTCTCCCTCTCTTTCTCCTTTCATGTTGGGTTTCTCTTGTACGGTGAGTCTCTATCTTACTTTTTTTTTGTTTATGGAAATTTTAATCGGTTCGGTGACTGACGATCAAAATGAAAGTTGTGTCGATTAATCACCAAAGTTTGCCCTTTTTAATTAAATTAAGGCTTTATCGTTTCTTCGGCCGATTTGAGTTTTATTGATCTGATTTTTGGTCTGATCTTAGGTTTTTAGTGTAGGAAGTTTTGTTGCGGTGATTGGAGATTGGACCTTGAAAATGTTCGTGTTCGATTTTTGTTTGTTATTTGAGATTGAATTCTTAGAAGGGTGAGTTTTGATCAAGTTTCCCTTTTTGGCTGGCAAAGCACGGGGCGTAAATTGTTTGTTTGTTGAGTTCTTTTGGAATTTATTGACTTTGGGAGTCATTGTTGTGATCCTACCCACAAAAAATGCCATGTCGAATTCGTTTTGCTAACTGGACTTGATCAAATGATAGCTGATCAAAGGAAAACTTTTTTTTTTTTTTGTCTTGCATTGTTTTTAAAGGAGACCCTTTAATATGTGATTCAATATTGATATCTGGAATCTATTATTAATATAGCGCTCAGATCATTTTGGCAGATGGGTAGTAATATGTTTACTTTGTATTATTACGTGCAACACATTTTTTTGTTCATCATTGACATGTTGTCTTTGCAGGTTTCTCCTTGTGAATATCCAAGAATTATTGAAGTGATTCCAAGTGAATACTGGATTGGCTCATTCATTATATTGCCACAAGTAAGGATATGACACTTTATGTTCTAACCTATTGACTTCAGTGTTTCATTTCACAAAGCTAATATGAAATTTTGTTTGTCATATGTATATTTTTTTCTTCTGCCATTATAAGAAATTGGACAAGCAGATTAGCGAACTTGGAAGAGGGACATGGGGTGTGTGGACATAAGAAATGTCCTGGTCCATCCCAATGGACCCATATTATGCTCACCCTTAACCCTCTACATGAAACAAATCCTCTATCTCAATAGAAAACCTTTCAGCCTTGTCATCATGCATATGCCAGTACTTGATAATATGTTTTATAACAAAACTAATATGCTTTTATGTGTACTCACATATGAAATATAACAATAAAGCCAAACATGGTCTTAACATTGCAAACTATTAGGATCTTCCATACTATATTAGGATCTTCCATACTATACTATTCTTTTTTTCTTTTCTTTTGAGAAACTAGTAGGATCAGCTATCACCAAATTATATCAACTCTTATAAACTATCAGGATCCTTTATGCTATTCATTTTGGCCCTTTTTTTTATTTTTCCATCTTTCTTTTGATATTTCATTTAAGCTTCCCAACATTCTAAATTTATTGACATTGTTGTTACAAGGACACCAAGGAATAGTCATTTGAGTCAGTGACCCAGTTGATCGATTTACTTGATTTCGCACTCCACACCATGCCAGCTGTTCAAAAACTATATGAGGCTTGTAAATTGTCATTATCTACAAACGGACCCACATCCGAGGAAGCTCTTGAAAAAGTTCGATCTCTTTTAGGTAAATCCCTCCCTCTGATATCTTAAATGATAGGCTTACATTTTTATTTCGCAGATGATATGCTATAACATATGATAGAACATGTTGATTGACTTAGGATTTGATAGAAGCCTCTTTTTTCTTGTTGTCAGGTTTTGTTTTTGGTATCATCATATTACCAAAATTGATAGTTATATATGTTGAATGCCATTGATAGTGAATGTGTTTTGCCATTGAAATACTAATGCGTTTCATTGGAAAATGAAGTGGATTTTAGATTGTTTGGATGATCGCATTTGATAACTCCTCGTTTCATTGAAAAATTCTATTTGCAACCAAGGGTTTGAGTTTTAGCATTTTTTTTATTGCCAATTAGAAAGGAATAGAATGTTTTTTTTAAGAAACAAGAGGAGAATCTTATTAAGAAGGAGACCTTGGATAGAAGGAGACAAGGGATCTCCTTACACTGGAAGAATAGAAAGGAGAATGGAAAACATAAAACAAGAAAAAAAAGGAGGGAGGACCCCCACAAGAATTGCCCCTATCTTCTCCTCCCAAACCAATGATCTCCCATAATTAAAGAAGGTGTCCCCCATTCCAAATATAAGCGACCCAATCACGAAGAAAGGAATTAAACACCCATATATTTTCTCAATATATTCTCTTATGTTTGGAAACACATTCGTGAGCCAACACGGCTTGAGGTACTAACCGTTGAAACTTGGCTAAAGTGCTCCGATCACCTTGTTTTCAGTTTTTCCAAACCACCGTCACATACCCTCAAGGTCATTGATGGAACAAGAAGAGCCAAGAGCCTCACCCACCTTCTCCCAATTTTCACACTAAAGAAACTTTCGAAGAAAATATTTTTTGAAATAGAACGGTAGGCATTCATCATCTATTTAAATAGGGATAGTTGCCCAAATGGGAAAACAATGAAAGAAAAACTTGGATAGCTCCGGTTGGGAAGGTCCCAACTGAACCCCACATGAAAAAGGGATCACTTTTCAATGAATAACTCTCGTCCCTGCATATAAACGGATGATGCCCCCACACAATGCCTCCCCCAATCCCGAATGAACCTTATTGTCGACTCCCACACATTTTCAGCGTACGGTGTTTCGCGTCGAAAGATTACTCCATTCCGAGAGATCCATATTGCTCACACCGTAGCCAGAACATAACTTTGAGAGATCTTGGCTCGCACACTTCTGTCTCCTGTTCTACATAGCACCTGCCCTACGTCCCACATCTCCTCTGTCGTTGAGAAGTCACACAACATTCCAGTCGCCACTTGAAGCCACTCCCATACCTTCTGAGCCATTGAACAAGAAATAAATAAGTGATTCACAGACTCATCCTCATCGCCACACATCACACATCTCACATCTGAAGTTCGTCTGGGGTGCCCAATGGGCAATGCGGTCTCGAGTAAGGACTTTTCCGAGAAAAACCATCCACATGAAAGCTTTCACTTTCAAAGGAATGTGAATTCTCCACACCTCCCTGTGTTTCGTGGTTGTTACCGCAGTGTGCGGGATGGCCCTCCGTAACCAGTGATAACCGCTCCGCACCGAGAATCCCTCGACCGGCTTAGGCTTCCATATAGGTTCGTCCTCCTTTGTTGGGTTTGCTACCTGCTCTTGGAGAGTCTCCAATTGTGTCAAATAAGCATCTATTTCGTCATCATTTAGATTGCGGCGAACACGAACCTCCCAGAAACCTGTTTCTCCCCGGACAGCCCAGTGGTTCTGCACTACCCCATCTCTATCCGAAGCAATCTGGATAGATGGACCGGTTTGAATCATGCAAATTGCTCCAAGTGAACCTGGGATTGGACTGTGGAATTTCTATCAAGCCCATTCCCGACACCCACTCAAGGAACTCGCTAACTTCCCTAGGAGACCAATTCTGCGAGCTGTGATCCATAGGTGTAGTAATAGCGTTGAAATCACCCAAGACACACCATGGACTTTCACTAAATTCACGAATGTCCTGGAGCTCCCCCCAAATCCATAGACACCAGAGAGCATCCATAACTGCCCAGACACTCTTCCTTCGAGAATTACTGTGATAGAGAAATTACCAATCTTACTATCCACTATCTTCCACATACATGATTTCCAGCCGACAATAATGCCACCTGAGGCCCCCTCTGCCGGGAGGATTAACAAATTAAATGAGCTGCCCCCTAATCGTTGTTTTGTGCCCGGACTCACAGATAGCTTAGATTCCTGTAAACAGAAAACTTCAACCCCAAATTTCTGAATTAAGCCACGAACTGCTTCCCATTTCCTCCGGTCTCCCAGACGCCTAATGTTCCCTGACATGACCTTCATTTAGAAACCATGGGGGCCCCTGAACAGTCATCGCCAGACTTTTGGCCATAATTAACCATTTGCTTCCTCCTACGTACAATAGAGCTGTTCGAACCCCACCCTAACTTGTACCTTAGAAGGTTAAGGAGTGACTATCTTCATTAATACCCCTTCAGAAGCCGCCTGCAGCACTGCTGGGATCAATTCTGATCTTGATGATGCCTCCCCTACTTCCATCAATAACTTTTTAAGCCTGGAGAGAAATTGAGACGCTGAGGCCCCCAAGAAGCCTAATTCATTTGCTCTTGCTATGATAATTGGAATCATCCAAGACAATCCCTTAAGCAATTCTGCATCCTAGATAATTCTCCCACAAGCTTGTTTCAAAGGTTAAATTCACCTAGATCACTTAAGTAGCCCAAGCATGCTTGCATTGTTTTCTAAAAAGGATTTTTTTTTTAAATTTCACTTGGAAAGAAAAATATCTTAGGCATTTGAATGACTTTTGTAAGATTCAAACGAGAGGGAATATTTGTTAAGGTGATGAATTTTTGGACTTGAAATAATGTTGGAGTGCTCGACTGGTTTCGTAAATGAACTTCACTATCATTTGAACAATCTTAAACAATATTTGAGTGGACTATTTCACAAAATTTTTCACTATCATTCTGAATGGCCTGTCACAGTGTTTGAAGGATGAGTAGTGGACGTAGAAGTTTCATCATCATTTCTTCATTAATTGTGATCGAGAAAATGCTCCTGTGGTTGAATCTATTGCTATGTCACCAATTGTTCATTTGGATTTTTTAAATTATGCAACATTTTTTTTCAAAGTTTCCTTATTTTTAATTTTCCATCCCATACATGATTTCTTTTGTATTTGTGGTGTGTATGGATAAGTGGCTACCTGAATATGCAAAATAATTGGTGCATTAAACCGAAAGGTTCACCTCAATACACTGTAAGTACAAATAAAAGGGTACTTTACCTAATTTTAAATGGCACAAAAATGGGATGTATCTATTAACTTTTCTCATCTGTTTTTTTTCTTTTTATCAACCCACTTTGAGTGCTAATAACATCTCAAGTCCATCATGTCCTACTTGGTATGTAATTTTTGTTGGCATAAGTGATTTTACAATGTCATATCTGATCTCTTCTTAAATCCACCTTTTTGATAACACTCTGCTTTGGCAGATAATATCAGGCCTTCTGATGTTGGACTTGACCGTGAGGCACAGTTGGTACGTGGATGGAATGGATCTTCACATGGAATGAATGGACGGAGAGGGCGTAATAACCAGTATCCACCCCCAATCAAATATCTGCATTTACATGAGTGCAACAGCTTTTCTGTAAGCACTATGCCTACCTTTTAGGATAAATGTTTATATGGTTGTTTCCCAATTGTTAAATGCTTAAGATTCGAACTTGGATGCAGATCTCTTCCACTTGTATAAAACTCGAATAAATTGAGTTAGTTTTGTAGAAACGAAGCTTTTATTGCACTTTCTTGCTACTGACTATGCATTTTCACTACTAATCCACAGATGGGAATTTTTTGTATGCCACCATCATCTATTATACCTCTCCATAATCATCCTGGTATGACTGTGTTGAGCAAGCTCCTCTATGGAACGATGCTTGTAAAATCGTATGATTGGATTGACATACCAACATCAATTGAACAATCTGAAGGTACATCTCTTACTAAATTACACAGTTGTTCCTCATAATTTGCTTGAATATTAGATTTCTGCTTATGAATTGAGTTCCATGTCTTAAAAGCTTTTCACCAAATTATGCTTAATCACATTTCTTTAGTAAATATGGTTGCCATGCCATCCTGTAGCTGGCACTGTTGTTCTATTATAAAAATCTATTCCCGCCATTTTTTGTCAAGGTGAAGTTACCTCTCCACTGGCTGCTCCTTGATGTTTTAACAAAAACATTGTTTTCACGATGTATCAATTATTTTCACAATACTATAATGTAACAACAATTATCCCCAAAATTTAGGGTTGGCTGTGTGAATTCATTTTCACCATTCAACTTTACTAAGGGGCATACCTTCAAAAGCACTTACAGTCAGCGTGTTTCTTCATCAAAGTTTGTTCTGGGCCTCTGGCCTACTCCTTGTCCTAGCACTCCCAATAATGATGACAAACACGTCTAAACAATCTTAAATAATTTTCCTTGTTTATCAGAGAAACGTCTTACTTTTCACTAATATACTTATTTTTGATACTATGCTTTTTGTCTCACCACTCATCTATCTTATCATTCACATCTAAGTTATACTTCCTTGCATGTTATTTCTTAAGTGCCTAAACTTCGGCCAATAAAGCATTGCTTTTTTTTCTTTGGCATTACAAATATTTTATAAATTTGATTGAAATTTGATTTGAAAACTTTGGTTTTTCTCTCTTTTTTGAATTATGTTGGATAGCAAGCTGTGGCAGTTTTTTTCCTCTTATTTTCATCAAATTGTTCTACTTAGATGATGTTTCCAATGTATTGTCTTGAGCTTATTTACATCATATGCTCTCTATAACATGTTTAAAAAATTCGCTCAGTGTTGTGCAATCTGGCTATAAAGAAATGGAAGATTTTTCCACACAACTAGGACAGTTGATAATATTAGAGCCAGGCTTGATAAATGAAAATGTTCTTGTCTGATTGAATCTATTTGGGGATCCTAAAAACCATTTTGAGGGATACACTTTCGACGCCATGTCACCCTCATTTGGTTGTGTACCAGTGATTCCTACGTTGTGTTCACTCATATTTCTTCTATCTATTCAGCATCATTCCCAATTTTTGCCTTTACTTTTCAGTCTTATATTTTATATTTATGATGAACATGACTTCTTAGAATAATTGGAATCTGGTGAGCTTAATCCATAATACATTGAGCAGCTTCATTAATTTACATTGAGTTTATAAACTCTTCATTCCTTCACATTCTCTCATATTCAACCCATTGAATGTCTTTATACTGTGGGAGTGCAGTGAGACCAGCGAAGCTTGTTAAGGATTGCGAGATGTCTGCACCCTGTGAAACAACAACTCTTTATCCAACAAGTGGTGGAAACATTCACTGTTTTAAAGCTTTGACACCTTGTGCTCTGTTTGACATATTATCACCTCCATATTCTTCAGTGGATGGGCGGCACTGCTCTTATTTTCGAATAAGAAAAGATCTCCCTGGTAACCGTTATTCTCTGAACTTTGTGATGTAGTTTATAGCTTGGACAATCACTCTCTCTCTCTCTTCTTAAGATAAGCATTTTTTCAGAGAATTTCTCACCAGATTCACGTGGTGTCTATTTCCACTGCATCAGGCACCAGGACAAATGACCCTACTAATCTTTCAGTCTTCTGTGATGATTCATGTTGGAAAAACTACATTGTCTGCATGAAGTATTTTAAAACAATAAAGGTTATTTAGGCAGGGTTTTCTTTAATTTTTTTTCATCACTAGAAACACTGAGTTGCACCAAGAATTTTAAAAACACAATTGCTTGCTCTATCATGCCTGCGCTTTGTGCCTGGAGGCTACTTATCTTAAATTTTTTTCATCACATGAAATCCTTTAGTTGCAACAAGAATTTTAAAATCATAATTGCACCTTGTCACGCCTGCATTCTGTGCCTGGACTTACTTTTTGTCATTACTTGAAATCCTCAGAATTGCTACAAGGATTCTAAAAACACAATTGCACAGATTGTCTTTTTGTTGAACTTAGAGGCCTATGTGATTTGGTTGAATTTGTTTTGAAGGCACTCAAGAATCTGAAGAAGTAGAGCCTTCCAAACTGGCTTGGTTGGAAGAGTATCAGCTCCCTGAAAATTTCGTCGTCCAAAGAGGATTGTACAGAGGTCCTATTATCCGTGTTTGAGCTATTTCGATCTCTCGGGACGCCATTAACATCGGTTGGAGCCTGGAAATAATTACTGCTAGTAATACGTGCAAGCGCCTTCTCTTATGTAAATATCAGGAGAAATCTCTGATAGGTTCTCTCGAGACAAGGGGAAGCTCGATTGTATATATTTATTAGGCTTATTAACTGTGTGGAACAAATCTTGAGAGTTTTTGACTTCCTATTGATGTTTTATGTTTTACATTTGACAGACAGAATTCTAGACCATAGTTCCTGTATGGAAATGGTAAAATCATTAATACAATCTTATCCTTCAGCCATATCAATAAAAATGTGATACAAATATCATGATTCCATCATTATAATTATTGTCTATCATTCAAGTATGGATCGAAGTCTTTAATGTTAAGTAAAAGAAGTCGTTCACTTAAAAAAAAAAACAAATTTTGGCCTTAAATAGTCTGCATTTTTTCTTTGATTTTAAAAAAAATCGTATATGTATGTATTTTTATAGAAAATATAATATTCAATGAATTTTGTTACACTTTTAAATGTAATCATATATATTTTATTATTAAATTTTTTTATAAATGATATCATTCAATTCATTTAAATATATATTCATATTTTATAAAAATACATACTTTATTAAATTAGATGAGTTATATGTATTTTTTTTTAAAATGAAAGGGTGCCTTTATTTTCCACCCCTTCAATTACTCAACTCACCCCAAAATTCAATTTTATTTTTTATATAGAGGAACCTATCTTGATCCCCATCTCTTCCAGTCTCCCCCCCCCTCTCTCATCTCTCTCTTCTTTCAATTTGCCTCATCTATTAATGTTAAATGGTCGTCCTATTGAATACATGTGTCCTGATTTCAAACTTCAAACTTGTTTATAATCTCCCCTATCACTCGGACGACACCTTTTAGAGCCACCTCGCGAAGTTCCTCGATCGAAAAGTCCCCACCAATGCCACCCTCGTCAACAACGTCTACTCCTTTGACATCATCATTGGCCGTCTCTCCTTCCTTTGCTGCGTCTACCGTCCATCACCCAACGGCACTCCCATCATCGTTCCCATCATCAACAATTGGATCCCCCATCACCTCCTTTGATGGCGATGAATCCATCACGTCGGTGATCATATTTAGTTATATATCTCAGTGCATTATCATAGTGTACGAACTGCATATTGAATTGTAAATAAGTGTTATTATACGCAGTTTTTTTTAAAAAACACTAATTCCAATTACTCAAATGAGAAGTATTTGCTTTGATATAAATCTTTTTACATTTTTTATAAATATATCTATATAATTTATTAAATCATATACTTTATTTTTTTTATAAAAATATTTACTTCATTAGATGTGACATATTATTTTTAAAAAATTTAAAACATGTGGACTATAATTGTATGTGAAAAAAAAACCAACAAATTATCATTTTTCCATTGTGAAAGAGATGTATCAATGCCTCCCAAAAAAAAAAAAAAAAAAAAAAAACCCGAAAAGCAAGTGATGCTGATGCAGAGGATTGGCTCATCAGACGGTCACAATCAACCCAGTCGTTCGCATCTGACCCTCTCAATACACAGCGTTTCGTTCCCTCCTCCTCGGAGTCCCAGGGCCAATCGTTGGAAGACTCTGGAACCTCTACCCTCCCCCACCATCTCTCGCCCCAAACATGGACCTATCGATCCCTCTGAAACCTAACCCCCATCTCCCCAGTTTCCGTCGACTCACGGTGACGCGGGACCACCCCGCCACGTTCGGGAGGACGAATCGCTCCAGTCTCCGCCGATTCGTGTTCCTCTCACCACCGATCGGCCGCGGCCCCCTCTCGTGCTCTCTCGGCGCCGGCGTCGGCAGTGGTGGGGGTTACGAGGAGTCCACTTCAGCAGGCCCAACGAACCTCCCTGTCGTATGCTCTAAACTTGCTCAACTTGTAGTCTGCTGTTGGATTCTACTATGCCCGTATTTACTCTATTGCAAAAAACATAAAAATGTATGCATTTAATTTATTTTAGGTATATAAAATATACTTTTATGTATTCAATTATACAAGTATTTACCTTTCAAACCATGTGATAGCATTTTTCATTTTTTTCCTTGTCATGGTTCTTAATTTAGCTTGATGTTTCATATTATGTGAAATTTATATATTGAGGGCTTAGATTAGATGTTCTGAAGAAAAAAAGATTCCTCAACCATGTGCTATTGTTCTGCTTGTGAAGCATAAAATTTTGTAACGAACATTACTAGAATTAGTTATGTAAAACATTTTGGGTGATTTGTTTGTTGCTACCTATCCAAACGTGGGTAACATGTTTTTTGCACCACGAGAGCGTTGATGATTATGGAGGTGTGTGTCCTAGTCTAGGTTGGTTTGTGTACTGTACGATTTTTTTATACATGAATGGTTGAGCGAGGGAGATGATGAAAGCAACATGCAATATCATAATATATGTTGACCATATGGAAGTATTTCAAGTTCCATGCCTAATGAAGGACACGGAAGCTCAGTGGATTTCCTCTTTTGAATAATTTGGATGAAAGTTGCTAACAAGTGATACATTGAATGAAAGCATATATACGTTGACCATATGGAAGCATACATTGTCAAGTTCCATACCTAATGAAGGACTCAGAAGCTCAGTGGAATACCTCTTTTGAATATTTTGGATGAAAGTTGCTATCAAGTGATGTAGAAGTAGAAGCCAACCCTTATCATTAAACAACATAGGGGGCTAGGCATCCACATAGGCATTTTTACACAACTCTCTTATCTGCTTGGACCTAGATTTGGATCTAGTTGTCCCATGGGAAGATGCTTGGCTGCTAGATCTCTGGTCCTAAGCACCCACTTAAGTTTATAAGTGATATCTTCTTTTTAGCTTTTACTCTTCAAAAAGCCTTTAAACCTAAGCATCTTCTTTACTTCCTCTGGAGAATCATCTTCAATGTTCATCATGTGGTAATTTTCTTTGTATTTTTTTCTTCCTTTCCTCCACTTCTTTTATTTTCCTTTTTATCTCCTCTGGTTAACCAGCCACATCTCCTCTTTTCACTTACTTCAATCAACGTGTCCCATGATCCCCTGATAGACTGAACTTGGTCAATGGGTATCATCCCTTTCGATTTTATTTATTCTGCTGGGTGTCTGCCTAACATCTAGGCTCTAGCCACCTTGGCCAACTCAGGACCGTGTAGCGCATCTTGAAACATTGAGCCTGCATTCTGTTGGGTTTTTTTTTTGAAGTTCTGAATTATGGTTCTTTTGACAAGGAAGGATTAAATCTTGTAGCTCCATATTTTATATTTATTTTATATTTTTTTACGATACCTTATATTTTCATCCAACCTTTTGGTCTGTGTGACATCTTTGATGCAAAGCCACCTCCACCATATAGGCGATGGCATTAAATGACTCATATGCTCCTAGAAGGGAGGCGTTGGCCATCATTGTAAATTGGTTGGTTTTGTTTCATTTATATTGCTCATTTGCACAATATTACATGAAACATCCTTCTGCTCTTCCTGGCAATGGATGATCGATTCTATTGGGTCTCTATGCTGATTTAGCTTGCATTAATAATTAAAAATTTATATCACTTATGAATAACAGTTTGGTGACTCATTGCACTTGGATATATATTTTGTCTACTAGTTTCTGTTCACTTTGAATTTCTATCACTTCCATTCTGTTCTTCTACAAATGAGTATGGGTTGCTTTATTTCAGGATACTCCGGCATCAAAAAGTGGTGTTAGTCCTGAAAGTAGTTATGTCGGTTTGTTTGTTCGGATGCTGGGGCTAGACAACGATCCTCTTGACAGGGAGCAAGCAGTAGTCACTCTGTGGAAATATGCACAAGGAGGAAAGGATTGTGTTGATGAGATCATGCGATTTCCTGGATGCATCAATCTCATCGTCAATCTTCTAAAATCAGATTCCAGTTCTGCTTGTGAAGCTGCTGCTGGCCTTTTAAGGACCATTGCATCAGTCAATGTTTACAGAGAGTCTGTGGCAGAGAGTGGAGCAATAGAAGAGATTAATGGCCTTTTAAGTCAATCTTCACTTGTTACAGAGGTATGTGAGGTTAGTCAAGCTTTTCTAATGACAGAAGTAACACCCGTGTAAAGAAGATAAAGTTTAGATGTATTTATTTTCAGGTGAAGGAGCAGAGTGTTTCGACATTGTGGAACTTATCAGTTGATGAGAAACTTAGAATGAAGATTGCAAACAGTGATCTTTTGCCACTACTTGTTAAATTCCTGGATGATGAGGAAATAAAAGTGGTGGAGGCAGCTGGAGGAACACTTGCGAATTTGGCAGTGAGTCAATGTAATCATTCCATCATGGTAGATTCTGGTGTTATTCCAAAGATGGTGAGATTGTCTTTAAATTTTATGGCAGTTGTTTAGCTGTTACATATTACTGATAATAATATGCAGCCTATAAGTCTGCTTCCCATGTGCTGTACATCATTGTATGCTCATTATTGTTATTATATTATTATTATTATTATCTATTTTGGCAGAACAAATTTAGCTGAATACATGAAGTAATTGTAGAAAATTAGAATAAAGAAAATTCTGTGGTCTATCTATTTAGTATTTTTAATATCCCAACAAGACTGCATATTCTAAGGAAAATGATATGTTGAGCCCTCACCTTTTTTTTTTAAATGTACACTCGTCCATTGTAGTATATATTATTATAAAAAGTGAAAGTATACACAATGATCATATTATAATGCATATATGCGTTTATTTCCCCCATGCATGCGTATTTGTGAAAACTTGCAAACTAGACACCTCTTACATAGAGATCTATCTATATTACATTCTTCCTGTGGAGAACTCTCATAGCATTGCATATATGTTTAATATTTAATAATTATTTCTTTAAGTGTAAGTATGAGACAAATTACTATTATTGAGATGTCAAAAAAACAAGGTGAACTGTTGCATGAATGCAGAATGTGGTGGTACAGTATTGGTTTTAGTGTAAATGTTCTTTGTGTAAGATACGCAAGTGGAACAAGTAAGGCATATCAGTTACCAGCATCTTTGTGTAAGATATACAAGTGGAACAAGGACATCACATCCTAATAGTGAAATCAGTGCTGTGGATGCCAGTGGATTGGTAGCTTGCAGTTGCTATGATTAAATATTGTGTTGACATATGTGAAGAAGCAGGCATTCAGTTTGGATGTATATCCATAGTGATAAATTGGTTCCATCACAAAATAACGACCTATAGAATGAATTAAGAGGACATGTACCCCTAATGTTTCTAGAAGATTCATTGATCTGATAGCATTAGGTTTTTATTGTTAGCCAGCATATTGGTAAAGACGGGTTGCTGATGCTACCTATTGGAGGAGTATGCGGTTTAAGAAAAATATTGAAAATATTGAAAAATCCGGGGCAGATTAAAGCTATATGATGCTGATAGTAATTTGAAGTCGATATTTCCAAGAGTTGAAAAAACGGATCAACACAAGACTACAGTCAATGAAGATCAGTTGTCATATAAGGTATAAAGCGGTTTATGAGTTCATCAAGAAATCTTCATTTCACTAGTTTATTTATAATTTTGGATTGGGGCTTTGCCAAATCATGATGGCCTTAAGTAAGTAAAGCTGAGTGATTCAATCCAAATACCATGTTACCCATTATATAGTTTTCATTTCACAAACTCACTTGCCACTCTAAATTTAAGCTTCTTATTTCTTTACTTCCATGATTCCATCTGATTTTAGTGAGAATTTAGATGTTTGTTTTAATTAGTCTACTGGAACTTTGCAATCACCTTCTTGAAAGGGCTTTTCTTTAACCACAGTATTGATGATGGGGAATTGGTATTGAATTAGGAAATTTCCCAAAAAATTTTCAGTGTCATTTAGTATGGTCTGGTTCGATCTGCTTATATCTGCACAAAGATTAATGATTTGTTTGGATATCTTGAGCTACTTATTTTTTTGAGGATATTTTTCTTCTAAAAATTAGTGCCCCGTGGATTGATTTCCTGACCTCCTTTTCGGGTGGGGGAGGGGGGGGGGGGGGGAGTGCGTGCGCACGCTAACTGGCTAATGAAAGCTCCATGTGCAGTTTTCTTTGAGGGTTATGTTTTTTACGTGCTATTTTGATGTCAACTCACCCTAGACATCAATGACGTACTTTTAAACTATGTTAGCTGGATACCAAAATACATCTTTGATAACAGAAAAAGGCCATCTATAATTAGGTTGCCTTGGATGAAATTGGTCTTAAAAAGTCATTATTTCATTGAACAAGCCACAAAGGTATCCACAATTTGATGCAACACTATTCATGAGGTACATTAGCCATCTCACTTCTGCAAGCAGTGCGTCTTTGGCCTTTTGTGTTACTGTCCAGTTACAGCCACATCACCTTCAATATCGAGGAGGAATATTCGCGTTTGAAGAAAAGTTGTTCAGTTGTCTCTACTTCAGCAGAATACAGGAGACATCTATTGTCCACGATATGCATTCCCATAGCTTGCAGGCTATCTCGTTGGCAGCTTCTGCAGAAAAGATTCCCAAGCAGGAGAATTTAGGAATAGTTCCAACCCCAGACCAACTTAGTCCTTTTTTTTTCCCTTCATTTTTATTCTGACAACATGCGGTGCTAATTTGACACTGTATATTCCACACTTGTCTGCAATCCAAAAGACTATCCTTTGTATATTTTACATTTACCTGCAATCCAGGCCAGCTTGGTCCAGGTTGAAAAAAAAAGAAGTGAGTCCATTCCATGACCTTGGTGTGCTGAAATTCCAGCAAATTTCGTATGATGGAGCTAATAGTGGCTGGAGTTGGGAAATTTAGATGCTTTAAAGCATGTGTTCAGTCCCTCAGGACCCCTTGTGGGATCCACCAATTCTGTCAGAGATGAGTGGATTCCCCATTGCTGATCAATCTTGTGTTGAGTAAATTTTCTAGCAATATGTTGATATTTTAACATTTTTATTCAAGCTCAAAAGGCAGTAGTAATAGGTTGAGTTTCCCAGATGGATCTTCCTTTCATGTATTTTGTTGGATGGACCCAATGCACCCACAGTGTGTTCTTCTCCTTCCCTTCCACGGCCTGAATGGAAACTCCATGGATTCCAAACCCTTCCCCCACCCCCCTCTTTCTTCAGCGTCCCCTTGATAATGGCCATGATATGGAACCCTAGATGCACCCCCCATTGTTCTCCCTCACCTGGCCCGACTCCATGAAAGGACACCCCCAAATCATATACTCACTTTTTTCTCAAAACTTGGGATCGGTCCCATGGAAGAATCCCTTAGATGGATTGCTTCATTTGGGGGTCTTCATTTGTGCGAAAGAGAGACGTGAGAGAGGTATCTGCGAGAGAGAGAGAGAGATGAGACAGATTTACGCGCGAGAGAGAGAGATGAGAGTGAGCGAGAGGGAGCTGCAATTAGGGTTTAACATGTGTGAGGGAGACGAGGGAGAGACATGTGCGGCGCCTGTTTTTGAGGAGAGAGAGGATATGTTTTCCAGTAATTAGTATTTATATGTTTGAAATTTTGGTGAAACTCCACGGGTAATCTTGTCATTTCACCTCACATTTTACTGGGTTTTCAATCCAGCAATTTGAGGAAGCTCATCTGGGGAGCTTTTTGAAACTAGGCTTTTTGGGGAAATTTAACACACAATCGCAGGGAGGGGCTGGTCTTGAAAACTCAAGGAAAAAATGTTGGCTGGTTTGCATTTTAAACCCAGCTAAGATCTCAAATCACAACCGTGCCCCTAAACCTGATACCAAACACCACCTAAGTGGATTTGAGGGAACATGCTGTAGTTTTCTTGTGTAAGATCAAGGAAAATATATTGCGCATATTCCAAATGGGAAAGGAACCTGATTGCATATTAAGTTTTTGGGGCAGTCCGTTCAAGCATGTTTGCCCTTACCGATGTGATATTCCTTGCCAACATTTGTAGATTAAAGAAATGTGGTTATCAGTTGAAATATCTTAGTTTCAAAGGTATGCGTGTTGACCTACCTGCTTTGTGTGTGTCACTTTTGATTTATAACTTCTTGTTAAAGCTTTTATAGTTTTAAATCTGTTGTCAACTTTTATACGACAATTCTTTTTCTGGTCATTTCTTCTTTGAAATAATGTTACGTGAAGATTGGAATATTTTGTACTCAAGAAAATTGTAATGTCATTTTAATATAATCTTTTCACGCACTCACTCTGAAGGAAAGGCTTGTCGCAAACAAGAATATTAAGGGAATGTCAGAATTTGACCCTTTTGTTGATCACATTAGATTATGGAATTAGGGTTGATTTCATTTTACAACTCTTCCATTTCCTAAAAAAATTCTTGGATATATCCCTTTTACATATATAGTTGCATCTTTATGTAAATGTTGTTTTTCAAAAAGAAAACAGTGTTGGGCTGCTTTGACAATTAATATAATAATTTGAAAATAGGAAAATGATATGTCCAGCTTGTCCGCAACCCTCATCAGTTTTCTTTTTTTTAAAAAAAAAATTTACACGCTCACCCATTGAAGTACATAATGTTATAATGAGTGAAGTACACATTGAGATACGCTAGTGTATTTTAAAAAAAAAAGATTTTTTAAAAGTTTTCATACATTGCGATTACTCCATTATCACAGTGTATATGCGGTTGGGAGACCACTTATAAGCTGCAGATGGAGCTACAAAACGGACTGAGTTTATCAACGCTCTTGAAAATATTTAAAAATCAAGTCCATGCCAAGAAGCTGAAGAAGTGACAGAGATCAGCACAATGGCTTTATAAACAATGCATTCCTATGCGCAACCCACCTACAAAGCACGGGCACTTCCCTGGAGGCCCCGTACCCGTGTCGGACATGGACACGGCACGGACATGGCACGGACACAGCTCTAACCGTGTCTGCCTTCATTTTGTCTTGGACATGGCTGAGACACGGCCCAGGATACGGCCCAACCAATTTCAACCCAAAAGTAAAAAAGAAAAAGAAAAGGAATGCCCAAACATAACCCACAAGTAGTCAACCCATTTAAAACAGTATAGAACAACTCATTTAAACAAAATCTCTTAAAGTTAAAAAAAAAAAATGATTTATTAGTTTAAAATAGTGATTTATAAAAACAATGGTTTATTGGTTTAAAACAGTAATTTATAAAAACAGTGGTTTATTATATAAAATAGTGATTTATTAGTTTATATAATTTGTTATAAATAGTGAATTAAATGAAATGTGTTTATTTATATAAAATAGTGATACATATTTATTTATTATATTAATTTATTTGTTGCCATGTCCTGGCTGTACCCGTGTCCTATTTTTTCAAAAATTGTCGTGTCGCCATGTCCGTGTTGCTGTGTCACCGTGTCCTGTGTCCTGTGTCCATGTCCGTGCTTCATAGAAACCCACGTATAGTCTCAATCCAAACAAGTTGCTTTTAAGGTTCAATATTGAGATTCATATAACAATTGCATGGCTATTCTTCTTTTTTTTTTCTTTCGTTTTTTTATTTTTTTTAAATGTTCAAGTGGTTGAAAAGTTTTGTATATCTCATGCATATTTATCATTAATGTTGACTACAGGTAGAGCTCCTAAAAAGGAAGATCGATGGATATAAAGTTATCCGCAAGGAAATTAAAAATGTGCTGTTAGAGCTGTCCAAAGATGAATATTATAGAATTCTTGTCATTGAAGAGGGACTAGTCTTGGTCCCTCTAATTGGTTCAGCTGCTTATAAATCTTTCAGGCCTGCTTCTCAGTCATGGCCTTCTTTACCAGATGGCACAGAATTTGAACGTAAATCATCAAGGCCCTCAAGATATGGTGCATCTGAACTCCTCCTCGGATTAAATTATGAAGACAAAAATGTTTGCTTAGAAGAGCTAAAGATGAATGCTCTAGTTGGACGATCACAACAGCAATTTCTTGTACGCATAGGAGCTATAGAACTCGAAGAGGGAACAAATTCTCAGATGGAGTCCTTGTCTAAACAGAGATATACACTTTTGCCTTGGATAGATGGAATCGCTAGACTAGTTTTGATTCTGGGTCTTCAAGATTCTTCAGCTATTGCAAGGGCTGCACAGTCAGTTGCTGATGCCTGCATTAATGAATACATGCGAGTCTCATTCAAGGAGGCTGGAGCAGTCAGATATCTAGTTCAGTTATTGAACCATGATGATGAATCTGTCAGATTAGCTGTATCCCATGCTTTGGAGAGACTATCTGTAAGGTTTATTATCATTCACCTTTGTCAGTCGTTTTCAGCATAAATCTCACAATTGTTACTGTGGTTCCCATTTTGTGGTTAAGGTTTCAGAAGTGAAACAGGTTTTATAGTTCAAAAAATCTTGAATATCAATTATGAATGTTATTGAGTCTCCTAACTTGGTGGTTTAGCTTTTCAAAAAGAAAAAAAAGAAAAAAAGAAAAGAATAAGTTGATTTACCTTTCTTCTTTTACTTTGTCACAGTCACAAAGTTTGTCGAACAATTGAAGCTGAAGGTGTATTGGATCCTTTGCTAAGCATTCTCAACGATGCAGATTCATCACAAACATTGAAACAAAAGGTCGCTTATGCTATCTCATAAACAGTTTCTATGCATATGGCAGTAAACATGTCATTTTCCTGTTATTTACTTATTTTCGCTAACAGTATGCTTCGTAAATACGCAGACCGTAGATGTACTTGCTCGTATATTTGACCCAGGTAACCGAATGAAAAAGGTGAGGCTGATAACATTAAACTCTGCCTTCTTCTAGTTCTAACATGTTTTCCTCTAACACCTTTTACCGTAATTTGTTCCAGTTCCATGACAAACAAGTTATCGATGGATCAGCAAGTGTTTCAGATACTACAGACCAAATACCAGAGATTGTTGATGGATCATCCATGACTACATGTATTCAGGAGGAATCAATAGCAAGGTGAGTTTTTCGTTTTCATGGCTGGTATATTTTGTATTAAACAAGCATTTAGTGTAATGATCACATGCTCATCAAAATAATCAGTCATTTCTTTTCCGATGATATGAGGTAATATAATATGAGCTAATTTTGTGATCGATAGTAACATAATAACTGAAATTTTAGGTAGATGACAGTGTAAACATGGGTATCTTGAGAATTTTGAGAGGTTCGATCCATGACTGGGACAGAATAAAAGTCATTCGTACGGTCTTATTTTGTGGCATCAGAACAGATGTATAAACATGTCATCACTGACATGTGAAGAAGTTAAAAATAGAAATATGTTTTACGTGTGACACATGATGCATAGGCGATCCCAGTGCCACACATGTCACATGTGGAGCATGTGCGACTAGGGTGGTGAAGATCATGTGTAGCAACACACTAAAACCAATGACTAGGGTGGTGAAGAACATGTTTTTACCTTTGTTTTTTTAGTTTTTGAAAATTGGTCAGAACTCTTCCACCTTACTGAATCAACTAGGGTATAGTTCCAGAACATAAAAAAGATGGGAGCATTCCAGTACATGAGCATTGAGCAATCGGAAGGTTATAAAATAGACCAATGCAGCCACTGGATACCACAGAGCCTCAGCCGAGATCCTCTGTCACCCAGCTTCACTAAGATATCTCCAATCTTCCCTGAAACAATCCCACTTCTTGTGCTCTGACACACTTCCTGGCTCTGTCTTTGATGTAATAGATTGTGCTCTCCCAGACATTTTCAGAAGATGGATAGCCGTCTTGACTACCACCTCATTTCTCTTGAGCCAAATAGCCCATCAGTCCGCAAAGGACAAGGATTTGCGACACTACCTTGGTGCTCCTTTCTCCCTTCATCTTCAATTCTATTCCATCTTTCCACAAGCTATCTAATCTTTTAAAAATCTGATTTCATACCAGCAACAGCCCCAAACAACACCACCAATTTCTCTCACAGGACAATGACAACAAATATTCCACAATTCACTATCCGTGATAGATAGAGGACATGCAGTGGAATCCCCAATTGCTCACTTGGATATGTACGCCCTTGTTATAAGCCTACCTAGATAGGTCAGCTACATAAACCTATGAACCTGCAAAGGGACCTTTGTGCCCGGAGTTTTCTCTATTTTTATCCAGTGTTTGAATATGCAAACTGTGTGGTATGCACATGCAGCTCGACATGCGGGACTGGCCAGCATATGTGGTTTGCATCCACTTATGCGCTCACCTAGGCAGGCGCACAAACAATGACAAAAGGGCTAGGCCCACCAGGCTAATTGACCTGGTTACCTGACCCACACAAGAATAAAAAAATGTTTTATTCATCATGAACTGCTTCACCTCTTTCAATTGATGCTAGTTTTATTCATCACCATTCACCACCTCAATTGTGGACCCTCCGGTGTTCAACACCTCGATGTCCAGAGGACAGTGGACCCTCTGGTGTTCTCTTTTCTTCATCACCTGATTCACCTCTGGCATTCAACACCTTCAGATGATAATTCCCTCTCTAAAATCCTCTATTTTACTTGTGAATTGTTTTTAGAAAAATGTAGGGTTTGTGTTGCTGTACGGTTTGTTAGAGAAATATATTTGTTTTATTTTTTGAATTTAGATTTAGAAATATGGGTTGAATAATTTGTGGCATTTAGCCAAATCTTTTATAAGGTGGTGGTATCATTTCCTACCAGTTTCTTTAAACATTGTGTTATAATTGTAGCCCAATAGGAAGAAAAATGGAACAATTACACACACAAGCAAATGTTATGTTTTTTTGTTATATATTTTGTTATTAATAAAAATACAAACTTGCATATAATCCTGTGGACCATGTACTGTATGTGGTACCCTAATTGCACGCAAACCGTTAATTGCATTTTCAAACACTGGATGTAGGTCTTCTTTGGGAATCACCGCCAAGAATCAAATGTGTGGACCAGTTATTTCTGGTCATGTATGCCTTGTGGACCTCCATTTTGGAAAGAGAAGTATGCTGGAAGCTTTTCTTTAGAAGCTGCTAGACAACAAGGCAAAATCCACTAATGTTGCTTAAAAAGCCTATATACGAGCATGAGGAAGTTAGGAACGAGTCAACCATACTCTCCAAGCTCCAACACCTTATTTAATAAAGCCACCATATTTAACCCACATATCCCCTATCAGTAAAAAGGGCAAAATAGTTGAGGTGAGAAGAAAAACTTAGGGCACTTGTTGATGGAGGGATGATGGTGCTGCGAGAATGGCTGCGACAGGGTAATTCATGGAGCAAGTGGATAGCACAGAGGGGTTCTTGATGCAATCAATAGTGTGATTCGATGCATTGGAGATGGTTTGATGAGATCAACTATTAATGGAGTAAAATGTGAAGAAGATCTGATACAAATAGAAGAGTTGAAGGAGAAGAGAGAGGTTCAATAGTCTGTCGAAAAATCATCCAAATAAAATAAAACATCCCCCAAATGTTGGATGTTGTTTGAAAATCAAAATCTACAAAATACTCAACCTATGCCATTTTGGGGACCTTTAGCACATGTCACGTATGTCATTGCAAATTTTCTCAGCTTATCTGCATTTGAAACTGTTTAATTTGAGAAAATGTGGGAGTTAATACCTATAATTTAATTAAAATGGCAATTGCTTGAAGCAATGCTAAAATGCTCAAGCTAACAAGAATAGTTTTGTGTTCAAGTCCTGAAAGCGGTTACCTAGTGGGCGGGGTGAATAAATCTATTAAACATTTATTTGAACTAGTTAATATGACCTGATCTAATCACAACTGACCTTCAGTTTTGTAGTATAGATTGAATCTTAGCATGCAGCAATTTGTTTATCTTGATAATTCAGCATGCATGTATTTTAGAATTCAAACAAGTATACACAAGAATTTTTATGTGAAAAAATATTGAAGGGAAAAAAACCATGATCAGTCCATAAACTAATCACTAAGGGAAAGTGGAGTTCAGAGTTATAACCCGACGTTACCACTTTGATGTTGTCTGATACACCCCAAGTTTAAGTAGTCGTATCCATGTCCTCAATGTTTGTAACCTTAACATTGTGACATTTTGCTCCATCCCCTCTCATGTATGGTCTAGCACAATGACCCAAAAATTACCCATGATGAAGAGTAATCAAGGGATCATCTATTCTTAGGGTGCCCTTTTAGTTCTTGGACTTGGGGAAAGGTGGGGTTGGCTCTAGGATCATGATGTTCTTTCAACAATCTTGAAGGGTTGTGGCAATGGTTTCAGAAGAGGAGAAAGCGTAGGGATGGAAGCAATCTCACTAAATTCCAATGGCTAATCCCCCATGTGGTGTGTTGGAGCATTTGGCTCACACGCAACAATGTCATCTTCCAACAACGGAGGATTTACTTGGAAAATACACCGGCGACCATATCTTCAATCCTTAGATCTTGGGCCATTGCAATATTGGGTGTGGAGACACCTATGATGATGGGTAATTCTTGTTTCAGGAGGTTATTAGTAGGGTTCTTTTATGAGTGGTTCTTTCTATCATAGAGAATCCTTACTCTTTCTTTATCTCCATTCTTCTGTTTGGGGGCACCTTTAATTGATAAGATGTTCCTATCTTTTCTAAAAAACAAAGGGGGATACAAGTGGTCCAAATGCACCACCAACACATCGCATGAGGGACAAACCATTGGAATTTAGTAATGTTACTGCGATCACTTCTTTTGCGGCGCTTCTAGAATTATTGACACCCCTTCAAGCTCACTAAAAGTCGATCAACAACAAAGAGTTTATTAGTTTTTTTTTTTTGAAGAAGATATTAGAGAAATTATTAATAAAAGATGCCCTTGAACAAAAGCAGACGAGAGAGATAGAACATCAATGTGGTACAAAGATAAAAGAAAGAAAGGTGAAGATAGAAGATAGAACATGGTGATCTCCATCCCTAAAGCATCTATTTTACCTCCCGAACCAATGATTGTCCATAATAGATGACAGAGTATCCACTCCAAGGATCATCTTACCCCAATCCCTAAGGATGGAGGATATCATCGTCCAAGTGTTTTCCACAAAACCTCTTATGTTGGAAAACACATTCTTTATGGGTGATCCAAATGCTCCAACACACCGCACGAGGGACAAGCCATTGGAATTTAAACAGGGTTGCTCCTATCACCTCTCTTGTGTCTCTTCCTAAATCAACTCCACATCCCCTCCATCTCATTAAAGGGGCACCACGATTCAAGGCCAAGCCCCTTATGCCAAATTTTTGCACTAAAAGAACACTAAAATAAAATGTGGTCTTTAGATTCCTCTTCCATGTCAAAAAACATGCAAGTAACACTACCATCATTTTCCTATTTCGAACGGTTGGTTTTGGTGAGAAGTGAGGACCTTGTCAAGAGTAAATCATACTTACAATACACAACACAATATGATTTCTTCTCAATTAAACTCAATTCCTCATGAACAACCAATCATATATAACACAATCACAAATGGTCTTTGCTACATTCATCATCTATGAATCATAGCTGAATTTATAGATTTCATGTCTTGTTGAATTATCTTCTATGTTCTCTGCCATTCAAAAGCATGGTCTTGCATCACATACTTTTGGAAATCATACATGAATTTTGCACAATACGCACATCAATAGTCCTGGTAGCCAAAATAGAAGAGAGAAAAAAAAGTTTTTTTAAATACTGGAATAATATAGCGAGGCCTTATTACTACACAATTTATCAGTTGCAAATCTTGTCATCCTTTCCATTTTTTATTATATTCTCATACTTGTGTGATTTCCTCACATACTTTGGTTAACTATTTTAAATATGTTATCTGAAATCAACCATGCATGCATATTTTTATGTGCATGTGCTTAACCTGGCCTTCCAAATCTTTCATCCTTCAGAGAGATTACAGAAGACTCTACCGCCATTACCAGCCTCGTTAAGATGTTGAAGGCATCATCTCCAATTACTCAAATGAAGTCTGCCATTTTCCTCGAGTATCTATCTGCGTCTGAGGTTAACGTGTCAAAATTGATAGAGGCTGGAATTGTACTTGGATTGAGTTCTGTTTTTCAACAAGGAATCTTAGAAGGTATGTGAAAGCTCTCATCTTCCTATCATCTAAAAATTGTTGTTTTTCTTCCAATTGCTTGTTTTACTGCAGTTGGAGGAGGAAGTTGTCCTAAATCATTTTTCATCCAGTATATTTTTGCCCAGATGTGTTATGTAAAATATTCACCTCATTTGCTTCTTTTTACCTATTTGCTTTCTTGATTTCACAGATGCTGCAAATTTTTGTCTGGCATTGTTTGTAGCAAATAATATTGTTGGCTATATCTCAAATCTAAATATCCGCACTTTGGTGCACATCAGAGCAGCGTCTTAAATTGGTAGCTCTATTGTGATTTTTCTAAAACTTCTCTTCTGACAGTGTATTTGCAGATAATATGGGAGATGGACTTAGTTCTATGTAAAGCTTGGAATCAAATTTTTGGCTATAATTACTGAATATTTATTGATAAAATCACATTTAACAAGTCTAATTCCATCAAAATTTAGCCAATGAAAAGATGCCCAATGAGATTGACATGGTTATATAAATCAGTGTCAATATGTTGTCAACCTACAATGGAGTGGTGCAAAATTTTGGAGCAGGAGAGGGTTTTCCATGAAGTCATTGGCTGAGACTTTGTGGTGATTAGAAATTTGACTCTGTTGGTTAGGTAGATTAAATTCCTGCTACTGCCAAGAAATTCTCCAACTCCTACAACTGGAAGAGCATTTAGAAGCATGCAATATGTTGTCTGCTTTTATCTCTGAGGTAATTCATCAACTAAAAATTCAAACTAAAATGCTTACCAAAATGACATATTTTAGGAGAAAAGGCTATGGTTAGGAGTTCATGGGTTGAGGTTTTGCATCCAGCGAGACATGAGATCTATGATAATAAATGAAAATAGCTGGCAAACAATAGCCAAGTTGTTGCTTTTGGGAATTGACCCTTTCAGTATTAAAACCGAGTTTTCATTAGATAGTGTACGAGTCATATTTGAAGAGGAGTCACTGCTCTGCGGACATAACCACCATACCATATTCTTTTGCTTCAAATGTGTAACAGAAAAATCATAACCGAAATTTCACAATACAAATATTGCTCTCCTAGAACTCAGCAACAGAATCTAATAAGGAAACGCTTTTCATTTTCTTGGTTTTGTTGGATTCATATTGAATTATTGCATGCAGAAACTCTATAGAAACACTAACTGAAGCAAGAAGATGCTGACTGTTTCCCCGAAATTGTGAGAAGTTATTTACTTCAATTTTTAATGGGCAGGCACTGATGATAAAATAGATCTAGTTGAAGCCGAAGAAGCAGGCCAAGCCATAGCTGCCACATCCAGGTTGTTAACCAAACTGCTAAACTCAGAGCAGTTCAATCGTGCTGCAGACTTGGCAGAATTCACTCTCCTATTGCGTAGAGTTCTAAAGTCAGGTATACCTCTACATTCAAAAGACTGGGTTGCTGCATGCCTTGTAAAGCTTCAATCCGTAGCTGGGTCTGACATTAATCCAGAGGCCTCGATTGACATGGAGGTGACTGTTTATGAAACTATCCCGCGGTTGGTTGAGCAGATGAAGAACTCTTTCTCTTTGGATTCGCGAGAAGCTGCAGTTATTGAACTGAACAGCATATTCTCCAGAGGTGTTTTAGAATGCTGTAGGGCAGTTGCTGCCGAGGGAGGAATACCGTCGCTGGTGAAGTTGGTTGATGAGGGGAGTGTGTCTGCCCAGGAAGCTAGCTTGGCCATTCTTTATAATCTTAGCATGGATGATGAGAACCATCCAGCGATTATCTCTGCCAGAGCGATCCCTGTATTGCGGAGGATAATTCTTTCTGAAGGCCCACAAATGTCTCGTGCACTTCGCTTGCTGAGGACATTGCCAACATGATATCTTATCCAGTCTTGAATCCATACAGGTATAATGGGAACTATATTAAATTCAACATATGAAAAGAAATATTTGTTTCATAGTGTCTATCTTTGCAGGAAAGCGTTATTGAAGAATTAGTGTCTGTGTTCTCGATGCATCGTGATTAGTCACTTCATTTTTGTTCATTTTTTTACTGTGCTTGGGTGATCTAGAGGATATGCAAGGTATGATTTCATCTGATGAAAAGTGATGATATTTTGACTGTGGGCTGATCCTGATATGGGAATAAAAGTATCAGCTCCAATTGATGAGCAAAAAAGCGTTTAGCTACTCATGAGAGATGAAAAAGAAATGCAAAATTTGTGCTTAAAGCACACTAATTAATGTGTCAGGGCCTGAATAAGCTAACAGCCAGTTACAAACTGGAACATACAGGTTATCTTTGTATTCAACTGTCATCCGTCCAAACAGGTCTGCAAACCTCTCTGTCTCTCTCACACACACACACACACACACACGTGCATATCACATGACTTTCTTCCTTGCTGTCAAATAGCAGAACTGGACATCGGGGCAAAACAAACACTACCAAATTTTAAGTCACGAAAACCAAATTGTCAATTTTCCTCTGAAAGAAATGCCAGGAGTCCAACTTAAATATATACCTTGTCTTTCGAGCTTCTAAGTATAAAAAGGAAAATGTTAGGGACAATACTTCCTGGAGTTTATTTTTAAACATGTACATATTCTTATCAAAAAATTAAAATAAAATATATACTTGATGAGTAAGCGTGTGACATTTTCTTAATCTAATTTAGGAAGGGCGTCATATCACATGACCCATTGTATAGCTCCATTTATAGCCTAAACATATGCACTCACTATAATAATGTCTATACGTTGTGTGAATTATTTTTATACATTTGAAGTATATTTTTAAAATTTTTTTTTTTTACAAATATACATATTTGGTTATTTAATGTATTTTATTTTAAAAAAATTAAAAAGGATTTTACTGCTTTTGTGATGGAAAATTGGACCTGAATCTAAACATTTTCATTAGTGAATGTAAAAACCACATGAATAATAAGAATGATGTGGGTGTATAAGTGCGCACACATATATACATAGCGTTGTTACACATAGTCATGTTGACAGTTCTATATATCTCGAGATATATACGTATCTTGATGTATATATTTCGATAATTTTTTTTTACATTTGTTAACATTCAGTTTGCTTGATTTGAAAAACATATAACTTATTAGATAGTATTAATTAATTTAAAAAAAATTAAAACATGTGACGTGAATTCCCTAACATTTTCCTATATGTATATATATATCAATGAAATTCTAGGAAGCTCCCCCTCCCTCGCATCATGAACAAGGCTGCCCACTTCACCAGAGGCATCGGCCATGTCTCACACGCCTCCACCACGTGCATTGCCTATTCTATGCCCCAAAATGTGTTGGAATTGATAAAGAATTCAAATCATTAGAGTCATAGAGAGAGAGAGAGAGGTACAGCTTTATATTCTTTGTTTAATGAAGGGACACCACCACCTCCACAAAGCGAGACGTGGGACAGAGTCTCTGGTCAATAATTTAAGCATGAAAATATGAGTAAATCTGTGCGTGTGTGTGTGTGGGGGGGGGGGGGGGGGGGGGGGGGGCACGAGAAACACCAAAGTGGATTTTTTTAATATTAATTAATGTGGATTAATTTATGGGAACTTGAGATTAACAGAGGGGATCTTGTGCTTGCCGCTGCTTTGGAGTTTCTGACTTCGACCAACCTGTCTTTGAATATAATCTTTTTCAGGCTCTTTTTTTAGAAGTTATTTTTTGGGTGTGTGTTCACATCACACAATTAGCATCCAAAGATAGATGGTATTGATCTTAGCTACAAATGAATATTCAATCTATACTTGTGAAAATGATCATGAATGTATGGTTTTAATATATGCACGAAAAAAAATGTATATATTTATGGCGAGGCCAACCTGCAACAACTTTGGCAACTCGGGGATTTGTGTCTAGATTTTGAACTTGGATCACATGTTTCATGGGAAAAGGAAGCATGAAATTTAATCAATTTTGATGTGCCGCATCACCATAATTTGATTTAGAAATTCATCGGATACAATGCCAATCTATAATTTATTTTCATTCACTCTTATTATCTCTTACCATGGAAATCACTGGTCACTCTCTTTGGTTTACAACACAGCACAAGGAGTGGAGTCTCACAGTGTGTGCATTGCGATTGATCTGATTCTTTGTTTCTTATGAATTTAATGATGGGTGATGCCATGAGATAAAAAGAAATTTCAATGAACCAACCGTTTGGGGGAAAAATTTCATTGTTTTTTTTATAATGTCCAAAGCTAATCAAACTTTGGCAATTTTTTTAACTTTTAAAAATATATACTTATTTAATCAAATACATTGTTTATAAATTATGTGCACACTCATATGAATTTGGAATGCATTTTTTTTTTTTGTAATGTAGTATATGCTAAGATGATATGGTTAATATTGTTTTAGTCAATTTTATATATTACATCACTAATTTACATCCTGCAAAACAACATGAGTGTTTCCACATCTAGATTCACCCATCACACCAGGGAAGCTGCCCTTTGACTTACCTTCTAATTAATCTCAAAGATCAAAAGATTAGGTGACTAGAGACATCACAAGGTAGTGACCTCATCGTGAATGGAAGACATTGAAAGCCAAGGTGGTACGCATGACAAGTTAGGTTTCACAGATGCGTGTGATGGGAAATGAAGTGGCCCCCAAAGATGTGGATGTGAGGAAGAACAAATGAGAGGGCTATTATTGCACCCAAAAAAGAAAAAAAAGAAAAAAAGGAAAAAATGACTACAATGGATAGGGGACAACCCACCTTAAATTATCTATCTAGATTCAAATGGATGACAATTAAATTTCGATACCATGTGTCATGTAGTTCTTCTGGGTGTTATTGAGAATTAAATTCATTTGAATTTGAGTTTATAAATGAAAAAAAGAACCACTTGTGTACAGGTATGTCCATCAATCGACAAGTATTATTTGTCCCATGTTGCAAAAGATAATTTAATTTATGTTCTTCATTCGATGGAATAATTAAGTTTATCACTTTATTTTTCATGGTATGCAATACTTCAAGAAAATTTTTATACAAAACTGCACAAAATCCCCAGTCTTATATATATACACATTATGTACATGTACTTCATGGAACAATGCACGTAGTATAGTTTGTTTAAACGTGTATCATGTAAAAAATGTAGATACAAAGTTTAATCAATCATATAGGATCTCTGACAGATCCAAACAAGCACTCTTATTTCAATCAACAAAGAGTTGGTGGACTACAAGGAGACGAGGGCTTGTTAGGATTGATCAACATCCAATAGAAAATTAACATGTGGATATATAGCTCACGAACTAGGACATGAGATATTTGACTGGAGTAATTTTTGTATTAAACTGAATTCAATTCATGTAACTATTAAAATGAATTGAGCAATTCATCAATCGAACATAATAATGCATGAATTAAACCCAACAATTCATTAATTGAATTGAATAATATTTGAATAGAATTAAATAAGATAGACAGTGGAAATAAACTTTATTCTTATAACATTATATTAAATTAAACATTCTTTTAACTTCAAAGGGGTTTTGAATTGAATTAAGAATTGAATTAACTAAGATTTTGTAAGCATTAAAATGAATTGAATGATTCTCTAATTGAATTACACAGTTCATGAATCAAATTGAATCATTTCTTTCAAAAAAAATCTCATGTGTTCACGACAAATAAAACATTCATATGCCAATATTTATTGAAGATTGACCAATACTCCTAATGGATTCAACACAAACTATATACAAACTCCAATACAACCATATTATAAATATATTATATAGGTGAGATCAATATTAAAGTGAATGAGTTCTGTTGGGTTAAGCCAAGCAATCTAATTATTTTTATATTAAAAAAGGCTGCTCAAAACAAAGACCAAAGGGATTGTAGTATAACCCAAATCACAAGGTGGTATATGCAAGCATGTAGGACCGCCGATGCAAAGTGAAAGCAACTCACTGTCTCCCCGTTGCCTCTTTTTGTACGACCAATGGCCAGCTTGGAAGTATTGTTTATCATCACCCTTTCTCTCTTAATATATATATATAGGTCGGGTGCGATTCACGTCGACCGTTGGATGCGATGGACCCGCGATTGGACGACGCACGTCGAATCCGCACGACCGCACCGACCGCATGTTATCGAAAATCTATATATATATATATATATACACTGCCTCTCCTCCCTCCCCCATGTGAGATTCACTTCAAACTCTCAAAAATCCTTCAAAGAAAGAAAAAACAAAACCAAAGAGAAGATAAATAAGAAGAAATGAAGATGGGCAATGGAGATTCAAAGAGGAGGATGAGTTGCAGCAGAGGACTCGCTGGAGCTATGAGACAGCAGAAGGCAAGGCTCTACATTATCAGGCGATGTGTAGTCATGCTCCTTTGTTGGCATGACTGACCTTTTTTTCTTTTTCGTTTTTAAAGGCGGATATGTATATGTAGTTAGAGATTAGAGAGCAAGCAATTTTGTAAGCAACCATGGCAGGCTCTTTTTTTTTTCTTTTTTTTGGTGAGTTTGGGGAGAGTTGGAGTTGTAAAGGGAAAGTTTTGTTGATCGATCTAGATGAAGTAAAAGATCTACTAATCTTGATTATTATTTTATCTCCCGTTGTGGTTTCTTGTGGTTGATGCATCAGTTGTTTCTCTCATGTTTGCATATGGCATGTCAAACTGGTATTTATCAGTTTAGAAAAATATAAGAAGATATATATTCGAGAATATACTTCATATTTTTTTCATTAAACAAGTATATGCTTTTCAAAAAAAAAAAAAAAAAATTAAAACATGTTGAGGGTGTAAAAGAGATTGCAGGAAGAAATTTATTTTTAGTTTTTTGGTGTTCAAGACCAGAACTTGATTAGCACATATATGCAGCCTCAATTGGGAGTCCTCCTTCTGCCCTTCCTTTTTCATTCCACTATGTCCTCAAGAAAATCAGTAAATGAGAATTAATCAATAAAAGTTATGCGAGTCCTTTATTTTGAATGAAAGTTGTTTCCCTAATTGGGTGGGCATAATCTATTATTTCTTTCACTTCTTTCCTATCATTTCCTAAATCTTGGTCTCCTATAGATTTCAGGGGTTCATGATTTCTGTTTGTATCACTTTACATTTGTGCCAAACAGGGATCTTAAATGCACCTGCATCAGTGAAGTAACCTAGGAAAATTATTATCAGTGGTGATACTTAGGCCCCAAATCACAAGCCCTATGATGTGTCATCACCTTATTGGTTGGTTTTGATTGGTTTGTTGACTTTTGAAAAAGTGTAAAATGGTAAAATACGGATATACCCTTCATTAAAAATAGATTCCATTGACCCAAATCCCCCTTTTTTCTCATATTAATCTTTCACATTAATTTGAATTTGCTTATTTTAAAATTTATTTATTTTGAAAAAAATGTATCCCACTCTAAAATTTGTCTATTTCAAAATTTAAATTTTGAAATTCTTATGAAATTTGCATTAAAACTTACCTAACATATACAAAAATTACCTAAATTACTTTTCATCAAAATTACACCAAAATTATCTAAATAACAAAAAAAAAATGTTACGATTTTTTTTTATGATTTTAACTGTTACAAAATGTAACAGAAATGTATAAATGTAAATGTAACAATCTTATGATTGTATAACTGTATAAATGTAACAGAATATAATAGTGTTGCATAAATGTAACATAAATATGTGATTGTAACAGTTTATGACATTCATTTTAAAAAAATGTTGTAGAAACAAAAAAAGATGAGAATGAATGTAGCAGACGCCCTATAAACCAAATAGTCATGAATAATAATATGATTGATCATTAAAACATCAATAAATTCGTATGTTAAATAACATTATGTTGTTACAAGACTGTTACATTTCAAATGTAACAAAATAACAAAAAAATGTGTATTGCTTAAATATGTGCCTTTTGCATCAAATCACATTATTCATTAACTGTTACATTTATAAAATATAACAATATTAATCAATGCACAGATTCCACAATGTAAATACAACAAAACAATACATAACCTGGCTCACGATGACTTCACATTCTCCGTCTCCAATGGCTTCCTTACTTTTGTGGTTATCCCGGAGAGTCCATGTCTGAGACCACCACCGCCACCACCCGCGTTTCAAGAGCTCGAACTTTTATGTTCTCCAAGATCGTCGTCTCCGTAGAACGGCTAAGAACAGACGAAGTCATTAAAGCTGAAACACTCATTAAAACCATCATCACAACAGAAACTGAAGCAATCATTATAGAGACCGCCGTCACCGCTGCTACACACATGCACAATTTTTGTTACATTTCAAATGTAACAAAAATCATCATCTGAAACGCGGATGACAAAAAAAAAAGATTTTCATTCCTCTATATTTAAAGATGTAAAATAATTTGACAATTGATCATCACAGATGAAATTTTAATTTCGAACATTATTTTCATTACAAAAATGGTCAAAGATGATAAAAAACGATTGACATACCTGATCCAGCAATCATTGATGGCAGATCCAAATCCATAGCGAACAAATAAAAGTTTTCAAACTCCACAAGAATACAAAAATCGAGAAGAGCTAAAAGGGTTTTATTGTATAATAATGGTTTTTGATTTGCTCTAGGAAGAAGATGATATGCAATTACAAATCCTAAGAGATCGGTAGTTGTAAGTCTCCATAATATACGGGTGAGATAAGGATTAATTGTTGACTCCTTAAAATTCTAACCGTCAAGATCCTAAAAGAATCACAAAGGGTATTATTGACATTCTGAAGTTGCCACATCATGGGGCCTGTGAAAATGGGGCCTATAAAACATTATTGTTTTATTATATATCTAGATAATTCGTTTGATTAGTTAGTGACTTTTAGATAAATAACCAAAAAAATTATCTAGTTAGTGACTTTTAGATAAATAACCAAAAAAATTATCTATGTATTTGAAACCAAGTTGGTTAAAATTGTTAGGCGTAGGGGTAGTTAGGTTGTTAGGATAATGAATTGCTAGGTAGCTAGAATAGATTTGATTATTGAGAGTGATTAGAAGTTAGATTAGATATAATCCATTCTAAATAATTTTTTTTCCATTACAAATAAGACCCTTTGTTGAGGGGAGAGAGATTTGAAGTTTTTAGAATTGTTTCTCTGAGTAAAAAAAAAAAAAAATCTTGAGATTCTTTGTCTATTTATCTCTCTTTCAAAGGTTTAACTTCTTCATCGTTTTTTGTCTTTCGACGCCTACTAAGGCTGGATCACTTTGGCCATGATTCATCTATTCGTTCTTTCTTATTGATGAGTGAGTGAATTAGATAACTTATGAATGAATCAATTTCATTTATATATTTGTCTTGATTAAATCAAGTAAAAACAAGAACAAGAGGAACAAAAAACTCTAAATGGATCGTTGTGCTTATATTCATTACAACTGTTGTCTAGTACAGTGTTTCTGGTATTCAATTAAGATGGGAGAGGTCATCAAAGTCAAAATAGTCCTTCAGTCGAAACAGGAGATTTACATCTCAGCTGTAACACTGTGACCATTTAACAATGTATAGGCTTCTCACTTCTTAAATCAGCCTATATTATGGTGTCACTGTGTCAGTATTATTTTTATGAAGAAATTATGGTTTTCAAGTATAAATTAGTGAAACAGTGATTATTAATAACTGTCTAAAACTGTTCAACTGTCATGACTAACCTATATTAAGTTCCATGCATGATGCTTCTCTCCAAGTTCTATTGGTTCTTATTTTTCTGTAGCGAGAGATTGGACTGGATTCCCATCCTTAAAACATCTGGATTTTGTTTTGTCAAATTTTATGTTTAAACAAACCATTTTTTTGTTTGGTAATTTGGTTAAATGTTATCCAAGGTGATCAAAGACTCGAATCCAGATGGGGTATTTCAACCAATTTATGAAGAAGTGGTTTGTTAATTAAATATGATATGGGGTTCATTAACAATGTAATCAACATAGTGAACCAGCTGTGCATCACATTGATGACTAGAGAATCACATGACTAAAAGAGTACCAGGTGAAATGATAATGCTCACAACTGAAACTTTAGAGGTGCAGCTAGACCATGAAAAATCAGAGCATGTCAGATAAATAGTCCTGTTGTGCAGTTGGTCTGTTTAACTGTCATGTTAGAATAGGAAAAAAAAAGTCAGATGAGTTCAGTGGAACAGATCTGTGTGGACAGTGAAAAAACTTTTAGAGAGCCAGCCATGGAAGAGTATTAACACTAAAAATACTCTAATTGGATTGTCCCCACCTCTTCTTTGAGGTGCATGACCAAATTTTCCTTTTGACAGGGAGAAAAAAATGGAAACAAAGCTTGACTGGACTTGGTTCATGGGCAGTAACCCAGTATGGTTATCGCCTTACGGGTTCGGAACCTCTGTTTTTATAAAACAGAGGTTCTCTGTTCCGACCATTTAGAAGATGATGCGTGGCCACGTCGGACACGTGAGATGATGTCGAGGCACGTGATCCCACTTAACAGAATCTCATCCCATTTGCTTCCGTTTCCTTCCGTTAGGTTTTCTCTCCCATCCTCACATCGACTTCTTCTCTTCGACCTCATCTCTTCGAAACACCATAGCCCAGCCCCCCTTCATCTCTTCAAAATCAATCTCTCACATCGACTTAAAAGGCCCGCTAGAAGACGACGACACAGCCTTGGACGCCGCCGACGGTCCCGGGTTGAAGAACGCCGACAACGGTCACAGGTATTCGTCCCCTCTTGGTGCTTCTCGTTTGCATCACTTCGAAACCCTAGCCGCCTCCCTTCCCTCCCCATGTCATTTGCATCTATTTTAGATCTGACACAGGCCTATAGTGATTTTTTGTTAATTTATTTTTATTATTTTGTGGTTTCTGGATCTAATCTGTTTTTTATTTTTGATGGATTTATTTTTTTAATTTTTGTGATTCTAGATCTAATCTGTTTTGCAATTATTTTTTTGTGGAGTTATTTTTAATTTTTAGTGGTTTATATAATTTTTTTGTGGATTTTTTTATATATTTTTGTGGTTTTGCACTAGTATACTTGTTTTCATATAAATGAGTTCATTACAAACATTAACATGGATCAATTTATATCACAGGTGCTAGATGGAGTTTGAAGTTTTACACAATTCAAGGTTGTCTGGACTGCTTTTGTCTCTTGAAGTTGCATCTATTTCCATAGATCATAATTTTGTGGTAATGGAGCAGTAAAAAAATGTGAGAATCAGTAGAGTGGAGTTTGTTATCAAACATTGTAGTGTGTGTGTTTTTCAATTTTTTGTAATTCATTCTGATGCTTTTGGTATTGTGTGTGTTCTGATGCTTTTGGTGCTAGATGAATTTGAGTATGTGTGTTCTGATGCTTTTGGTATTCTGAGAGTGGAATTCATCTGATTTTCCTTTCCTATTTCTTTTGGTGTATTGAAATTATGGATTCAATGATGTGTTCTTGTATTAGCCAACATCCTCCATAACCCATTCTCCAGCTCACGGTTCTGTTGAGAAGATGGAATTCTAAATCGAGTATGGATCAAATCGAGTATGGAATTCTATATTAACTAAAGAAATCAACCAAAATAAATTGACAGTATGTCCTGAAGGTCCAAACACAGACTTATATACATTCATTCAAACACAAACATCCACAACCATAACCTATTGTCCCAAATCGAAATTACAACTCGAAGACATCTTGTATACTGGTTTTGAAAACTCATGTACTTGTGCTTTGCATTCAGACCAACTCGTATACACGCCCGGGGTTCTGTCTATTGCAACCGCGTAATACCTAAATTTTTCCATGAACCTACAAGAAAAATAAAAGCTGCATAATCAAAGCATATCATTCAATTAAGATATAAAATATCATGTGAAATATGTATGTTGAATCCCGGTTCTTGTTGAATCCTCAAGTGTAAAAAAAAAAGGTCATTGAATCCAGTCACAGGTTTTTTGGACTTGTCTGGCTGTGCAAGAGAAATTGAATCTACCAACATGAGCTTGCTCTATCTACATGGCATAAAGAGGTTTTTTTTTATTTTAGAAGTTCGAGGAACTGCATTAAGTTAAAAGAATGATACAAGTCCATCTACTCTATAATAGATATGCCTACAATTTATTATCTCAAAAAGAAGTATATAAGTCAATCAATGGACAAGTTAAAATAGCAATTTTAACTCTACCTAAATCGAATGACTGCATGGAATTATACACTCAATATATATACAACTATTGAATTCAGACACATTACATATTATGAGGACCTATGATAAGTCTGTAGATGAGTGATACATCGAAACAGAAGACACAATACATATCTAGAGCCAAGATCTCACATAGGCTCATAGCAAAAAATAAATTTACATGAAAAAAATGATAATAAAAAAAAATGTTAAACTCGTATACATGCCCAGGGTTCTGTCTATTGCAACCGCGTGATACCTAAATTTTTCCATGAACCTATAATAAAAATAAAAGCTGCATAATAATCAGATCATATAATTCAATAAATATATATAATAGGTTAAAATCGATATAACTCCCTGTAAACTTTGCTAAATCGGTTTTAGTCCCTGCAAAATAGTTTAATCATCACAGGTCCCTGTATTATTAAAAAACTGTCATTTCAGTCCTTGCCGTCACATGTGTTAACCCAGTGTATAGTTAGCCCTAACCACATATTGAAATTACCCTTACGCCCTTGCCCTTAAATGTGTTCTAACCCATCATATATGATTCTCTCTCACACACTCTCTCCCGTTTGCAGCCGAAGATCGACCCCATGAACTCCGGCGAATGCACTGATCGAACACAAAAAACCTATCACATTTTATTCCCTCTCTCTCACAAATTCTCTCTCTGTTTCTCTGTCACTCTCTTCCTCACACACTCTCTCTCTCCCGTGAGTGGTTTGTGCAGCCCTTTTAGGCGTTCGACCCCGTGAACCTCGACGACCTATGAATTAGCATCGCGGGAGGCATTTGAAACATCTGTCCGTCGTTCCCCTCATACCTCTCTCAGTAAGTGCTTTAGGGTTTTCAAAATGTGAATCAATTGTACTAGGGTTTTTGAAGTTTTATTTTTGAAAATTTTTGGGGTTTTGAGTTTGATTTGGTATGGTTGTGATAAGGCATTGTAGAGTTTCACATTGGGCATGATTTTGTGATTAGGGCTTTACCTGTTCACTGTTGAAATAGTATATGTGAGTTTTTTTTTTCTTTCGAATTGCACATGTGAACCAACAAATCCTCCTCTAAACTATGGCATTTCTAGTTTTGTTTTGGTTTTCACTTTTTCATTTGATTTTGGTTTTTTTTTCCTTTGGTTTATATGGAATTTGAAATTTCTGGTTTGGCTATGTTTGGTTATTTATTTGGGTTTATCTGTCGATTGGTTGTTTGAATCAGTATGATGGATGATTTGTATCGTGTAACATTTCTATATGGTGGGTATTGGAAGCCCGTGAAGTCACGAAATGGGCAGAACTATGTGGAGGGTAAACAGTTCACAAAAATGTTAGACCGTGATAAGATTGCGATGATAGATCTGTGGGATGATTTTCCAGAGTGGTCGAAAACAAACAGTACAAAATCCATCACTTTTACATATTTGTTGCCTAACCAATTGCCAAAAAAATATGTAGAGGTAAAGACAGATGCCCAATTACTGGATATATTCAAGGAGAATGAGATGACCCACAAGTTCAGCCTATATGTGATTAGCTCAGATAAAATAGCAGATGAGGTGGTCGAGGCTGTTGAGAGGTCAAAGACAGTGAAATAGTTATATGTGGTGGACCTTGATATACATGAAGAAGAGGTGGTAGAGGCTGTTGAGAGGTCAGCAGAAGGAGAGGCTCAGAGGCTTCCACAAGAAGAGAGTGAAAGACTCGCATCTGCTAAGGGAGTGGTTGACACAGTTGATGAGGAAGGTACTGCAGAGATAGAAAGTGGTGCACAGCTTCCAATTGAACCAAGTAATGAAAAGTATGTCTTGTGGGGCTCTTTACCCAATGTAGATCAATTATCTGAAGATGATGGTGATGATATTCAAATTGGTGAAGATTTCTCTGGCAAGTCCCAATATCATGAGGAGTTGGAGGGGGGGAAGGAGTCGTCTGATGAGGAGCTTGGAGGAGAGGAAAACACTCATGAGGAGGAGTTGGAGTATGGTCAGAATGAGCCTACTGTGCATGAAGAGATGGAGTACTCAGGTACTGACTCTGATGTGTCAGTTGGAGATTATGGTGGTATTGTTTTGCACTATGATCCAGAATTGCCAATCATGGAGGTGGGATCACAATTTCCCAATGTGGAAGAATTTCGTAATTCACTAAGGCAGCATTGCATTCTGCATGAGTTTGGAGTAAAGTATATTAAGAATGACAAGTTCAAGGTGACAGCCAAGTGCCAGGGTGTCGACTGTCCATGGCGCATTCATGCCTCCGTCATACAGGACAACGTGACATTTGAAGTGAAGACATTGATGAGTGACCACTCATGCACTAGTGTCAGTTGCTTGAGAGACTGGTGTGGATGTGTGCCAATTCATACCACTTGTCAACATTCCTATCTCATATGATGGAGATTAGAAGGGCATCCCCATCAGCAGCAGCTTACCTTGAAGGAGTAAAAGGTCAAGTATGGAGTAGACATCAATTCGGGACAGCATCCAAATCCCATTACCTCACAAATAACTTGTCTGAGTCATACAATGCATGGATAAATAAAGCCAGACATTGGTTGACACCATTCGAGGGATGGTAATGGTTAGGATGAACCATCGTCGATGCTTGGGAAGAAATTGGAAAGGCAAACTTGTACCAAAAGCTTTCAGATATGTTCAACAAGTTTGTAAAGAGAAAGGAAACTACATTGTCAGAAGGAGTTCTGATATGCAAGCAGAGGTGGTGGGCCCAGAGAACACTTGTGTGGTGAACTTGGAGGACAAAACTTGCACTTGTAGAGCATGGCAGGTGAACCTTGTAGAGAGATGTGGGGTAGAGTGGAGCTCCCTTATGTGGTGGGTCCTCCAAAAACCATTCGTCCAAGGGGAAGGCCTAAAAAGAAGAGGATACGTGATCCAAATGAGAAAAGAAAAAGCAGACACAAGTGTACTAGGTGTTCTCAGTTTGGTCACCACAAGAACACATGTAAAAATCCAATTACAGAAACAAGTAGTCAAGGAAGTACCAGACACATGAGGTATTATTGTATTAGCTAATTAATTGTCATTTATCTAGCATTGAGTTTCATTTATTCAATATTCATTTATTCAGATTTTCAATGTTTGATTATATATATTTTTTTGTCAAGGATTCCAACATTTGTGAATACCAACAACTCTACAGAAGCAGAAACTCACATAGAAGCACCAATGAGAACAAGTGTGAATCTCAGTGGTATGACCATTCACTCATCTGTAGGAGAATTTCATACTAGAACAAGCATCGGACCATTTAGTTCTCAATCGAGCATGTCTGCCAATTCAACAAGCATGAGTGGATTCCCAAATGCAATTAATTTTGGTGGAATGTCAGCTCAAACAACTAGTGGTGGAATGAGGTATACCCCTAACTAATGTGATATTATAGACATTAATTTGCCTTAGATTAGTAATTCTATGTGTTTATTTTTCTAATTTCAGTTTCAGCGTTGGAGAATTGAATGTTAGTGGTCCAAGTACACAAACAAATGTACACCATTCAAGGTATAACATTGTGCTGCTCTTAGTCTGATGTGTTCACTGGATCTTCCTTTGGCAATTTTTTAAATGCAATTTGTTTTAAGCTCTATTATCAGATCCAATATGGGAGGTAGAAGAGGCAGGACACTAGGAATCAGAGGTAAATACCTTCCCAAAAGAGGTGGTAGTCATGCCAGTAACATATGAAAGGTCAGTGTTCTTCTTATATACTGACAGCTAAGTTATTAAACATTGGGTGTTGGATGCTAATGATTCTCAGTTTGAATCTGAAGGAGATTTTTTTGCTAGATAATGTCATATTCCAGTCTGGATGATGATGTTGCAATCCAGGAATGAATGATGTATGGGAGGAAGAAGTGCAGTCTGGGAAGCAATGATGTGTGAGAGGAAGAAGTGCTTCACTGTAGGAATCATATTCAAGTCTGTTTTGAACTATGTATGCAGTCAGAATGTAATGTGTTAAACAATCAGTGTCTGGATGTTTTGAACTATGTATGCAGTCTGAATGAATGTAATGTGTTTAATCAATGTATGTAGTATGTGATGTGTCTTTATAAATGTTGAACTTCTATAAAGTTTTATGAAAATTTGTAGTCTTTACCTATATATGCACTGTTGTGAGCTTCGTGATGGGCTCCAGCTGGTAACGATAGGCCACTGATGTAGAATATTAGGAAGGCTGATATGAAACTGGTCTGGCAGTTAAATGAATTCTGCTCATCCCGGATAATCTTTTCGAGCAGTTTGGTTGCATTGGAATTTAATTTGTAGTTTCATATTTACAAAGTTGCAATGTGGCCTATACTGTAATTAAATACTTTAATTTACTCATATTAAATCTACACTCAATTACAAATCTATATTATAATTACTTACATAACTACACTCATAATTAATCTGGAATTTAATCTATACTTATATATGATATAATATACTGCATACTAGACAATGACTAGGTTAGAAATTTATAAGAGAACTACAACAATAGTTCATTACATAATTCAACTTAGAAAGACTTCATATACATGTACAACATTGAAATCATGAAATGCACAACTACAAAGACCAGTATCACATTAAATTTCTTATTCAGACTTTGCAACAAATTGAGCTTTTTTTGCATTGATTCTTCAAGGCCAATGAGTTGATACTTGATATCGATAGTAGAGTGATTCGGATCGTCCACCCATTCAAAGAAATTACAATCTGCTGGAGTCTACATTAAAAACAAGTTAGTAAGAATAAGTACCCATGCATTTAGGCAAATAGTCAGTATAAATGGAATCTGACATACCCTGTACATGGGGCATGAGTAAAACCTACGGCCTTTACTATGTTCTTGACGAGATGTCTTGACGACACAGTCACTCTTCTTGCATCGACATAGACGTGGGGGAACGTATGCATACAAGGGCCTAAACGCACTACTAGATGCCTATAGAAACCCAAACAAAGTCTGGTTTAAGCATTTCATCGAACATATAAACTGCAATGAAAAGGAAACTAAAGAACTTATAAATGGTAGCCTTGTTTTGGCATTTCATCGAACATGTCAAGCTCTCAAAAGAAAATGAAAAACACTACTAGATGCCTATAGAAACCCAAACAAAGTCTGATTTAAACATTTCATTGAATATATAAACTGCAATGAAAAGGAAACTAAATAACTTATAAATGGCAGCCTTGTTTTGACATTTCATCAAACATGTAAAGTTCTCAAAAGAAAATGAAAAACTCCTTACAGATTCTGACATCCTTCGCAGCGTCTTTGGGGATGAATTTGCAATGATGACACTTAATGAAGAGAAAGAAAAGGTTTACAATGGTGAAAAGCTGTCGATGGTGGTGACACAGTGCTGAATTCCTTGTATGGGGTGGTGAAACACTGCGGGATTTCCTTGTCGGGGGTGGTGGCACACTGTCGGGGGTGGTGAAAGGTTGCAAATCGAAGGGTATTTGAAGAAAAATTTCCTTCCAATGGTCACTTTTTTTACCGTTGTTGATGATGATGGACGGTGGTAGTCTTTTGTAGAGAAGACAGGGGTATATTCGTCTACCCAGGGACTAAATAGGATTTTTCAGAGATTGTAGGGACTGAATTGAATGTTGAATTAGAAGATCATCGTTACTAGACGGAATATTCGTACGAATATTCCCTAGAAACTAACTAATTTTTAACCTAGAGACTAAATCAATTAACCAAATATACTTTACAGGGACCAGTGATGATTAAACGATTTTGCAGGGACTAAAACCGATTTATCAAAGTTTACATGGAGTTATATCGATTTTTTCCTATATAATATCATGTGAATGTATGCTATAAATAACCAGCTGGACTAAACATAAAACATTTCCATCCTATAATAATCAAACCAATCTTTTTTTACATTCTATAAGTGAAATGTACAGGGTAATGCCTTTATTTGAATAAAGATCTTACATTCTGGTACCATTCAATAAAGATTCAATATAGATCTTAGATTCGGCTACCATTGCTATACAGTCCTTTATACTACCAAAATGTGGAACCAAGATATGTCTAATAATATCATCAAACAAAGCATCAGAAATACCATATTTGATCCCTTCATGGAAGTCATAGAGTTATATTAACCATCAACAAAAGGTATTTTAGGTTTAATATTATTATCTTATTTTCATGAGAGGACTTTCTTCTTCAGAAAAATTTGATGCTTCACCCATTTGAGTGGGATAAAAAAGAGGTTTTTGTGCCTGCGATACAATGGAATCAGTCATTGAAGTATCCCAGAAAATATACATTCCATCCACAAAAAAAATCCTATAAATTATATATTGACATTAAATTAAATAACTCCACAAAAATATCATATTAGATCTAGAAACCACAAAAATATAAAAATAAATCCACAAAAAATCGATATAAACTACAAAAAAAAATAACTCCAAAAAAATAATAATAGCAAAACAAATTTGATTTAGAATAAAAAAAAAACCCATCCAAAATAAAAAATAGATTAGATCTAGAAACTATAAAATAATAATAATAAATCCACAAAAAATCACTTTAGGCCTGTGTCAGATCTAAAATAGATGCAAATGAGATGGGGCGGCAAGGGGGGCAGCTAGGGTTTTGAAGTGATGTAAACAAGAAGCACCGGGAGGTGACGAATACCTGTGACCGTTGCCGGCGTTCTTCAACTTGGGGCTGTTGTCGGCGTTCAAGGCTGTGTCGTCGTATTCTAGCGGGCCTTTTAAGTTGATGTGGGAGATGGATTTTGAAGAGATGAAGGGGGTGGGCTAGGGTATTTCGAAGAGATGAGGTTGAAGAGATGAAGTCGTTGTGAGAGATGGGAGAGAAAACCTAACGGAAGACAGAAGGAGACGGAAGCAAATGAGATGGGTTTCTGTTAAGTCATCTCACGTGCCTCGACTTCATCTCATGTGTTCGACGCAGGCCACGCGTCGTCTTCTAACTGGTTAAAACAGAGGTTCCGAACCCTCGGCCTACTATATGCCTGTTATAGTTGTGTGTTTACTATAGTTAGTGTGCATGGAGCTTATAACTCCTCAGAAGCTTTTGTACCAAAAAGAAAAACTCTAATTTAATAAAATTTAAAAGAGAAAAAATGGGAGAAATCTTGATAAGAACAAAAAATATCCCTCATTTTTTATCCTAAAATGTATTTAGGACACAAAATAGTTTTACCCCCATTTGAAATAGAATTTAACTATATTTGGCTAAAAAAAGAAAGATTTACCCCCGTTTGGGTGTGACATAGAGTTATTCATCTCTGCTAGGTATATTGAGATAAATAACAATCCATGCATAATAAATAAATTTTTGTTTGGTTGCATTTTCTATTATTTTCATTAATAAACACAAAAATAAAATTTGTGTTGTTTGTTTCATCATAGATAAAGAGAGTATAGGTGATGGTAAGAAATGGATAATGGTTTATATATTTTTAAGTGATGACTATACCATTGCATAAATTGTTTGTGTTTGAGAATAAGCGTAAGAGATGTGTATGTGATATGATAGATGTGACAATTTTTTGGAACGTGTTTGAGTGTTAGGTAAGATAAATTTTTTAAAATGATAAATTTTTTTTTTATCTATTGGATTAGATAATCCCTAATGAACAATTCTACTTTTTTTTTATAGAATAATTATGAAACATAGCTACGAAGGTTTATTTAACAAAACAAATAATTTTTTTATAGTTATTCTCCTGTATTCCTTCCTTTCTATTCCCTGCTTATATTCTATCCCGAACCCACGGGGGAGGTTAGAGAATTAATCATGCCATATTGCCATGGATCCTCTTGTGGCGTGTATATTTTTTGGATAAAGAGAGAAAAGCATAAGACAACTTATTCTTTATATATATTCTATTGGGTCACATTTTTTTCACTGATAAGAAGGTAGAAAAGAAAAAAATAAATAAATTTAGTACTTGAAAATAGTGCGAATAAATTGTAACAATTATTATCACCATAAACTAATATATACTCTCAAGACTGTACCTAGGAGTTATGTATATATCTCATTGGGGGAGAGTCCAAATATTCTAGGAACTTAAAAATAATTCAAGGAATTCGACCTAAAATTAAAATTTTCAAGTAAAATTATTGACATAGAAAAATAGCAATCTAAAGGAAAATCACAATCGATTTCTATCTCCATATAACTATTTTATGCAATGTTCTAAAAATCAAATGTAAGCCCCAATTAATCTCCCGTCTAGGTCTAGGTGGGCCTAGCCCACTATGCTTAGCGCCTAACCACTTTTTTGATTTATTCTTAGTTGACTAATAAGCTATATATATATATATATATATATATATATATATATATTATATCTATTAATTAATTTTTTTATGTTATTCCTATTATGTTTATACTTTGTTATCATTTTATAGTATAAAATTATTATATATAATATGTACATATACATGCGTTATATTTATTATTTTGAAAAGTGATTGATTAATTCTCGATTAAACCCTGCCTAGCCGATTAATCTCTTGTCAATTCTCTATAGCTCGACTAGCACTTAACAGACTAGCACTTAACACTTTCTCCAACATTGATTTTATACATGTCCATATACACACTCGACAAACCAATCAGGGAAAAAGATTTTAGGTGATGATGGATGTTGTTCAAGCATTATTTCTAGGCCCAAAGATTCATATATTGGGACACCCAACACCCAAAATACAGTCACATAAGAATGAAATTTTTTTTGGGTAAAGAGTGCTGCCATCAGGGCATATCGTATATATCATTAACAAAATATTAGTCTACATGTTGAGATGCATTCCCCCACATGCATTGTACAAAAAATCTATACATCTATGAACAGATTGTATAACAAGGCTTATTAAACTTCTGATCTTAGGGTTCTGTAATTCAAATGATGCAGAACGGGTGGCGGACGCGTTTCGGGGGCGATGAACCCGAAAGGGATTCATTTGAAGATTTTCAACTATTTACAGAAAAACCGGCTAGTAGAAATAAATGACGCCCCGAACTCGGAATTGGCTGAAATTTTTACTGGAGGTAGATGTCGAGGAGATCTTCAAGAGTTGTCGCTATGCCACAACACGTCCGTATTTTTCCATTTTTTCCATTTTTCGGCCCTCAAAATGGCATTTTTGCTATTTTTAGTAACTTTTTAGATTTAGCGTATCTCCTTCATAATAATTCGGATTTGACCGAAATCAAATCCCATGATCTTCTAAGATCCCCTAGAGTTAGTTATAACAAACTTTCGTTTTTGTTATTTTTAATAAGTTTTTCCCTATTATAAAAGGGAGGCTTGTAATCTAGGGTTTTCAACTTTTATCAATATATTTATGAGTTTTAGTATTCTCTGTGAGAATTGTGGTTTGTTGAAAGATCTCAAGCTTGTTGGATCTTTATTTTAGTTTTTCGCTGCGTTATCAAAACACCAGAATGAATTAAGATACTAGGAATATATTAGTGGAATCATCTAAGATAGGCTTTCAACCAAATTAAGGTACTATAAATCACAACATTGAACAACGAATCAAGAAAGTAAACTAAAAAAAAAAGCAGAACCCTATGGAAGCATGGATAGATGGAAGACCACCACAATATACTGTCGTCTGTCACAAACAGCCAGCCAGCACTTCCTTTACACTGTTTATGTATATATTATGTTTGGTCAATGTGAAAATTGAAGTCCCACCCCACCCCACGCGCTCATCCCTCCCTTTGTCAAACAAACATTGATCTTCCATGAATAATAGATCAGTTAGTGATGATGATGATGTTCTTTTGTGTATCCACACACGTGTGGTGAACCAGTCAGCCTTCATGTTTTGTCCCCTCAAACAGACCATCACTTCCCCTTAGATTTAAAAGAAAGAAGAGGACTTATAGGACAATATGAGGTGGATGACCCCTCACTGAACAGTGAAACTCCCTCCATCATGTCGAGAGGACCCTTTTTTTAGTCGAACTGCTACCATTTATTAGTGGGGAGTGGGAGTTATGGAAGACCATCCTTTAAAGGATGACAGGTTCGGTTTGATTTCTTTTTCTTTTCCATTAGAACATGGTTTTTGAAAGATTTTGTTTGTGTTGTGTATGAGTTTATTTGTTTTTAGTTGTTGGGCACCTCTGTCAACACTCTCACCACGGTCATATAAAGTTCAGGTACGGCGAATAAGGTAAGATTTCGTTTGATACCGAAAATGGAAGAGAGTCGGAAACACAGGTGAGAAACACTCACACTCGATGGAATCCAAAGGTACAGCAACGAAGATAAGAACAGTAATTCTTTCTAATCTCAGGAAACCCTTTTTTCATTCATCACTTCCATCACTTGTTAAGACTGTGTCACTTTTAAAGGTCAAATATCGCGTTTTATTTATTTTAATAGTTCGGCATTCAGTTTCAAAATCAAATTGCATTTGTGGTTCTGGTGTTCACTTGGGCTTAAATGAAAGTTTTTGTAGCATTTTGAGGTCTTTTAAAAATTATGCAGTTTCGATTGGTATTTAGATTTAATTTTGTTAATGACCAAGATGAAGTAGTAAAAATCTAGTTTTATCATGAGATGTTCAGTGTTAAGTTAGCTTTCATACAAAAGTGGAATTAGATCAACTTGATTCATGTATCAAAAGTTATTGGTGTTTTTCCAATTATACCCTGGGGATATGAAATCCAGGCAGCAGCCCTGTATGATGTTTAGCCTAGATTTCGGAATATCTGGAGAGGTTATTTGATCTAGATGTAAACATGAAAGTTGTAGATAATCTTCTTATCTTTCCAATGCCATTGGAATCGTACAATTCGGAGCTGTATCGAGGAAGTTATGGCCGTTTAAGTGAAGGCTGCGCAGAGTTTTAACTCCGAGGACAGCTCGGTCTTTCACTTCTCTTTTGCCTATTTAACCACCCCCATGTGCACGACCTTGGCATAATTTTTCCCCCTTTTTGGATCTGGTCCAGCCCTTGGTGTTGTGTGTGTTGGGTGGTGGAAGGAGAAGGAGATGGAGCAAGAAGAGGAAGTGTTAGAAGTGAAGGAATCAAGGTTTGTGTGTGTATGTTATGTTGTTGTTTCTCATCTCCTCCTCTCCCTCAAGCTCCCTCACATGGTTCAGCCCTTTGTATGTGTTCAGCCCCCCACATGTTTGATGAAATGCCAAAGAGAAGGTGTGCTTGGATTGGGTGCATGTAAAGGGAGATCAAGCAAGGTTTGTGTGTTTGAGCTTGGCTTCCCTCTTCTCCACCCTCTCAAGGTATTCCCTTCCCTCTTTGTGAGTGTGTTGTGCTAATGTGTGTATGTGATGGCTGATTTGGTGGTGGTTGTGGCTGTGCTATGTGGCATGTGTGATGGTGGTTGTTTGTGGTGATGGTGGTGGAACTCCTTATGTGCACCATCTCCTCTTCTTCCCAAGGTATATTCACTTCCCCTTTGTGCCTTGTATGTGTTTGTGTTTATGCTTGTATGAGAGTGTATTATTGAATTTTGGTGCTGTTGGAAGAGTGTAATGTGTAATTGCTACTGCACATGAGATGGTTGCATTAATGCATGAATGGGGTGGTTTTGTGTTGTAAGGCAGATTTTCTGTCTCTTTAAGATCCTTGTGTTTGAGGTATTTGGAGGCATATTTTGAGGCTTGTGTCTTCATTTCATATGATCATCTATGTGTCTAGATGCTATATATCAAATTTGGTGTCATTTGGTTACCTGTATTGAAAGATATAGCCTAATGTTCATGGTCTGTCCGGATTCGCGCAGAAATTGATCGGTTTCTGAAAATAATTTATTTCGGGCATTTAGAGATTTTATCAAGTTAGTATGTCTTCACGGAATATGATCCCAACACATCATAGAATGTGTGTGATTTATTTTAGAATATTTGGATATGTATTTTGTGCTGTGGATACCAATGTTTGGGGCTGATTGCAGTAGATGGACTAATCTTGTATAAATGTGTGACAAAGAGTTATTATGCATGGTGTGGGCAATATAAGGAGTTGCTGTCTTCATGAAGAAGGCTTGTATATGTATCAAGATATTTTATATTTAATTGAGCATCATTGGTTGTTCTTGCAGATTTCGTAGACCAGACGCGCGGCGATCCAAGTATCTGTGAGTGGTTCGATCCACCCCCTTTTGGGAAGCGATCGATGCATGTGATTGTGCATCGCGTACCCATGGGGTTCTATAACTATACTCATTATTAATTTTCAAATAATATTGCTATTATCACTTTGTAGCTTTTATATATATAGCATGGAATGTTGGGTATGTATGCTATATGTGTCCTTTAGTAGTATTGCCTTCATATTAGTAAATGTTTACTATGATTGTGTTATAGTTAGCCTTGGTATGACATTTATGATAGCTTCTAGTAGGCCTAGGTTGAATTGTATAAAGTGTTTATATACATGGTTTATTCATAGGTTATTTGGACATGTGGTCCATATACCTCTCTTGTGATAATTGTGCGTGTATTTACTTGTTTGACTATCACACTTATGTAGCAATATGCATGTTATTTACTCTTGACTTCCATATATTCCAAAAGTGCTAATATTGTGGTGTAAACTTTTAATGCGATATCAATTGTTCACTTGTTGGAAAGTCTTATGTCGAATGACTTTTCTATTGCTTGAACACATGTAGTTTTGGAGTGCAATTGGATTTATATTAGTTGAGCCATTTTAGGGAGTTCGGCATTTGAGGTGTTTTTATTTTATTCAATGTCTTCTACTACATGTATGGCTATATGAGCTAATTTTGTCATCTCTAGGACTTGATATATTCCAATTGAAAGAGGATTTTATACTCGAAAAGGACTTAATATGAAGAGATTTGTAATGAAATTCTTCTTCGTTGAGATCATTTATTGGGGTGCACATGTGTTATCTTATGTTGCTTGTTATGTTTTTATATGATTTATGTACCTCTTTTGAGATAGAATTCCTCATGATACATTTGATTTATGTAATATTATTGAGTACGATGGTTATGTAGCAGTTTATCTACCCTGCATCCATGCGATGATCTCATATGAGAATTCAGAAGAATTCATTTATTGTATCGGTGTTCATTAACCGATAGCTATGATGGTATGTTTGGTCTATCTGTAATAGGCATGTGGATGACTCATCTTTAGGGTCATGCCTTCGTATTGTTAAGTGCGAGAACTTAACTGTTTTTCCTCACGTCCGAGTGATGCATCTGTATAGCAATTCAAGAGAATTCATTAGCATTGTTATTTGCTAAATGGTTATAGTTGATTCTTGAGGATCGTATTGTGAGCGTGGAATGCTTCTCCCTTACCTCGTATCCGCGTTGAAGCTACCCGGCGTTGAAGCTATCCTGGATTCTGCCGTTACATTATAGGAGGTCCAATGTGTATTTCAATACCATTGTCGCTTCGTACCTATCTTGGAAGGCTGTCAGGAAGAGGGCTACCCGGGAGAGGGCTACCGGAAGGTTAAGGGAGTTAGCGAGTTGATTTTCCTTTCTAATAGTCCCATGTCACCCTAGGGGTGAAGGTGAGGATGACATTGGAGTGCTTCCTCCCGTATCGTCGTAAATCGAAGCTTCTGAGTGTTGAAGCTACCCTGGATAGTGCCACCACATCATAGGAGGCTCAATGTGTATTTCAATACCTTGTGGCTTCGTACCTATCTTGGAAGGCCGCCAGGGAGAGGGCTACCGGATGATGCAAGGCATCGTAACGTATTATACATCGATGTAGATAATCTTTGAAGTGTTGTACTAGTTTGAGATACTACACATTACTATTAATGAATTAATTGCTTTTCAAGAGTCCTACGGGTTTCTCTCCGGGTCGAGGGTGAGGATTATGTGATGTCATGTCTTCGCATGACATTTATCTCTCTCCCATATCTCTTTTCCTTGGAAGGGAAAATGTCCTGATATTATATTATTATTTGTAGAATTTTGGATTCTTGCCACTCACTGAGCTTGTAGCTCACCCCTCGTGTGTTATTTTTTTTACTAGGGATTGGGTTGGCGTGGTGCTAGAGCATGGCTCATGCGTGGAGCGTCTCACCTTTCGGTTGGTGAGTACGAGGTTGTCAGCAATCCTATCTTCTTTGTGTATGTACCAGTAATCGTGCGTGTTGCACATATGATTTTATTTAGACTAGACTTGGACTCTCACAGGACAGTGATCGTGTATTTGGGTCTGTAATAATGTTTTTGATTTACAGACTAATTTGTATATTATACTTCCGCATCATTTCTTTTTATTGGCTACCACTTCCCTGTAGCCTTGTTATCTTATTTGATCCATGTTGATTATTGTAGGATTAGTAACGCTTCGGGGACGGCCGCCTCGGGGCGTAACATCACTACCAGTACATGAAATTATATAGTATTGTCATGAAACATCCTCTATGATTATGATTAGAGCATCTTCAATCTTATACCCAAACATTTATTCAAATTTAAATTTGAGTAAAAGTCATAAAAAAAAATCTTCACCAGCCATTTACCCATATCCATATTAAATCAAGTTTTTACTCAAGTCTTTACCTAACTCAAGGGAGACTCAAATCTTTATCTAAATTTTTAACATTTCTTTTTTTCCTTTATCTCCACATTTTCTTCCAATGTGATATTTATTTTTCTTTTAATCCCACCTTTAATTGAATTATATTAAATGTTTTCCCACCCTCCAAAATTTTAACTATCTCTTGAAACCCAAAAAAGAAAAAGAAAAAAAAATGGTCTTCTTTCTTAAGTCTTCATCTTTATTTTTTAACTTCTTATTTTTACTCTAATAAAAAAATATTATTATTTTTTTATTTCAAAAAACTGGATGATAATAATTTTTAAATTTAAATATCTTGAAAGAAGAAAAATTGAGTAGTAAAAATGTTTAGGGAAATGACTTTGAATATATTTATATGAAATAATTAGAAGAAGATGTAAATTTTTTAAAAAATTTAAGTAAAATATAAAGTGATGGTTAGAGATACATTATATCAAATGAAACCTTTACTCAAATTTTAAGTAAATTTTAGGTATAGGATTGAGTAAGAGTTGGAGATGGCTTTACTATGAACTCAATATTTTATAGATTGACCAGACAAGTTCCAAGCAGGAAGAGTAAAAGACTTTGACCACACATTACAAGTCCCAAAACATATGGCTGTTGTTTTGAGTAAAAAATTGATCCATTCTCCAAGACATTTAATATTTAATGGGATCTTGCTACATGAGTCCTAAAATTTAAGCCCCATTAAGAAACTCAATAGGTGTCATTACCTGTTTGACTTTTTAAAAAGATAAAAAGAGTAAAGAAAATACTACCCTTCATTCATATTTGAATTTTTCACTAAAAAAAAAATAGTCCCTCATTATTAGGGATTGTATAACCCTCTCTACTCTTAGCACTCTCACATTTGGAAAATTTCCTTTTTACCCTAACCCATTCGCCAATTTAAATATTCATTTCGATTGGCCTCCTCTGTAACGCCCCACATTTATATAACCTTTTATCGGACGGTAAATGGGTCGCTATCTTAATACAAATACAAGACCAAAATTTGGACCCTTTGTTTTTTATTTATCTATGATACCAATATAATATGAATATAATAAAACTGATGATAATAAAATAAATAATATCCAATGGTTTTAAATCACTATATGTCTTACAAAATATCAGAGTCTAATGGAAATGAAATATTAGAATGGAAAGACATACTAAACCACTCATGTGGAAGTCATACTGACAAATTACGTCACATGACAGTTATATATATAAAAAAAAGTTATATGAAAATCAGAATTTCATTTAATAAATATTTTATTTTATTAAATCAATTTAAAATCATGAATTTTTTTAAAATTTTTTTTAATGCAAGTATGTTTCCCAATCCTTGGCCCATATGTCGGGTTTTCAATCGAAAGAACCGCTTCCCCAAAATAGGTATGTCAAGCTCCCAGTGACTAAATAGCTCAAAAAGCTCCATCGATGAGACGTCGGATCTAGAAGACGCTAATGGGTCGCCACTGTCATCACTATAAGAACATCGGCACAGGGTGCCCCGGCTGCTGCAAACTCCAAACAAAGGAATGCGCCGCTGCAAGGAATGAATTACCACACCCCTCATCGATCTTGGGACTCTTCGAATCCTTGACCTTCCTCCCCAAAGGTGAAATACGACGGGGAGATTTATTTCAGAAAAATGCCATGATATGCATCTTGATAAAATCTCCTAGGACTAGGTTGTCTCCACTAGTCCTAAATTTTTTAAAAAATCTCAGAAGTACCACATTCCTTAATTCAAATAATTATATATCTAAAAAAAAGCATCAGCATCAATATTTGCGTTTTATTCATTCTTTAAACACGGATAACATAATTCATGCTATATTAATTTTCATGATGAAGAAATTAAACCATGCAATTTTATTCAATAAAAAATGCAATTTGATCAATATGAAAAATATCCAAATTGCAAAATTATCATAAGATAAATGCATGGATATTATCACACAAATATATAGAAAAAAAAATTCACATGAAATAAATAGATAGGCCTACACACCTCGAATGAACCCTAGATCTGGAGAATGAAGCCCACAAGAAAAATTACAACCTAGATAAACCAAATAAAATATTAATTAAAACCTATGATTCAAGCCTAGACCAAAGACCTAATTTCCACAATTATCATTAATAGGTATAAATCATTATACCCAACCATCTAAACCTATCTCATATAAATCGTACAAAAGAAAATATAAAACAACATAAGAAGAAGATCAATACCTATTTATCATATAATCAGACACTAAAAGACAAAATAAAAAAGGATAATACAGAAAAAGACAAAATTCAGAAATTTTAAAATAATAATAAAATAAAAAAAAATTGATAAAATAATAAAAACAAACATTTTTTTTTCTACAAAAATAAACTATTAATTGATAAAAGTTGAAAATAAATAAAACATATCATCTTATGTATATGTATAAATCATAAACCTAGTTTTATTTAAAACTCAAATTTTAATAATCTAACATAGATCTAATCTTTAAAATAAAAAATAAATAAAAACCCTAGGTTTATCAAAACTCAAAAAATCCAAATACCTAAAATAGATCTAATAATAATAAATAATAGCTAGATCAAAACCCTAGTTTTTATAAAAACTTAGAAATCTAATAACATGAACATATATCTATCAAAACTCTAATTTTATTAAAATCTCAAAATCTCATAATATAAAAATAAATTTAATCTTTAGAATAAATAATAAATCAAAATTCTATTTTTATTAAAAGCTTAAAAATTCAAACACCTAATCATGGATTTAATTAATAATAGAAAAATCAAAGGATAAAAGGAAAAGATTAAATACCTTTTTTTTCATAATCTAACATCTTAAAATTTAAAAGGTGGTTATGGAAAGATTTGATGAGATATGGATTGAAAGGAAGAATATGTGAATAATAAAAAAAAGGGAAAGAACAATTATGGGATCATAAATTTTAAATTAATGACCCCATAAATCTAATAAAATATAATTAACTCAAATATCCAAACCCTAACGAGAAAATCAAGTTGAATACCCAAACCTAACGAAAATTGTAAAACGACCCCTGGATTGTTTTTGATTTACAGATAGGTCCCTGTAGCCTATTACAAGAAATTCATAATTCAAACTGGGTCCCTTAGATCTAGAAACTTAATCTTTTGAGTTCCAAAGTTTATGAGATTGTAACCATTTAAAATCGTGAAGATATTCGAAAGAAAATATATGAAATTTTTAACATTTTTAACAAAAATAGTATATAAAATTACAAACCGAAATGGACCCATTAGGATACATTAAATGGGCAAAAACTTAAAAACACACAAAATACCTTAATTTTAATTCATATATTCTATTTATATATTTAAATCAAATATATAAATAAGAGAAAATGCACAGGAGTTACATCCTCATCTCCGATGACTGGCATCACCACCATTGGATTTTTCTCATCGCCCTCTATCAATTGATAGGTGGATCGAATACCTTTTGAGCCCTCCTCCGGTCTCCACCTCCTCCGACCTCTAATTCTATTTTTTTTTTAGATACAACTACAAATAGAGATGAATTTATTATTATTTCAGATACAGATAAATATATTATTTTTTTTATATACATATACAGATTTGGATATAGTCATATATTAGTTTTCCAGATACAGATGTATATAAAAAATTTGATACAATCGTCAAAGGTATCTTATGAACATTGTTTTGTATATGAATAAAGTTATTTATAAACATGTATATGATTAATAAATATATTTAAATATACATGACAAAAATAATTAAATATTATTCAGATATACATTAATCAAATCATCAGAATAAACATAACATACAACACATTGGGCTGGATAAATTATTCAGATACACATTAAGTGTATCTGGAATTGTTATTAAAAAATTTATATTAGACAAATGTATATGAGTTGAAAAATGATAACGCGAGACTAAAATATGCTGAATGATTCAATATACATAATTATACAGATAAACAACAACGTAAACGATTGTACAAACCGTACCTAAACAAAAAATGCATATAAAGTCTAGATATAACAGACATGTATCTGAATTATTAAGATACACATTACGTGCATCTAGAATCGTCATTAAAAAATTTACGTTAAATAAATATATATGAGCTGAAAAATGATTATGCAAGACTAAAATATGCTGAAGGATTCAATATGCATAATTATACACATAAAAAATAACATAAATGATAATACAAATCGTACATAAACACAAAATGCATATAAAATCCAGATACAACGGACATGTATATGAATTTACATTAAAAAATCTAATCTCTCAAATGCACATAAGGATTAAAAAATGAATGTAAAATATCAAACATTCTCTAGTCAAATCAAAATGTTTTATTTAAATCGATATAGCATAATCTGAAAGGATTACCATTGATTGCACCACAAACAGGTCGCTAAAAAAAAAAAAAAAAACCGAGATATTGTTTTCTTTTTCTCTAATCCCCCTCAAAATAGAAATCGAGTATTTGTTTTCTATTCCTCGAAACAATCTGAATCGAAAAGTTTTAGCTCGATATTTGGAATTGAAAAAATGATTTATACTTACTTCTCTCTCACGCCTGTTGGAAAGACCATTACAATCATCACAACATGTAAAGGCGACGTGTTGAACCAAAGATTTTCTTGCCAGTGGATGATAACCACCCTCTTTCTTCTGTCAAATTGTAAACAATGGCTTCTAATTGAATTGATTACTTTTAAAAAAGAAAGAACAAACCAAATCGTAATGGCTTCCAATTGAATTGATTACTTTTAAAATGAGAAAGAACAAATCAAATTGTAACCACCTTGTAACTAAAGGGATCTGTTTTGGTATAAAATTGACAAATTACATGGAAGGGTAAATTGGAGATTTCAATCTTGCTACCTCATGGGACTTAGGATGGGGTCTACCATTTGGAGCCCAAAAATCATTATTGTATTTAATATCCTTCTATACTTCGTTAGAAACCTTCATAGATTGGACCTATGCAGAGAAAGTTAAAGCCAATTTGCTAACAAGTGCACATGCTGCCTGATCAAACTGAAAATTAGCTATTGAAGATTTTCATGAGCTGGTTAATTACTCCTCCATTGCTCAACATACCAATGATTGCTCCAGCATCCTCAGGGGCGGGCCCATGGGTTGGCTGGGCAGGTTGTAGCCAGATTTTGTGAAAATAACCCCCATATAACAGTGCAGTCTAGTTTTATTAGAAAACCCCCAATACAGCCCAACCCAATTTTTTTTAGAAAAACCCCAAAACAACTTGTTATATAAACTTCAATTTATCCTAATTGAGCGTAAAACATATTTTGCAGCCGTCAATGCTGAATAAATCACTTTCTTCACCCAACACCAAACAATATGTATGAATTTGATTTTATTTGTATATTCTTTAATTCTTTTGATTTATTATATGTTTTGTAGATGCATTTAGATATTTCATATTTTGACAATGTTTGTTAGTGTGATTTTGAGTTCTTTTGATGAAAAATTGATTGGTGTCAAAGAATATACCGTATATAAAATCAGGGTGTAGAGTGGTAAGAATCAATGGGAAGTTAAACGTCGATATCGTGAGTTCCATACACTCCGCCATCGCATCCTTTACCCCAGTTGTTGAAGATTCACCCTCGAATTTCAATTATCTTCAGCATGATAAAAAGAGAGGTCTAATATAATTAAAAGTTGCTGAAACACCATAAGTAATCTCCAGGAAGTTCAATCTTTTAAGTATTGCCACCAATTCGTCGAAGAATTTTGAATAAATACCCATCAGCTCGAGGTTGAAGTTTACCATGACATCTAGATTGTAATCAATGGTGAACTGTGGGATCCAAATTTATAAATTAATATCTGTATCCGAATCTGAAAGTTAGGATGTGAATATTAACGTATTCAATCCGTATCTGTCCGTTTGACAAGCTTAATTTCCAACCATTAGTTTGTGTTTTACTCAAACCTTTTAAAAATTGTGGAGTTAAAAAAAATCAATATTTTAAAAATCTCTTCTAAGCCCCGATTATTCCCTTGCCTAGGCCTAGGCGGACTCAGCCCACAATGCTTATCGCCTAGCTTCTTCTCCGATGAATCTCTAGTTGACTAACAAGATATTAAATTACCTTATATATTATACATCTATTATATGATTTTTTTTTATGTTATCCCTATTATAATTATATTATTAATTTTATTTTGATGTTACTTTGTTATTATTTTGTAGCCTAAAAATATTATATAAAAAATATGTATATGTATATCTATTATATTTTTTATTCTAAAAAGTGATTAATTAATCTCCGATTAATCCCAACCTAGCCGATTAATCCCTCGTCCCTCCTCAACCGCTTGATTAGCACTTAGCTTTTTTACAATAGTGAAAAAATAACCATTGAAATTTAGGTAAATGTTTGAATCTTCCTTTATTTGGGTAAAAATTTAAGTAAAAACTTGATTTGGTATGAATAAATAGTTGAAGAGATTTTTAAATGACTTTTACTCAAATTTAAATTTGAGTACATATTTAAGTATAGGATTGGATGCAGTAAGGCCAAATGACAGGGGGCTTGAGTGTCCAGAAACTAGATGACCTAAACAAGGTGCTCATTTCCAAGTGGATTTGGAGATAGACCACAAACAAGGAGTAGAGTTGGAACGTGTTATTCATAAGGAGATATGGGGTATGTCTCACTTGACAAAAAGACTATTCAGGCTATGTGATGAATTTGTTCAAATTGTCTCTTGGTACATGGATCAAAGAATGAAAATTCATTTTTGACAAGATAAGTGGTGTGACAACATCCTTTTTTTGTCAAATCTTTCCCTATCAGCAAGTGACAATACTTAAACTCAAGTTCACTCACTAAAGAGGGGGTACCTCTTACATCCTACTAAGAGGAGGTTTTGGTAATTTTTCACATAGAGACCATAAAAGAGGTTAGTGTGCAAAGTTTCTAGTGCATGAATGAAATACATGATTGGGACATCCAATGTCGGAGGGCACTTTGTGGGGAGGAGATTGAAAGCCTCACAAATTTTTTGATGCAGCTCCAAGGTATTCCTAACTAAGAAGATTTGGTAGACCAGCCGGTTCAGATGCCTTGCCCCATTAACAATGAAAAAATATGCAAGCGAAGGCAAGGGAGATTTCTGGAAATTCCTCCTTAGGTGTAACATTTTATTTGGCTAACACTCCAAGGCAAACTTCTACAACTACAAGGGCATATAGAGCACAATGACATCCTGACGAATTGAGGAAGACTACCGAGCATCTCATGTGTTGGTGTTGTTAGTGTTTTTCAAAATGTATTTCTCTTAGTCTTGTAAGTTTGAGTATGATGTTTGTCATATAAACTTGTGTGTTGTGTTTAAGTCCTACATCGAAAAAAAAGAAAAATCTTGAGAACTATATAAAGTATAGTGTGTATAAAATAATATTTTCTTTATGAATGGTATGATGTTATGCACATAGTGCTTAAGCATTGTTTGTGCACGTGCGCGTGCGTGTTGGGTGCAATGTGAGGATTGATTGATGCACTTCGCATGTGCGCATCATCGCTAGGAGCTGGAGCCTTTTCTTTTTAGCTAATAGGATGGTGGGGGATCATTTTCATCAAATGCAATCTGGACCGTTCAAATGGTGGGGCCGTCAAATGCAATGAGTACCGTTGGATTGATCAAATGGAAGTTGCAGTGATCAAGGGGTGCCATTGGAAAGCATGCATCAAATAGAGATCGATACGAACAGTCGATCTTGTAACCGAAAATCCAACGGTCTAGATTGGAGGCAATTGGGCCTCATGGGATGCATTGAAAGGGTGTTCCATGCCTATTAATAGGCATGGTTTCCAACCATTAAAACCATTTAGAAATCATAAAAGGCTCTCTTTTTCGTAAACTATGTTCTAGTATTTAGTTTCTGTAGAACTTGATACTGGGGGCTTGGTTCACCTGGGTCTCATCAATATTTTGTTTACTATTGTTAGTTTAAACGCTGATGGAAATTGCTTCGAGTTATCTTGTAGACAGATTTGTAGTACCTTGTGCACACTATATTGGAGGCAAATATTGTCTTAAAGAGAGCGATTCTGTAATGCAACTCAGAGGGTTCTAATGAAGTCTCAATTCTACTCAAAACACAACATCTTCTCCAACAATCTTAAGACAATACTCATGGCTTGTTCTGTGCAACAAATGACCCAAGAATTCATGAAATTGGAGCATTTCAATGGTGGAAACTTCCAACGCTGGAAGAAGAAACTGCACCTCCTCCTCACCACTCTCAAAGTAGTGTACATGCTGAAGACAGCGTATCCAGAAAAGCAAGAGAATGAGACTCAACGAGTCTTGTACAAGAACAAAGGGGGAGATGGATTACTACATCTGCAAGGGTCACATCCTCAGTGCACTCTCTGACTCACCTCTTGATGTGTACCAACATGTGGAGACTGCAAAGGAGTTATGGGACTCCCAGAAGATGCAATAAGTAAGGAGTTTCTTGTTGAAAATTTTATGCATTATAATATGGTAGAATCCAAATTTGTTATTGAACAATTCCATGAGATTCAGCATATTCTGAATCAGTTTCGACAATAGAATATGAACATGAATGAGTATATTATAGTTTCCTCTATAATAGACAAGTTACCCCCTTCTTGCAAAGATTTTAAAAAGAATCTTAAACACCAAAAGGAAACTTACTCTTGAGGATTTAGCAAAACATCTTCGACTGGAAGAAGAAACGAGGCTACAGGAGAGTAAAGATGAACATGAGACTCAAGCTCTCAAGGTTCACATGGTGTCGGATGGCAAAAAGCCCAACAAAAACAAGCGTAAAGGGAAGAACAAGCCCAACGGGGATCCAAATAAGAAGGTTGAATTTTGGTTTTTTGGAAAACCAGACCACTTCAAGAAAGATTGCCGTCTTTACAAGAAGAAACAAAATACATCAGATCAGGCCAAAGAAAAATTTATGGCGGTTATATCCAAGGTAAATATCCTCGAAGATGCTAGAGACTGGTGGGTGGACTCGGGTGTGACACAACATATCTTTATGGCATGGGGAACTCTTCTACTACCACCATCAAAGGCAAAAGAAAAATGGATCTTGAATTCAGTTTTGGAAAAGTCTTGTCTTTTACTGATGTATATCATGTACACGATGTAAGGAAAAACCTTGTATTTGGAAGCCTTCTTACCAAGCATCGCTTCAAGTTAGTATTTGAGTTGGATAAGTTTATTCTGTCCAAGGGTGGAATATTTTGTTGGGAAGAGCTATTTGTACGTTCAAACTCAATATTAATAAAGTGATTGTTTCTGCTTATATGGTTGACTCTCTTTCTTTATGGAATGCAAGACTTGGACATGTTAATACTAGGAAATTGGATGATATAATTAAATTAGACTTAATTTCTAAGTATGAAAATGACATGGATGAGAAATGTAAAGTATGCATGCATATAAAAAATATTCATAAGCCATTTCATAAAGTAGAAAGATACACGTCTTTACTTGAATTAATTCATATGATGTATGTGACGTCCATGCTACCCCTATTGGAGGAGGTAAAAAATATTTTGTGACATTCATTGATGATTTTTTAAAATTCTGTTATGTTTATCTTTTGCATTCAAAAGATGAAGTTCTTGAAAAATTCAAAACATATAAAATAGAAGTCGAAAATCAATGTAATGTTAAAATAAAAAGGCTTAGGTTTGATAGAGGTGGTGAATTTCATTTTCCTGAGTTTTGTGAGGATGTGAACATTATTTATGAAATAACTGCTCCATATACACCTCAATAAAATAGAGTTGTTTAAAGAAAGAGTGAACTTTAATTGAAATGATTGATGCTATGCTTAATAATTTTGGTTTTATTCATGGTTTTTGAGAGGAGGCTCTTTTGACTGCATGTAATATTCTAAATAGAATTTCTCTTAAAAAGATTGATGTTACTCTTTATGAATTATGAAAAAAATAAAAAGCCCAATCTAAGTTATTTGAGAACTTGGGAGTATAGGGCAATTCTAAGATTGCCAGATCCTAGAAGGAAGAAATTAGAAGAAAGTGGAATTGAATATGTATTCCTTGGTTATGCCCTACAAAGTAAGGCATACAAGTTCGTGATAATTGAACAAAATTCTGCAATGGAAGTAAATAACATCATAGAGTCTCGTGATGCTGTTTTATATGAAAATAGGTTTAATACTTTTTTGAGATAAAATTGGGATGGAGAACCAAAGTCTTTGGATTCAAATAAAGAAAGTGAACCTAGTGAACCCACTGAACTAAGGAGAAGTAAAAGGACTAGGATTGAGAAATCTTTTGATCCTGATTTCATCGTTTATCTAGTGGAAGGAACTAGGGAATTTCATTATAAACATACAATGATCTCACAAAATATGGAATCAGATCTGTTGACCTTTGAGGAGACTATGAAGACACAAGATATTGCCTTTTGGAAAAAAGTAATTAATGATGTGATGGATTCAATTATGGGGAATAAAAAAAATCTGGATTCTTGTTTACTTGCCTCCTGGGCCCAACCGATTGGTTGTAAATGGATATTCAAATAAAATAAAATAAATGTTGATGGCACAATTGAAAAATCTAAGGCCAGGTTTACTCAAAAGGAGGGTATCGATTATTTTGATACATATGCACTGATTGTAAGGATCTCTACAATTAGAGTATTGATTGCCCTTGCTTCCATCTATAAGTTCAAAATACATTAGATGGATGTTAGAACTGCTTTCCTAAATGGAGAATTGGATGAAGAAATCTACATGAAACACCCGGAAGGGTTTTGTAGCGACTCTGAAATTTAGGTCATAATTAACATGCTTTTATGATATGTTTAGTATTCTAAATTTCTAATAATTTAGAATAATAGATTCCTCGTTTCGTTGGCTTTCCAACGCTTCTTACGGATCGTAAATTAGATGCGTATAGATCAAGTTATGGATTAAAACCGTAACAGGGTGTCAGACTATGTCTGACGGATCTTATAGGTGTTGTCAGGCACCTGGGAGACGGATACTAAAGGAGCCGTTGGGAACTTGGCGATGGCTCTTGGTGGAGCTATCGGGTGATCGAGAGACGGGCTCAATAAGAGCTGTCGATCTGGACGAAATTTGAAATTTTAGAATTTTGGCATTTTTGGAAGGAACAATGACATTGAATGTGATTATTCGGGTTTGATGGTGTCGTAAATTTTGTCCCTAAAACCCTAAAAAGTCTTCCTTCTTCCTTGTTTCGGCACCATTGTTGGGAGCTCGGGAAAGAGAGTTCAAGCGAGGTTTTAGTGAGCTTTCTAAAGAGTTTTTGTTTGATAGTAATCCCTTTTAGAAATCTTTAATATATGATCTTGTTTTAAAGGTTTTCAAACAAAAAGAATAAGTTTCTTTTTGTTTTTTTTAGGTCTTGATATGATTTCAGGTCTTGTATTATACCAATGATTTGTTATGGCTTTTGTAAAGATTTTACAAGTTCTTGATGATAACATCGAATCTCAATGCATATAATTGATGTTTATGATTTCTTAGGTTTTCTTGTTGAATTTTCCTCATACTCTCAATGGGATTTAGATGATTTTCGGGTTTAATATTATAGCAGTGATATTTTAAGGTTTCTAAGATGGTCTGTAAGTCTTTTATGTAAAAATAAATAAGTCTATGTATATATCATGTTTAGGTTAGTTCGTTTAGGGTAGAAATCATGTTTTTATGATCTTTAAGACTTATTTTGAACCTTATACACATTGATCCGAACCTATGCTTATATGCATTATGATTTTTGGATTTTGTTAAACATAAATCTATATTATTATATCTCTATGATGGATCCAGTATTTTTTTCAAAGAATTTAAATGAGTTTTTATTTGGATTTAATGGACTTTTCGTACGTATGATTTGATTTCGATGTAAACTCTTTTCTGTTTTACAACGGTTAAATGACTCGTGTAGGGTTTTCGCGCCTGACCAGACTTTGTCTGGTCGGGCCTTAAATCCCTCATATATGAGTAATAAGGTCGACCGACCAGACCTGTCGTCTGGGCGTGCCTTAGATTACTCGCACCTGAGTGATAAGGTCGCCCGACCAGACCTGTCGTCTGGACGTGCCTTAGATCACTCATATCTGAGTAATAAGGTCGATCGATCAGACCTGTCGTCTGGGCGTGCCTTAGATGACTCGCACCTGAGTGATAAGGTCGCTTGACTAGAATTATCGTCTGGTTGTGCCTTAGATCACTCATATCTGAGTAATAAGGTCAACCGACCAAACCTATCGTCTGGGTGTGTATCACTCAGGTGCGAGTCATCTAAGGCACGCCCAGACGATAGGTCTGGTCGGTCGACCTTATTACTCAGATATGAGTGATCTAAGGCACGTCCTGATGACAGGTCTGGTCGGACGACCTTATCACTCAGGTGCGAGTAGTCTAGGGCACGACTAGACGACAGGTCTGGTCGGTCGACTTTATTACTCAGATACGAGCAGTCTAAGGCACGCCCAGACGTCAGGTCTGGTCGGTCAACCTTACTTCTCGGTACAGCACGGGGAAACAAAACACGCGAGTAGACATGGAAATTGTCAGAAGACCTTCAAACGTCTGTAACCGCCACGTTGGTACTTAATGCCTATTATCATCAAAACGTGGGTAATTAAGGACGACGTGGAGATTAAATGCAGGAAACGTTTCCCTAAAAAATAGCATACTATCTCTTAGTGGCAAAACGGTTACAATGTAACCAATGGAAATGTGAGACTTGGTCCCCCAGAAGTACGTAGGCAGCCTATAAAGAGGTCGCGCGACAGCACTCTTACGGCATGATTCTAGATTCCTCACTCAAAGAAATCAGGAATAGTCACGGTGACAACTTAGTCATTTGTGACAGCCAGACACAATCTCTCACTTTCCACCAAAAAAATTCATTATCTAAATTCCTTTTTGAAGTTCCGAATCCCAGAAAATCACAAATTGACTGTGAGGGAAAATTATCCTCCTCAAATATATATTAATGTATTTCAGTTTATATTTTATTTTACATAACTACATATATTTCAATAGAGGAGTATATGATTTAAAATAAAAAAGAAAACCGATGCGAAATGCAATTGGGGTTGTAATGGGGATGTACGTATCATTTTCCTAACAATAAATCAGATTTTTTTAAAAGAAAACATTCATTTCATCGTTCCAAAATATGTTCTAAGCAGATTTGTGCTAGCACATGTCGGCAAGATATTAACAAACCTTGTCCCAAACAGCCTATGTGACAAGAAACAGACCACATCTGTGAAGAAAATAATCCATCACGAATGTGACTATAAGACGGCGAGCACACACAACAAACACCTTTTATTCATACACAAGACGCCGGAGCCACAACAGTCCCCATCAATACAAGATAACCCAAACCGACGCCCCATCCCAACCGTTCAATCCTTTCCATCCGGAGCCTTCTCAACGGCCGATACCGAGAACGGCGACGGCTCCATCCCAACCGTTCAATCCTTTCCATCCCGAGCCTTCTCAACGGTCGATATCGAGAACGACGACGGTTCACACCGGAACCCATCATACCTCGTGAAAAGGTACGCCACGAAAAGGCAAGCCGTCCCGACCACGTAATCCTTCGCCGCGCACTGTTTGTTCTCCACCGAAGGCGTCCCCGTCTCCCGTCCATTGGACCAGTACAGATACTCCAAAAGCTCCTCCCCCCCTTTAGCCTCCACGAACCGGTCGGGCACGAACCTGTCCGGGTCCTCGAACACCTTCGCGTCCCGCATCGTGAGCGGCTGGTACCCACACAGAAGCTCCCCTCGCTTCACCTCGAAAGACGCCTCGTGCGAGCTCAGCGTGAAGTCCCGCCTCGCGCGCCCGTACTGCAGCGGCACGGGCGGGTTGAGCCGCAGGAGCTCCCGCACCGTGGACGTCACCAGCTCCATCTCCCTCACCTTCTTCAAATCCAAAACCCCATCCGTCCCCACCACCCTCCTCACCTCCTCCCTCAGCTTCTCCTGCAACCCCGTCTCGTCGCTCCCGATCGTCGTGATCAGCTTCGGGAAGAAGACCGAGAACCCGCCGAACGCGTTGAAGCCTAGCACGAATAGAATATTGTTGATCTCTTCTTCCGTGCTTAGCCCGTACTCGCTCACGGCGTTGTCCACGACGTCTTTTCCCTGCGTGCGCAGGAACTCGTAGAGCTTCGAGTAGTCGTTCTTGACGAGGAGGAAGGGGAGGGGAAAGGAGTGGAGGAAGATCTCCTCGAGCGGTTGCGGGATCACGCCCGTCCCCTCGTGGGCAGGAGCTGCACCGCGAGCCACTTGTCGAGCATGGCGAACCCGTACTCGTTGATCTCCTTCACCTTCTCCAAGTCCGCCCCCGCGAGTGCCTTGCAGAGGAACCTGAATATGTACCTCTGTAAAGGCACTATGAACCCCGCCCCGCCTTTGCCGCTGACTTTCTCGAGGTCGCCTTCGATGGTCGTCCACATAGTATCCAGGGCGTTCAAAAACTCCGACGCCCAGACTTTGGAGTTCCGCTTGAGGAGGTCCATACAGAAGGACTTGACTTTGGTGTGCTTGGGGTCGATGACGTCTAGGTAGACGCGACGCGCGTGCCGCCGGTGAAGGAGAGGCTGGGCGTGTAAGGGCCGATGAGGACGTCGGTCTTGTCGACGAGGGAGCTGTCGAAGAGGGAGGCGAAGGAAGCGCAGTCAACGAGCGCGACGACTTCGGGGTTGGTGCCGACGAAGAAGGGGAAGGTAGGGGGGATGTTGGTGCGGAAGACGGTGCTTTTATGGGTGGTCGTGCGCTCGCGGAAGAAGGTGTCCATGCCTTGGAACCAGAAGTAGTCGAGGCGGTCGCGGAGGGGGCCGAGGAGGGGGGGGGGGGGGGGGCGTAGGTGCCCGGGATGGGCTTTAGGGGAAGGACCGCGGGTGGTGGAATTAGGGATGTGGGGGTTCTTGGGGTGGCGGAGGAGGTGGACATGATGAATCTCGTGCTCATCATTGTTGAGGCCATTTTTTATGTTGAGAGATTTTTTTTTGTTGGATTTGTTGTTGGGGAGTGTTTCAGATTGGGGACGATGGACTGTCGGTCCAAGATGTAAGGATGATTTTGTCTTTTTTTTTTTTTTTTTTTTTTGAAGGAGTTTGATTTCTGGCCATCCGATTTATCATAGTTTTGGAACTTCCTTGGGAAGTGAAGAGATTGTGCCACGTTTAAGATGCGTCAATGTACGTCGTCATTTTCATATCAACAAAATAAAATCACGTGCACACAGAAATTATTCTATTATTTTTTTTGGAAAAATCCATGTAACAAACCCCCCAACCCCCCCCCCCCCCCCCCACACACAAATTTGTTAAAATCCATATAACCCCCTGTCTTTTCTGAAAATCCAAATACCCCCTCCCCCCCCCCCCCCCCCCCCCTCCAAACTTCATAGAAATGCAAAAAGAACCCCGAGTTAAAATTAACCCAAGAGGGATATTCCGTTATGTGTAGGGGTGCAACTTGGGCGGGTTGAACTTGACCCAACCCAACTCGTGGGCGGGTTTGGGTTAGGGGTTTTTTCCCTTGGGTTCAACCCGACCCGAACCCGAACCAACCCGAACCCAATTCAGGTCAGGTTCGGGTTGAGGTCACGGGTTGACCGGGTTGAACCCGAACCCGAAGATGATTTATGGGGGCTAAAATAAGTTGCCACAGATGCACTAAATCTTGACCATCCATTCCATAATAAGATAAAATCACAACCCTTCAAATCTAACCCTAGTTTTACCCTCTTTTCACTCATCCCTCTCTTTCACGCCGTCACAAACATACAGACCAAAAAAAAAAGCTCTCACTCTCTCTAACATCTCACAACACCCATGCCGACCCTCAACCCTCCCTGACTCTCGTCGATCCTCAGCCCTCAGCGACCATCGCCTACCCTCTTCGCCTGACTGTCCATCACCATCGATGCTTCCGACGAGAGGGGGAACAGCTTCTCTGCCGCGATCGCGAGGTGGATGTCCTCTGCCGGAGATGATGATTTCATGGAGATCCACCTGTCGGGGATGAAAGTGGTGGTCCACCTCAAAAAGGACCACCGCAGCAACCAGAGCGACGTCCGTTTGGTTTTTTTTGTGAATCCTATCTGGTTTTATACAACGTTTTTTAGAGGAAGTGTTTGGTTTTGGTGATTTTTTCGATGGAGTGATATGTCTATTTGTTTTTTTGTCTGTGTTTTTTGTTGAATCTAGGGTATGATTCATGTTTGTGTTTTTTTTTTGTGCTTGAATGCCGGTGTCGTCGACTGGAGAACTGGTGGCCCTCAATTCGCTGAGAAACAGCGAAGAATTCGACCCTAGCCTGGGCTCAACCCGAACCCAACCAGAACCCGCGGGTTGAGGTCGGGTTCGAGCTCGGGTTGCACCCTTCGGGTTGAGGTCGGGTTCGGGCTCAGGCTCGAGTTGGGCTCTGTGCTTTGCGGGTTGGGTTTGGGCAGGTATTCAACCCGACCCAACCCGTCCAAGTTGCACTCCTAGTTATGTGAACCCACCCAAATTTCAAACATATAGATAACCCCCTGCAAACTATGAAAAATACAAATAGTCGCTTGATTGAGCCCCCCGAACTCATCTTCTTCCATTGTTTCCCCCTCTTCGTCAGTCCTTTCCACCCACCCGACCGTTGGAGCCCTCCCGACCATTGCCACCATCGTACATGACCATCAGGAAGTTGGAGTTCCCCCTTCTTCAACAAACACATTTGTGCATCCATTGTTTATAAATGCTTCTGCCTCAGCTATCTTCATCTGCACATGCATCCATTGTGAGCATCGTCAATCATCCTCAATACTAGTCCCCACTCTGGTAATTGATCTCCAAATTCTAGGCAATGTTTGAAATGGCATATGATGATTTGTATTTAATATGTTTGATAAAATGCATGAATCATTTTTTTGGTCTGTGTACTTGAATAGAATACATGCTTTCTAACTACTTTATTATTTTTATTTTTTTATGCTGGTCATCCAAGGTAAGCGAGTGCATGCGAGCTATTTGGTAGGCTGAGTTTTTAAAACCACTGCTCCAACACCACTTGGTTGGCATTGGGTAAAGAATGTGAAGTCTTGCTATCTAAGCTACTAGATCACCATGCAGACAAGAGTAATATTTTCTCTGATCGTGGGAACATTATTTCCTATGTTATTACACCCCCATCAACAATTCTCGATGCTCTTAGGTTATTACAGATGGTAGTATTGATATGATCACCAGAACAACGGGGGCAGCATTTATACTTTATACTACTAGTCCAGCCTGAACCTATTCAAGTCTTGGGGGTTGGTTAAATGCGCTGGTCTTAGGAACACCCTTAACGTATGGAGATTGAAGCTATTTGAATTGATGTGCAACAGGCTAGAGCACTGGGTTTACAAGATCTTAGTGTGTGTTCTGATTCAACTCAAGTTGTACAGTTGTTACAAAGCAATGGATCGGGTCCTCTGTCAATCAGCCTTCAAGTGCAAGCTATTTGGATGCTGATTCAGAAACATACCCTATTAAATTTGTTAAAGTTCCAAGAGCTTCTATTCAGAGACCTGATATACTGGCCAGCTTTGCGAGGAAACAACAAAGATCGGGTTTTTGTATGCATTTACATGATGAAAGGGTTCGGAACTTGTTAGGTTCTTGTTTCTCCAATTTTACACAATGTATATCTTTTGTAGAGGCACAACTACAAGTGCCTGAAAGTGCTTTGTAATTAAGTTTTTTTTTGTGATAATGAATATATCCCCCTCAAACAGGGCCTTGTCACCAGAAAAAAAACTACTTTATTTTTTGTTGACAAATTTATTTTAGTCATCCACTATTGATGCTGCTGAAAACATTCAACACTATACACACACCTGATACTATTACATGGTGTTTCGATTCTGCTGCTGTATATGAACTGGAACATGAAATTGAATTTAACCCATTCCACACACAACTATTAATGTCTTATATGAAAAATTAAAAAAATACAGCTCAAAACGAAAAACATCATAGAAATATTACATGTTCCACAAGTCTCTACTAACATTGATACGCAACTTAAACAAAATATATCAGAGTGATGCTGCAACTAAAATAAAATTAGAACATTCTCAGGCCTCTACCAACACATGAACATCAATACCTGGCCAAAAAAAAACTACATGTCACATTGATATACACATTCAAAAATGAAAATCTTGGGTTAACTAGACTTATTTACTGGTGCTGGTCAGACATTACTAGATTGAGCCCTCATGTACTGTGCAGTCCCCCTACCTCTTCGAGCTTGATATTTGATCTCTCAATTAGTGTTTTAGAAATTCTTCCTCATGTCTCACTCCCAATGATTTTCCTCACCTACTTCCTTGACTAATCAACCTTGTACACAGTGTTTTCATACATGGTTCTGTTTCATACAAAATATACAAAATCTAATGAATAGAAAATTACATTGAAATACCACAAACGGCTTCGGTCATGAAGAAGATCGGCAAACGGCAACGGCGACGAGGATCAACGGATGGTGATGAAGACGATCAAGATGAATTCGAAGATGATCAACAGAGGCGTCATCAAGGAGGACGTGGACAATGAGATCAACGGAAGGCGTGATAGAGGAAGACATGGGCGGCATCAAATGAATGCGGAGGAGACGGCATCTAATAAGGGAAATGCAAATGTTTAGGTTTTAGGTTAGGGAAGGGAAAGGGTATACATGTCATTTCACACCTAAGGTTAGGTTCAGTCCATCTATAGGTTAACTTAACTGACAGAAGGTTGTTTTTGCATTTTTGTTAAGTTTATAGGGGAGGGTGTTATTTGTATTTTCAGAAAATAGAGGAAAACAAAAAAATAAATTTCTATTTGATTCATAAATTAATCTAAGTTTCATGAGTGAATTATAAAAAAATAAAAATAAAAACAAAAAAAACAAAATAGAGGAAAAAACAACGACCAATTTGTAAAAGACAGCTCTACAACGTGAGTCTGTGCCGGAGTGACAATAACAGCCTGTCATGGCGTCAAGCCATGATCCTAATTTGTTCCTCGTTTATCTCATTACGCATAGCCCCCGCTAAATTATTCTATTGTTAGCCCCTATGTCCCAACGGGCCTTGGCCCCCCTCTTGTTGGGGGCAATTATTCTATTGTTAGCCCCTATGTCCCAACGGCGTCTAAAAAAAGAAAAGGTGTTTTGCTATCCCCATCGATCTGGTCAGTTCGACCAAATTTAGTCGCCACTTTAGGTTTTGGGCGACTCGATTTAGTCGTCATTTCAGGTTTCGCGCGACTGAACCTGGTCAAACAGGATTTGTAATAAAGTTTATAATTTTTTTTCTTGAAAACATAATCCCACGACATGTATCCTCTTTGAATCTTTCATATCACTCCAAGTCCGAGTTGTAATATATGGAGAATAAATCATTATTCTTAAATGTAGAATATAAGAATCATTTTTTTTACATAAGTTACGGACAAATTTCAAAAGTCAAATATAAAATGTGTTTGGATCAACTGGTATGTTTTTTTATTTTCAAATAAATAATCATCTTAACTACGAATTCAAACGAAGCTTAAAAATGATATATATTTGTCTAATAAGATACTTTTCTACAAAAAATTGAATTAATTGAAAGTATATCTACTTACAATTTTTTCAGTCCCTTAGCTGTTGTTTGGATAAAAGAATAAATGTAGAATATAATGGATAAATCCAAAAATTTATTTATTTACAAAGAATAAGTAAATATAGTTCTGAACCCTGTTCGACCAATTACGGTCGTACAAAACCTGAAATGACGACCAATTACGGTCGCCCAGAACTTGAAATGGCGACCAAGTACGGTCGCCCAAAACCTGAAATGGCAACCGAATTCGATCGAATTGAATCAGTGGGAACATCAAAACACCGGATTTTTTTTTGATCGGTGGGATAAGAAAAATCCTTGGTGGGGGGATAGGCGTGCCCGTCCAGGAATATGTACTAGAAAAAAAAAATTTAGGAATAATAAAAGTGATTTGATCTTTTTCTTTCTAAATTAACTTACTTATTGGAATTCTGACTATGTTATTTTCACACTTAGCATTTACATGCCGGTTGTAAAAAATAAAAAATAGTCTCTTTCAGTCACATCCATTTATGTAGAGATATAACATAGTAATGAAGTGACTTCCAATACAAATGCATTTCACATCAAATAAAGGGTAGGATTAAAAATTTGGTTAAAATTAAGACAATGTAACATTTTTCTAGAATAAAAGGGTGGTCAAGGTAACATTGTCTTTATACTGCATGTTGGATTTAAGTTATTATGAGATTTATGGCAATTCTAGTATAAATAAGAATAAAGTGATTTTTTGTTTGATTGTGTTTTAAATTATTTTCGTTAGAAATTGTAATAATAAAGTTTTATTGTTTGGATAAAATGTGAAAATTGTGTGCATAAAGATTTATAAAATGTGAAAAAATAATGATAGTTGATTTGATAGGTGATTTATAAGAGGTGATGACAGTAGACTTGACCTCGGGTCCATATGGTCTTTTGGGTTGAATAACAGAATAACTTAATTTCAAGGGTTAGCTAGAATTTATATACTATTTTTTTATTAATTAATTTTGGCATACAGATTTTTATTTTCGTCAGCCATCCAAACATCAATAATGATGTTATAATGAGGTTATTCTGATTAATTCCAACTTATTTCGAATCCATTCTCGAACCAAATATGGGTTTATAAGTTAGAATAAACATTGGGAACTATGTTTGGAGGCAAGTATAATACCCACTTATTCATACAAAACTAAAATTATATTCTAATTAATCATATATTTACAACCAAATAGAGAATCATCTAATCTCTCTATCCTCATTTAATTATCTTACACTAAGATAAGCTACATGGGTCAAGCCCCAATTCCAGTCCTATATGCGTCGATACATTTCTGTCGACACATATGCTCATGTTAGCAAGACATATCCTTTGAAATTTTATTTTTACATTTTCTATAAATGCATCAATGCAATTCAATAGAGTATATGTTTCATTTTTTATAAAAACATGTAGCTCATTAGATGAAATATACTATTTTTTAAAAATTTAAAACACATGTAAACTGAAATTAAGACTGAAAATAGGGCTGGATGTAACATTATCCTAAAAAATATTCCTTAGATATTTTTTATGCCACGGTTGTATGTCTAACTTAATTGGTTTGTAAAATTATTCCGATGGGGCTGGATCCATTAGTGGTTGTCAAAAGAATTTACGATAATGGGATCATGGGTTCTAGCCTCAACATTTACCAGGTAAAAACCATTACAATAAATTTAGTACAATTAAAAATTATAAACTAACCGCTCAGTTATAATCAGAATCGGCCCTGGGACAAGGCCCCCAAGACAATTGCTTAGGACCCTCACCCAATAAGAACCCCTAAGAATCATCTATTTAGAGAAGTTAATAAATGTACGGTGAGATGTGTTACTTTAGTTAATTCCTTTCAATAAACTTTCTCAATCGGTTTGATATTTTTACCTTTCTGTAAATCTTTCCAACCATAATCCAATATATATTTCAATTTTTAAATTTAATTTTTCTTTTGTTTTATTAAGTACATATGATATTGTATAAGAGCACTGATACACGCAGTCCATTTTACAGCCTCATACACTATGATAACGTAGTATATGCTGCGCTATTATAGTATACAACGCAAATTTTTTTATCTTTTTTTTAACTTGAAAAAAAACACACTGATGTATCTCAGTATATACTTCATTTCATATAATAGCATGCATTTCATTTGGGGTGTATGATTTTTCAAAAAAAAAAAATTAGGGTGGACTACAATTGGGGCTGAACGTATTATTTAACTATTGTATAATGTTTTATTTTAAATGATTATATAATATTGTGCATCTATTCAATAATATAGGTAGTGTGTAACATTAAAACAATATAGATTTTTTATATATAATAACGTAGGGCCCGCTGTAAAATAAGGTTAAAGATGTCTACGTTCCCGTAAACAATGAAAATCCTATATAAATCCCTGGTAAAGTTGGAGTAGACATACAAGTCTTTGTAAATACAAAAAAAAACTCAAATACATTCCTACCATTAACATTTGTTAACCCTAACATAACCTACCTTAGTTAAACCCTAACTCAACCTATGAAATGTTTAATTTACCCCCATCCCTTTCTCTCTCTCTCTCTCTCTCTCTCTCTCTCTCTTCTTGAGCCCCTATTTCTTGAGCATAGCAGTGATCCTCTATTCCAGCGAATGGGAAGACCACATGTGGTGGGGGAGATCACGTGCAACCTCTGTTCCATCCATTGATATTTCCACACACATTGGCGGAAAAACATGAATCAGATCGAGCGATACAACACCTCACCTTGGAAGGATCGACGAACTGCAAGGATTTCAGGAGATCGACGACCCGATTAGAGACCTCTTGCTCGTCGAGGACGGCCGACGACGAACGAAGTGCCTTTTCAGAGGAAAAAATAAGAGTTTTCTAGGGTTTCTCAAGTGGGTGGTGGTGGCTAGGGTTTGCTAGGGTTTTTGGAGGATTGTTCTTTTTTTTGGGGAGGAGAAAGTGTGTGATCAATGTTGTGTTTGGTCTGCGAGGTCACGTGGTTGCACGTGTGTGATCGGCGATTGACGGAGTGAAATTGCTGGTTTTCCGTTAGTGAACCTCACGTGGTTGCACGTGATCTCCCCACCAATGTCGTCTTCCCATTCGCTGGAACAGAGGATCTCTGTTATGCTGGAATAGAGGTTTTGAACCTGCTACTCCAACGCAACACTCACAACGTCATGACCATCCACCGTCTCCACCGTCTTCGTCGATCATTCCGCGACCGTCCATTGTCTCCTCAAACAGACCGCAACCTTCCATGATTCCATCATCTCCGTCTACTATCACCGTGTAAGGGAGCTCGCTCTCCCTGATGCCATATACGATAAGGTTAGGTGCGGAGCATTTCTTGCCAGCCTCGCGACCATCAAATTAAACACAGAAAAATTAAATACAAGAAGAATTCCATATTTCATATGTTTTAAATGGTTGGGATGAATTTTTTTTTGATTTTTTATTTTTAAGTTTATAAACCATAGGATATAATGATCGATCCTCACTTCTTCATATTTTAGTTTTAGTCCCCAGATTTTTTGTTTTAATCACTGGGAGGGACCTATCCCTAAATTATTTGGTTTTCTTTTTAGTCCCTAGGAGGGACTAAAACAGAACATATCCTTTAAATCTGGGGACTAAAACCAAAGTGTGAAAAAGTGAGAGATCGATCCCTAAATATGTATGTTAACATTGACTTAAATCTAAAAAAACCCATTTTTTTATATAGAGGTTCTTGAACCCGGGTTGGCGGAGGAGGATTTGGTGGAGCAACAGGTGAGGGAGGGGAAGAACGGGAGGTCGGGGGAGGTGAAGATCGGATACCGACGGTTGGGATGGAGGTATTCAGGTCGGGGTGAAAGAGATAGAAGGAGAAATATAAAAATCTTTCAAGGATAATTTTATCTTTTACAGGGACTGATACATCTTTTTTATTGTTTATAAGGACTAATATGACTACACAATTTTATCGAGATGAAATATTCTAGAAATAATATCTTAGAGTGTATGAAAATTTAACTTGAGGATGATTTTTGGATTTTATTAATTTTATAAGGACATGTATATCTACCATAATTCAAAACTTATATGGGTTTTTTTAATATTTACAAGAACGTAGATGTCATAATCCTTTAAAATAACGTATGGGGTCCATTCAAAAAAATCAATTAACAGGACCGACCTGATTATAATCCCAAGTGCAGTCGGAAGAATGAAAGAAAATGATCCTTATTGGCCAGAAGTTTTTGTGTGATCTGTGTTTTTTAACACTAGTTTTCAAGCACTTCTCCAGAAACTTAAACCTCATTAATGAAATAAATTTAGAAAACATGATTGATATTGATTTATATATATATTGATTAATTTAAACCTCGTTAACTTCTTCCCTCGATGCTGTCTTGGCGCACACGACAAGTAAAAGCAGGAGGACAATAGAGAAAAACATGTGCTCCGATCTCGGGTATCCCGTACGTCATTCATCACTGGACTCCCTAAGATTGGCCATTGATGAGATAGCCAAGAGGTAAGTTTCTTTATAATATATAAATTTAAGAAAAATGTTATACTCAATCATTTTTAACAACTAAAACATAAACTACACATGTTTTTATTTTTGTAAAAATAATAAACATTACGTAATGAGATATTACGCTTTAATAAAAAGTGTATATCGATTCATTTTGAGTTGAATGAATCTATTATTAGTAAATGTAAGAAAACTTTAGCGAGGTATATATTTTCTAACGAGATATATGCTTCACTGAATCTGTAACAAAGAATACAGGGGCGAACCCAAGGGGGGGGGTGGGATAGGGCCGGGTCCCCCAAAGTTCGAAACAATTTCACCATAAGAAATGTGATATTTAACCGTAAAATATTTGCTTGGTAAAAGATACTAATTCATTGGTAATTATTATTTTCAAGGAAAATTTTTGTTAGTAAGCCAGTTGAAAGCACTGTTCAAGCAATTGCAATGATATTTGCCTTGGCAAAACGAACCCCTGTGAAAAAATATTCCTTGGTAAAAGTTTGGTACTGATACTCAATATAAATATATATTACCCAGGAAAACTTTTTCTTGGCGAAGACCATTTTGAAAATAGTTTTTTTTTTTTTATAGTGGGCGTGGGGGTGGGGGTGGGGGCGGGGGGGTAGTGATGAGATGAGTTAAAAAAATATTATGTGAGTATTAAAATTTAAAGTTGTTATATTCAATCTAATTTGCAATTGTGTTTGCATCGCACACAAATTTATAATATATGCTTAGCTAATTAAATACTTTCTCTCATAAAAATTAAATACATATTCATATAAATTAAATACATATATTTTAATTATATTTTTTGTATTGAAATAGTAAAATATATAGTGTTACATGATTTCATATAATGCGTTAGTGTCATGACTACAAATGAGTTTCATTCTTTAAAAATTGTTAAGAAAAACCCTAATTTTAAGTGATGGTGGTTGAAAAACCACACAATGTTTTTTTTTACGATTTATTTATTTATTTTGTTTTATCATGATTGCTAATTTGAATATCTCTTAATTGTTTTTCTATAATTTTTTAAAAAACAAATTTAAATTTTTGAGAAGGTAAAATAATGAGATTTCAATTTTTTTTAAAAAAATTTCAAATAAAATTTTCAGATTTTCAAAATGTGAAAGAAGCCGTAAAGGAATAATTTTCTATCTAAATTGTCCATTACGTTAAGGTCTTAGACAATTTTCTATTTAATTATCTTAAATTACTATATAAAAAATTATTTTATAAATACCTTTTTTCTTATTCTAAGTCTATTGATCTCTCAACCCATATAAGATTGGAATTTGAATTGTGAAAATAACTATGTAACATCACTCTAAATTTAATCTTACATTGCTCATAATGAACTTAATTGTCATAATATGCACATGTTTTTGTCTGTTGACTTCTATCACATGGCCTTATTATAGCGTGACACGTGAATATGATGATATCACCAAAGAATATTTGACACACGAATTATATTTGACTATAAATGGAAATCTACACCCTAAAATGAGGCACAATATTAATTTTTTGGATTAAAGACATCTAAGTCCTTACAAACATGGAAAACTCATGTAAGTCCCTATTAAAATTGGGACAGACGTACGAGTCCTTGAAAACTCACAAAAACCCAATTATCATTTATGAGTTAAATTTTCATCCAAACTTAACGGAATATTCCCAAAATATTTCATCACGTATAATTGTATGGACATTGAAGTCCATATAAACAGTCATAAAGATAAATTAGTCATTACAAAAGATAAAATTACCCCTAAAAGACATCTAAGTCCTTACAAACATGGAAAACTCATATAAGCCCCTACTAAAATTGGGACAGACGTACGAGTCCACAAAAACCAAATTATCATCTATGAATTAAATTTCATCCAAACTGAACATAATATTCTCAAAATATTTCATCACGTATAATTGTGTAGACATTGAAGTCCATATAAACAGTCATAAAGACAAATTAGTCCCTACAAAAGATAAAATTACCCCTGAAAAACTTTTACATTAAATTGTGTACACATTGCAGTACCAATAAATAATCATAAAGATAAATCAATCACCGCAAAAGATAAAATTGCCCTTAAATGACTATTACATTTAATTGGATAGACATTACAGTTCTTATAAACAATCATAAAGACAAGTGTGCTATCAGTTCTCATTGATTTGTTAGCCTTGTATGTTTTATTGGCGTCATTGGTGACCTCTTGTATTGATTACTGATATTATATATATTGCCATGTCTCGGGAACGGCCACCCTAGGGCGTGACATTATTTTTGTCTTTTACATGGACTAATTTGTCTTTACGATTGTTTATAAGAATTGCAATGTCTATCCAATTAAATGTAAAAGCCATTCAGGGGCAATTTTATCTTTTGCGGATACTAATTTATCTCTATGATTGTTTATAGGGAGTGCAATGTGTACACAATTTAATGTAAAAGTCTTTTGGGGGCAATTTTATCTTTTGCGGTGACTAATTTGTCTTTGTGACTATTTATAAGGACGTCAATGTCTAAACAATTATATGTGATAGAATATTCTAAGAATATTCAATTAAATTTGAATAGAAATTTAACTTATGAGGGATGATAATTGGGTTTTTTTTAGTTTTCAGGGACTCATACGTTTGTCAAAATTTTAGTAGGGACTTACATGGGCTTTTCCATGTTTATAGGGACTTAGATGTCCTTAACCCATTTTTTTCTTATATAAAATTTGTTTTTCCATTTGTGTTTTCATTCCACTTAAAAGAGAAACTCCTATTTTGAGCAACGGAGTGTCTTCGATAAATATCATTCCGGTGTAAAGATTACGATTGTCTTCTCCGTTTCAAGCACTCTCGACCTGCCTCCACCTGCATCATTTTTCTGTAAGATCCTAATCAATTTTCTTAGGCTTGGTTACATTACTAATTGGAGGGGCAGAAAATAACGATCTAAGTTTGGGTCGGTAGGATCCGTCTGCTCCGCTTCTCCCGTCTGCTTTCGTTGGGTCACCGGTGATTTCCTACTCGAGCGTCATTGGAAACATGGTTGGGGGTGACCTACAGACCCTCCGATGCTCAATTCAGTCAACTGCATAATTTAGAGTTTTCCAAACAAGAGTTTTTCACATAGCTTAATAGGGAGAACTAGTTTCCTATTTATAGTACCTTGGTGAATGCCCTAGAATCAATTGTGGATATCTCTCACATCGGACGGATGGGGAGAGGTCCCTTTGCCGAATTGATTACGTGTTAGTAGAGGGATTTACATAATCTGTTGTCATTATGTTGGATGAATGCACATAATTTGTTGGGATCTTGTGTATCAACTGATTATTTTTCTAAACCCATGATATACTGTTGTGATATCAGAGAATCGGTTTAATAATAGCTCTAGATTTAATATATCCATGAGGAATTAAAATATCAATCACTCTCCCTCTCTCATCTTTCCTCCCTCTCTCCTTTGCAATCCTCATTCTCGTCAGTTGAAGAAATGGCAGCACTACCTCGAGGAATTTTTGCGAGGGTGGTGGATCCCGACCTGGATGTCACAGACAGTGACGGCCTCGGCCCCGAGGAGGCGTATTTCTCCTCCTTCCACCTTTCGGTGCGCCACTCCCCGTTGTACCCAATCATCCCCTACTTCCTGGCATTGTTCAGGCTAGAGCTATTATAGGCCCACTGAACGTAATCCGCATCCTCTATGCCACGTTGTATCTCAATGCAATGGATGGATATGATCTCCGATTCTCCTAGATCATGTTGTGCTACAAGTTCTCTACCTGCCCTCACGAGACACACTGGTTCTTCCGTGCACCAAATTGGGACCAACACCTCTTGTTCAAGCTGACCGACGAGGACCGTAGTTGGAAGGAGGATGTGGTCACCGTGAGGGGGTCGTGGCAATGCCCGGACACTGGGGTGCTAGCCGTCCCCATGAGCTTACATGAGTATTCGACCTTGAACTGTTTTTCTTTTCTCTATTTCCAAACTCGTGATGTGCATGGAATTGTTGCATGCAGGACATCTGGACCTAGAGGTGGAGCTTCCGAACCACTCCATCGGCTTCATGGATGATGTGGTGATCCCCGCGTGCGTTTCCCTCATCTGGGACCCCTACTACCTCCACCTCATCGACCTCTGGATGCCGATGGCTGACATGCAGCCGCTAGTGGCAATGTTCAGAGCCTCCTAGGCACCTTTAAGCACGCATGGTCCAAGGCAGGTGGACGGGGTTTGAGGCACGCTAGAGGGAGACGCTGGCAGACATGCGCTGCTTCTTATTCGAATCGACAAGGGAAGTAGCTGCCGGGGTGGTGAACAGCAATGATGATTGGGACTTCGAGGATGTGGCCACCACGATCCTAGTCGGTGGCCCAAAGGCATTCTCCTAGAGAACCCTTGCCCGAGCAGAGGAAGCAACCCTCCACACCATGGAGCAGATATCCATGCTTTAGAAGGAGTTGGATGACTACAAGAAGTCGGCGACGGGTTGACAGACGTGCACCCAAGCCAAGGAAGTGTCTGAGGGTGATCACCCACCGGACGACGGCTTGCCCCCAAGCCCAGGCCGTGGCAACGGCGTAGTTAATTGGGACTTATCTATCCCTTTGACGTGAACCATGTAACGGTGTGGTCCTGTGGGACTCGATCTGTGCCTCAGTGGCTTGAACCATGAGAACGACATCACCCTAAGAGACGAGGTTAGTATCATTCCTTAGCTTAAACCATCTCTCTGATGTCAACCTGCGGGATAGGTTTGTTTTCCTCGGCTTGAACCATCTGGATGGCGTTGTCCTAAGAGGAGATCCTCGATCTATCCCTGGCTTGATACGGCTGTGCGGTGTCACCCTGTTGGGATTCAGTCAATCCCTGGCTTGAGTCGGTTGTTTGGCATCACCCTGTTGGGATTTGGTCTACCCCTGGCTTGAATCGGCTGTGCGGCGTCACCCTATTGAGATTTGGTCTACGCATCGATGGTTTAAACCATGAGAACGGCATTGCCCTATGGGAGTCAATCTATATCCCCATGGCTTGAACCATGAAGATGACATCGCTCTATGGGAGTCGGTCAATATCCTGAGGGCTTCAACCGTGAAGACAGCATCGCCCTATAGGACATTCTCACTTCCTCCGGCTTGAATCATCTGTATGGCATCACCCTTGGAGGAATGTGTGGCATGTATCCAACCATGTATGCGACGGATGTGAGAGTAACTAGTACTTGGAATGCCCCTTTGCGCATACATGGCTAGACCATTTCTCAGCCTGTGCACGCTGACCCATATGAGGGAGAGGTTGCAGCCGGTGCTAGACTTGTCCCAACGCCATGTGCCCCAGTGGAATATTCGCACTTTCACCAATAGTGTATCACAGAGATGAATATTCACAGGAACTCATTCAACAATTAGAGCAATAAACTAATGGAATGAAATTAAATTCAAAACGGTCTAAGTCATTTATTCATAAACACCACCCGGCTTACACATTATAATTTCTTAAATTCATGGTGTCCAGGGGGTTGAGCTGGGTTGTCGATAATGGAATTTGGGTGTGGTGGTGGGTGATTTTCTTCAAAAGCTTTGATCCTGGTCCGCCTTGCGACTGGACAAATCATCGCTTAGAGCGTTTGTTATGTGTTTCTTGATAGCCCATCAGAAAGATGAAGTTGGTGTGACTGTCACCAACTTTCTAGAAAAGAAGAAAAAGTTAGTGTTTGCTATTGATCGCCTTTTCAAAAAATTGGAGGATTCTTCTTTCTAAGCTACGGTCGGCCACACATAGAGGTGAAAATGAGGAATCATTTCTGTTTGGAGGGAATTTCATAAAAAAGGGGCTATTGACTAGGGAAAAAAGGGACCGACTACTTGAACTTAACTGTCTGGGTCCGACGGCTAGTTTGTATTAGGCGCCTGGTTCCTGGGTTTCTAGTGTTGTGAATTTGGGCAGCACCTAGCTGTGGATTTGAATTTGTTTGGTTAGGGCTAAGAGAGGTTTAAAACAGAGATTTAGAGAGCATTTTTAGAAAGTGAATTTTTTGTGGGAAAAGATTTCCTTCTCTCACAACTAAGGCTCTCTCTCTCAACCTCTCTCATTCTCAAAAGTTTATCTCAAGTGGAGGGTGATATGTGAGTGATGTTGGTAATTGGAGATGATGCTAATGAATGAAAAAAGATTTTGATCTCCCTCTATTTATAGTAAAAATAAAGCAAGGGAATTACCATTGGATAATAGATTGAATTGGGTAATAGGGTGGGTTTGAATCAAACTTCTCCCTTGATTCGGTTCTGATATTTTATCCATGGAGGGGGACAACTACTTGAATTGAGCCGTCGGGACTCGGATGGCTGGATTCAGGAACCCACCTTGCATCATGACTTGCCATATCTCTCATCTCTAGCAAGCAATGGAATAATGCGGCTACTAGGGTTGAGCCGTCGGAGAGGGCAGCTAACAAGAACAAACCATCTCAATTATCAGTATTTAATGGTAACTTTATGTCATATATGAGGGAATTGGTTTTGGTGGTTTGTTGCAGTGAGCCATCTAAGAGAGGCAGCTAGGTTAGGGTAGCCACCTAATTTCTGGCCTCTTAGTTTTTCTAAGTGGTGGTCCATGTCTTCTTTCCTTTTTCCTCTCTTTAATTTCCTTAACTAGTTTCCTTTTAATGTCCAAATGTGTTTAATTTTAAATGTTACTTGAGATAATTTTCTTTTTTTTTTACGGTTAAAATTGGGGTATCTACAATGGGTACCTTCAGTGGACCAACAGTGCAAAGCTTGTATGCCCCCTTTCCCTAAGCCTCTAGCATCTAGTATGAGCCTTCCTAAGTGGCTCCGAGTTTTTCGACATTGGATTCCCGTGTGTTCTTCTTCCATCGATCATTATCCTTTGAACTTGACAAATGCAAGTAAAAAGAGTAACAACCAACCGATCAAAATAGGGCAGGATTACCTCTTCGAGATCGTTCAGGTCAAACTTGATGCACTGAATCGCCTAGGAATGGATGATGTCGATCTCGAGTTCAATCTCTTGTTCACCTTGGCTGGCCTATCTGACTTGGGGTCGAGCCTCAATGGGCCAAGATGACCATGTATGGCGAAAATGACCTTGGTTGGCGAGTCAGTGACTTTGTCAACAGGTGCGTGACCGCCTGTGGAAGCACCTCGTTGTGGAATTCGCACCTTCATTTTGATTGTGGTTCTCGACGGGTGTCCAAAAGAATCCCTTACCTTGTTCTCCCTCCACAACTCTGACAGGGATGGTGAGGGGGGTTGCTTCTGAGTTTCTCCCTGTGGGGGCCCATCTAGGGTCGGTTCCACCATCGCTCTTCTTCACAACACCAAGCTGTTACTTCTTTGAGGTGAGTCCTCCTTTCTACATGGGGTCGACGATCACAGCGGTGGTGATTTTTCGCTAGCGAGGGCGGCGGCCTCTAGGCGAATGCAGCGTACGGACCTAGAGAGAACGTCAGTCATGTCACTGGGCGGCTTTCGGACGAGGGACTTGCAAAAGTGTCCTGATGTAAGAGCCCTGAGCGAAAGACCATGGTTGCAGTATTTAGGTCGTAGCCTTCTACCTAGGTCACCACACTAAAATATGTGAGATAATACTTCAACCGCTCGCCCTCGGCTTGTTTCATCTCGAACAGGCTCGTGATATCCCTTTTCAGCTTGCAGTGGCAAACATAGTGCCTGATGAATGCTTCGCACAAACCACAAAGCTGGATATGGAATCTACGGGGAGCTTTTCGAACCACGTGAGAGCCTTCCCCCCAAGGCTTTTTGGGAACACCTTATAGAGCAAGGCGTCGTCTCCCACATCAGGGACATACGTTGCTGAAAGTGATATAGATGCTATGTCGTGTCAGACTTCCCCTCGTAGAGCTTAAACTTTGGGGGGGGGGGGACTTGTCCAGCCTCAGTGTATGAAGTATATATGCAGAGAGAGGAGATAGATGGATCACGTCCGCAGTTTGGAGTGTGCGCGTTCATGGTGCAGAAACACGATCTATCTCCTTCATGAGGTCCTCCCTCAATCTGGGGTCGTCTTGACGAGGCCGCTTGGATTGGCGGCCGCATTTGATATCCAGCAATTTGCTCGGCAGGGACTCGGTGGGCAGGTGGATCAACGGGGACTTGATTGTCACCTATGCCATGTGTGCTGTGGTCCTGCTGGTGATCATCGCAAGGTGCAGGTCGTGCTGCTCGTCCCCTTGCTCAGGAGGGTTATCGAGCAAGTTGCGAAGGCATTCGTTCTCATGCCGATCTAACCCATGGCATAGGTGAAGTTCCTTGGTCTCGGTGTGTTGGTCTCGGTGTGGCGCTGCGCTGCTAGGCATTCAGCCTATCGATGTGGTTCTACATGTCGAAGTCGTTTGGTTGTTGGTTTTCCGCAGAATGCTTACTGGATCGGATGAGGTGTTCCACTATGCTGACTAAGTCATCGGCGGCGAAGGGTCAGAAGATTCTTTTGGGAGGCTTAATCACGAGTCGTTTTGTGTTCAACGCGCGTCCCCTACCTGGCATGCCAAGCTGGAGGGGCAAAAATAATGATCTAGGTTTGGGTCTATAGGATTTGTCCGCTTCGCTTCTCTCGATGGCTTTCGCTAGGTCACCATTGATTCTCCTCCTCGAGCATTGTTGGAAACAGGTTGGGGTGACATGCAAAAGACCCTCCATGCTCAAGTCAGTCAAATGCACAATTTAGGGTTTTACAAAAAAGAGTTTTACATCTAGTAGGGGACTGGTTCCCTATTTATAGTACTTGGTGGATGTCCTAGAATCAATTAATCTCTCTCCCATCGAACTGATGGAGAGAGGTCCATGATTTAGGGAATTGTAAAATCTGATGTCATTATCCGTGGATGAATGCACATAATGTGTTGGGATCTTGTGATTCAGTTGATTTTTTTAAATCCAAGATATATTATTATGATATTAGAGAATCAGTTTAATGATATCTCTAGATTTAATATATAAGTGAGGATTTGAGTATTAGTCACTGATGATCCTTTATTCAAAAATTGAATATGAAATACTGACTTGATTTGTGCTTGGTTGTCGGAAAAGGATTGATAAGCCAAATCCAAACTTTGGGCCATCCGGGTCATGGGGACTAATCGATCTTGGACCACCGGTACATGACGCATAGTTAATGGGCTTGAATTTCGGCCCCTACACTAATCAAGCTCAAATGCGTGTTTGGGCATGAATGATTCATTAACTAATCTGTTCAACTTGGAGAAGTTGTATGTTTTCTTGTCAACCTAAATACGTAGCTCGGTTTGGTTATCACATGATCTAGTAGCCAGCCCATTGGAGACTTGGGTACTATAAAAATTATTTATTGTTGAATAAGGAAGCTAGGAGGTTGTTATACTGGATAACTACTACATTTGAACCCCTAATTGATTGGAACATATATATTAAAGTTCATCATACGAATGCTTATAGTTAGGCTCCTAATTGCATGGCAGGTCACAACACCTAACTCCGGCTAGAATATAGGTTGCTCCACTACACGTGTTTTGAAAAGTGAGAAGTTATTTTTCTTCATCTATCCCGATATAATATCGAGGGTGAATAACTCTATGTCGTGTACACCCTAAGGGGGGGGGGGGTTGTTTATGGAATAATTGGTTTAATTTAACAGAATTTGGATTTCCTTTCAATATAAAATGGAGTGTTGGTACATAATAATTTCGCACATCTCACCCAATTAATACACACTTACATAATATATATTTATTTTCAACTAATTTGAATAACACATGTCCATGAGTGAGAATTTACATAATATTTTTTATTTATATTTTTTAATTGATAAAAGATATATAATTGTCTAATTAATGAACATGCATGTGTTATTCATCCAAATATGTACAGTTAGGATTTTCATCGTGAAAGTTGTTCTGCACTTTAGGGTATGTACACGTTGTCGGCAATGGGGCATAAGCTACTATGCTAGAAATGGTAGTGGTGTGTAATGTAACTTTCAAGGTTATTCAAGTAAATTCATGTGCACTTAATTATATGTGTGTGTATATATATAGGCTGTCAAACAGACTAGGGAGGGCATGTGACCTGGGCACCTTCCACGGAACAACTTTATGTGAATCACAAGCTCCTCTAAGCGTCTATTTTAATGTACGTTTGACATGCCTCAAGACGACCACTACTTTAACACTGTATCTTCCATGCAACTTTACTCGAATTCAAAAATTTTGGAATTAGGGTAAGACCTCGAAAGACTTGGAAATGATGAAGTTCTTAACACAGATCCCTAGACAAAAAAAAACTCCGAACATTCATAAACAAATTAAGTACCTTTCAATTTTTAATCATTTTTTAGTTCACAGCAATGGTTCTTCATGCAGAAAAAAGCACACTCCACAATCTGATAATAGTCATCCTGGAAGTTACAATACAATGATACTTCAAGAACCATATAATTAATTCAAAGGAAGCTAGTTTTCTTAATAAAAATGGTGGCAGGTGGCACATATATATTGTATATGTTCATGCAGAAAAAAGCAAAGTCCGCAATCTGATAATTAATCATCCTGGAAGTTACAGTGATACTTCGAGAACCATATAATGCTTTTGAATATATACAGTAGGATCATATATTATTACATGTATACATACATAGTCGAGTGATTCAGTGCAGGAATGCGGGAAACGACGTTGATCGTTCGATCGCGGGTCCATCGCATCCAACGGTCGAGATGAATCGCCCCCGACCGTCCGATGCGATGGACCCGTGATCGACGGCCCGTGATCGCTTCCCGCACGACCGCATTCCCGCACCGAATCACTTCCCTACATACATAATAATAAATCGATGAAGCTATATATTTTTCTCAATATAAAATGGTGGCACATATATACTGTATGTGTCCTTGCACATACCACATTCACAATACCATATTATGAATACACAAAGGTACGTACACTCATTATTACAGTATACTGATCATATAATATTGTATCCTCCGGAGCAAAAATTGAGACAAAAAAATGAGACTTGATGTGTATTTATTTATGAAGCAAACTTCCACAATCTGATTGTCATCATGGAAGTTACAGTGATATATATAATTACCCGATAAATATATAATCATTTTGAATATAGTAGAATCACAGTTTATTACATGTATATGTATAAATATAAGGTATTCAAATAAAGCTACTTTTCTCAATATATATAAATGGTGGCAGTGTGGCACACATTGTATATGTCACCCCTAAGCATAATTGCACATGCCATAGATGCAAAGGACCCCCTTCTGGCACTTGTTGTTGCAACCCCCGCAGTGTCGCTTGTCGAAATTGATGTCGACGCACTTCCCTCCGCAGCAAGTGTAGGTGAACTTGCACATCTTCCCGCACTTGCCGCAGTTCAGGTCGTCCGTCCTCACATCTGTGCACTTCTGGCCGCAGCAGTTTGGCCCATCACTCCCCGCGTACGTGCAAACCATCGGATTCATGTCGCACTTGTGCGTCTTGGGCGGCTTCGGCAGCTTCTCGGCCGCGGCCAAGAAACGGCCCCTCATCTCTCCTCCGTCGGCCATCACGACACCTTGATTTATCGCGAAGGCGACGGTTATGGCTAGGATGTGTATGATGGTTACTAGCTCCATGAGAGGTAGAGCTAGGGAGGGAGAGTTGTGTGTGTTTTTAGGACTCTCAATGTGATTGTGGGAGTAGAGGAGCCCTAAGAGAGAGAGGCTTTGTTGGTTGATGGGATTTATATAGGAGGATTATGTGAGGGCGTGCAAGGAAAGATGTGACATTGGGGGATGGAGTGGTGAATGTGGTGGTGTTGTGTTTGGTGCAAGCAAAGTGGAACTCATGGTTTCATGGATTTTTTTCGAACTCATAAGCGACAATGACAAGGAAGACTGCTGTGATTGTTTTTTTTTTAGTTAGTTTGCATGTGGTATGATAATTTTGCAATTAATGGTGCTGTTTGAAACCAATTGTCAAATGAGTTATTTCTTGTAAAAAAAATTTTGAGATAATCAGTGTCATTTTAAAATTTTAACTTTCGATTCTATATTTTCATTTTTACATGTTAAAAGTCAATAAACAGTCAGTATATAGATTTAATAAGGGTTTTTTGCATATATACCCTCTTAAATTCTATTATTACAGAAATACCCTTCTTGTATCATCGATTGCACAAATACCCTTACATTTGAAAGTCGTGCAACGACGCCCCTGTGATTAGATGTCGTGAAATTTGGTTAGGAGAGCTTTGTTAGTCACCATTAGGTCCCCGTAAATTATCTAAAATGCCCTCCCAAGGGGCCAAAAAACACCCAACCTCCATCTCCTCCTTCACATACTCTCTTATCCCTTTCTTTTTCATCTAAACCCTTTATTTTTCTTCCTCATAACACATATTTTTAGTTCTTTATTTTCTTTTTCATTAATTGGTGAACTCAAATTAATCCTCATGGAAATGAGATACCAACCCACATTCCAAATGATATTGTAGGTTTTATTGTAGAATGTGGGCATCAATAAAAAAAAAAGAAGGAAAGAAATTTTACAAATGTCAATAATGGAGATAAGTTTTTCTTCATTTTTCTCAAATTTGAATTTTGGATGTTTGAAAAATGTGAAAATTTTAAATGTTTTAAGGACAGAGGTTTAAGTGGTGGTACTCTAGTAATTTTGCTGGGGTGGGTTAGGAAACTAACCATGGTTCAATCTGGGTTCTAACAGTGTCTAACGGAAGGGTACAGTTGCATGACTTCCAAATATAAGAGGGATATTTTTGCAATCGAGGATACAAGATGGGTATTTCTGTAATAACAGAATTTAAGAGGGGTATATATGCAAAAAAAACTATTTTAATAATGTTGTGTTGTCTATGGTTTTATTTTGAATAAATTGTTAAATTGATTCTATTTCAACAAAATTAATTTTCAAATAATTGGTTATGTACAATGACTTTTTCTAAAAATTTGACTTTTAAACACGCATTAAAAGTAAAAAAAATATTGATAGCAGTTTTATAGGGAAAAAAAATACAACATACAGTAATTAATTACTTCCAAATTAAACGGGGCTACATAAGGTTGTACATATTGAAATAGTTATATATATGTTGTTTTTCCGTGCTAACTGCACTTCCATGTGGGTTAATGTTGTTGTTTAAGCTAATGTATTGTGTAAATAACGCGTTACGAGGAGTTCTGGAAAGAGTACTGTTTAAACAGCGAATTAAAGAAGCGCATGCTTAGTTCGAAACCCTAAATTAAATGTAGTTTATGAGACGTTGAGTTGAAGCCCAGGTTTCTTTGTATTCACATTTTAGTGGAAGCCATGCATGCATGTTCTTCTCTGTATTCAGCTCAGAGAATGGGGAAGGTATTATCTGAGGAGGATAATGTTATATTCAGCTCTTTTCCAGTTTTAATTCCAGTCATCCACACATATGTTGATTATTTTAAAAGTATGCGTCATTTAATGAGGTACATACTTATATAAAAAATGAAGCATATACTCCAATGAATTGTATAGATAAATTTATTAAAAATGTAAAAAAAATTATCGATATATACCTCATTAATATGAGTATATGATGTTAACGAAATATATGAGACAGGAATTGTACCGAAAAAAAATGGATTGTGTAACGGCACTCGATTTGAGAGAACCTTATGCACATAATGGCAATTTATATAATAGCTCATGCTCGAGGCCAACCTTGAGCAATTAAAATGAGCCCTAAATTCATATAATTTTTTAATATTTATTATAATAAAAAGTTGAATATTTTTCAATTTTTTAAAAACAACTAAATCTAACAAAAAGGAAGAAATGAAATGACAAAGGCAAATACAAATAAGTTTTTAAAAATTAATTTAATAACAAACTAGAAATTTTGAATAAAAAAATACATAAAATGGAATAAAAAAAAACTGAAAAAGGAGTAACAAAAAAATGAAAATAAATAAAAGTATGATATAAAAAACAATAAATCAAATAATAATTAAAATACAATCTCGATAAAATATGAACAATATAATATTACCCAATAGTAAAACACAAAATCCCAATAAACTAAGGAATAAAAACAGAAAATAAAAAAGAAGATAAAAACAAAACAATGAATAATGACAAAAAAAATACCAAATATAAGTTATGGCTATCAAAGAGAAGTGTCATGACAGAAATTAATTCACTCTCTTTACCTTTCCCAGGGCCCAGCTTATTAATGAAATATATTATACCTTCACAAAAAAAAACATGAACTTAGGGCCAGCCTTCAGCATAAGCGAATAAGATAGTCACTTAGGAACTATGAGTCTAAAAAATATGAATCCCTATTTTTTAGGGATTTTATTTTGTTTTTGAATTATTTTATTTTTTTTATTTTTTAAATATATATGTTTTCTATACTTCCAATTTTAGCTATTTTAAAAAAAAATTACTCTTTATATTATTTATTATTAGATTTTCAAAGAAGAAACTTAGTTCACATATTTCTTATATTTCTACAAAACATCTCTATTTATTTGTTATTTTCAATAATATTATTCAAAAGGGTTAAATTGTACATGAACATTATTATTTTTATCAATTCGAATGATATTGTTGGTTTGAGAATTTCAAATGGGGTATTTTTATAATATAGGGTTGGTTGAGGGGTGTGGAGGTAAAAATCTGCGCTAGGACACGTGTCAAGCCAAGACGGACATGGGTCATATGACATGGGGACCCACGAAACCCGATCCGAGTTGGGCAACCTCATGATGACATCTTCAGGTGCGCAAGCACGACTAGACTAAGGGTCTAGTCGGACAGTTGGACACCTCGTGAGTAAGGCTGCAACTTGGGTTGGGTTGAACCCGAACCCGACGGGTTAAACCCGATTTTTACATGGGTTGGGTTGACCAAATCGGGTTTGGGTTCGAGTTCGGGTTGGCCAATTAGGGTCGACTCATAAATCGAGTTGGGTTCGGGTTGGCCTCACTCACAACCCGACCCAAGCCAAACCCGTAAACTAATAGTTAAAAAAAATCATGGTCGTTCATTCTGTAGCTTCTAATATGGTAGTCCAAATTTTAGGTAAACCAAGCTAATCTTACAATTTGGGTCGGGTTGATTTATTTAATGTGCACATCATGTTAGATATTCGGGTTGGGTCGAATTAGCCCAATTCGGGTTGAAAATTGGGTTGGGGTCAGGTTAGTCCGATTCGGGTTGGGGTCGGGTTGGGACGGGTTGGTTTATTTAATTACGGGTTGGGTTCGGATTGGTCCAATTCGGGTTGAAAAACCCGAGTTGCAGCCCTACTCGTGAGTGAAGGTCATCTCGAGCAGTCTAAGGCACGACCAGACATGAGATATGATCGGTCGACCGTACTCCTCGGGAACAAGCAGTCTAAAGCACGACCAGACATAGATCTGGTCAGTCGACCGTACTCCTCGCAGAGATACTAAAAATGTAACGTACGGGCGAGTACATCAAGAGACCCCAAGCAGAACGGAGAAACGGTCAGAAGACCACTAACGCCTGTAACTGCCAAATTAACACTTAAGGCCCACTACCAGCAGAACATGGTTTGAGAGGATGAATCTAGCAATATATTAACTTCTAGTTCTAATAGATCTAATATAACTCAAGATCGTGTGCATTGTAGCATTTTCTTTTGAGGTTGAACCAATCTTCAAATAATGCTATAAACTTGATAGTTGAAAGAAACATGTATTTTGTCAAAGATGGGTCAGAGCATATGAAGCAGCAATAACATGTATACTTATAGTCATATCATGGAGTCTACATGAATAGGAGAGCAAAGAGTTTTAAACATATAAAGAAACAACATGAGAACAGTGCTGGGAGCATACATCTCATACTTATGAAACTGCACAGTATATATGTAATACTTAAGCATAAATCCCTTAAGTCATCAAACCTTTATAAATTTTGTTTTCTTGGCTTTGGTTGGTGACACTAGAAAATGTATTCCTTTTTTTCATATGAATGAAGGTGGTAGACTTTCCTGCTATTCAATCCATTAAAAAATATTTCATAAAATACATGAAAAAGAGCCCTACCCCGGTCTGGGAGATATATTTTACTATAATTTCCTTCCAAGGGAATAGATGAACAAAAATTTATTAAAAAAATTTACAAGGGATTTGAACTGTTACAACCATCGGCATCGACAGTGGTGGTCCTCCTCCCACTGAGAGCTCCTCCACGTCTTCTCCTCCCTCCACCCGGCCTACTCGACCCCCTCTTCCATCATCTTTGCGTCCTGACAAAAGTTTCAAAACGAAGTAGAGAGGGTGAGAAGCAATGTTTTTTTTTTCATTCTGTGAGATTTCCGAATACGAACGGCCGAATGGGGGACTCCTCGTTTTCCCATCAGTAAATGTTGAGGCAAAGAGAATTAATTGAATAAATTCAATCGAAACCAATAAATGATGTATCAATGAATAAATTGAATACAGTCCAGCTTATACCTGCATGTGGGACCAGAATGGGTAGTTGAAAGAGTGAAGAGGAAGAAACCACGAATCGGCTTCAATGTGAAAAAATGAGCGGATGAAAACATTTTAGATGTGTTAATATTCATATTTGATACGGATATATTTTTAGATTCGGATCCATTTGTATACGAATCGGATATTAATATTTTTTAGATAATTAACATGTTTAATAATTAATATTAATTTGAATAATTAAATGATATTTTAAAGGGATACCAAATTAAAATTGGGATTTTAATGTTTATTTTTCCTTTTTAGATATTATATATTGAAATCTATATTACTATATAAAAGTCTCTTAACACAAAAACCTGTCAAATGACCATTTTATCTCTAACAATTCATTCAATCCTATCACAATCCATTTCACCATTGGCAATCCACCTGTATTTAACCCTTTTATCATTTCCAAACAATGGAAATCCACCTGTATTTAAGTTTGTCAATTATCTGAAAATTATTTGAATCCGATTCGAATCCGTATCCGAAATATAATAAATATCCGATATTCAAATATCCGGAGTACTGATATGGATATCAGTCCATTCGATAAAAAAAATATTATTAAAATATATAAAATTGTATTATATACTGCTCATATTGTTATCTTATATGATTAATTACAATGATAATATATTATAATATTATTAAAATTTCAGTGACTAAATGGCATTCCCTGTAATTGCTTTGAACAGTAAATGTGTACCATTTTATCCCTAACAATCTATTCAATCCCATCACAATCCATTTCACCATTGGCAATCCACCTGTATTTAACCCTTTTATCATTTCCAAACAATGGAAATCCACCTGTATTTAAGTTTGTCAATTATCTGAAAAATATTTGAATCCGATTCGAATCCGTATCCGAAATATAATAAATATCCGATATTCAAATATTCGGAGTGCGGATATAGATATCAGTCTATTCGATAAAAAAAATTATAAAAATATATATAATTGTATTATATATTGCTCATATTGTTATCTTATATGATTAATTACAATGATAATATATTATAATATTATTAAAATTTCAGTGCCAATAAATGGCATTCCCTGTAATTGCTTTGAACACTAAATGTGTAATAATTAATAAAAATTTAAGTGTAAAATAATTGAAAACAAACACATGCATCATATGTAAAGTTTTAAATTTTAATACGCTATGCATCATATGTTGGAAGAAATGACATATAATATGGAGGGTTTATTAAAAAAAAAGGGGATGGCTCATAAGTTTTATTTTGAAATTTTTCATAGATATTGTGGAGGTAAAAATCTGCACTAGGACACGTGTCATATAATGGCGATATGTGGGCCATCTGGCGTAAGGCCCATCAGGTCCGACCCACGAAATGCGACGTCATCAGGAGTGCTGGCACGACTAGACTTAAGAATCTTGTCAGACAGTCATGTCTCGGGAAGAAATGACACCTCGAGTGATCTAAGGCACGACCAGATGACAAGTCTGGTCAGATGACCTTATCACCCATATTCGAGTAATCTAAGGCACGACTAGACGACAGGTCTGGCCAGTCGACCTTATTACTCAGATACGAGTGATCTAAGGCACGACCAGACGACAGGTCTGGTTGGGCGACCTTATCACTCAGGTGCGAGTAATCTAAGGCACGACTAGACGACAGGTCTGGTCGATCGACCTTATTACTCAGATACAAGCAATCTAAGGCACGCCCAAACGTCAAGTCTGGTCGGCCGACCTTACTCCTCGGTAAAGCACCAGAAACATAACATGCGAGCAGACATGGAAATGGTCAGAAGACTATCAAACGTTTGTAACCGCCACGTTGGTATTTAATGCCCATTATCATCATAACGTG
>CM060860.1:9080287-9232787 GCA_030737845.1 Acorus calamus
ACACGTGCAAGTCCAAAATCACATATCTTTAAATCACAATTGGCATTTAAGAGTAAGTTGCTTGGCTTCAAGTCCCTGTGAAGAACATTCGCAGAGTGTATGTACTTCAATCCCCGTAAAATCTGATACAAGAAATACTGCAACAAAGATTCCACAAAAATGAGTGAGTTATTCTTCAAGCATTTGAGAAACGAGTAATGATGTTACATGAAACAGACACTCCCAAACTATAACACACACACACATACATATATAGAGAGAGAGAGTAATGATATGGTGTGGTCCTTGCGAACTGAGTATATACATTCTGTAAATGAGTATATGCATCAGTAAGGAAAGCATATATCTCATCGAAGGTATTTTACGTCTTTAAAGGGGTATATGCGTCGGTAAAGAAAGCATATACCCCATTGAAGTATTACATACCTCATTGAAATAAAAATAAATTAAGTGAGGTATATACTTTCTTTACTGACACATATACCATTTTAAATGACGTATATACGTGGATCGCACGAACCACATATTATCATACACACACACACACACACTCTCGACATTATGAGGCTATGCCACACCAATGTTCATACTAGTTAATTGAAGGGAATGAACCTAAAACTAATTAACACAAAATTTATACAAGAGAAAATAAGAGGATTAAGATATAATTGAAAGAATTTTGGTCCATGTTGTCTTGGTCATGGACTCAAACACTGAACCTTTGAAAGGCTTACATTAACATTTTAGTCTTCGTGTCATACAAACACGGAATCTCAACCATCTCTAAAAATGATATAAAGGGTATCTCTGCTGAATGGGTTTGCACTAAACTCGGGGTTTATAAAGATATAGCAGTTCCACAATTAATATGTTTGAGCAAATGACACACACTATGTGGATAGATGAAAACCAATCATGTAGTCACAAATTGGTTAAACCGGTAGAAAATATATGATGACAAACAGTTTCTTGGTTGAGATTAGATAATTTGATTAGAAACATAAATGATATCTCAAAAGAATAAGCATGTGGAATAATTCCAACTCCTTCACAAAATCATAAACACTTGATAAGATATGCTTGGAACTGCACCTATCACAAGCTTCCTGGGAACAAGTAGTTCCCTACCTCATACTATTGATTCCACATTCAAGATTCAACCACAATCTTTCACTTTGCTTACACTGTGACTTGTTTCTATTTACAAAGTTTTATTATTGGATAAGTACCTAATATTAATGATTTCATTTTAGATAAGCATCTTTTTGATGGTTTTTAAGGGGATAAGTAGCTATTTTCAACAACTTCTTTAGATCACGACCTACTTTGAATATATCAATTGAGAAGTATCTACACTAAAGGTATAAAATGAACTTTTGCCAAATCAGCTCTGATCCCCCCCCCCCCCCCCCCCCCCAAAAAAAAAAAAAACCAAATGCATAATTAAAATACAGTAACAACTTTGAAGTATTAGATGCATGTACTACCATCCCATACATCCTTCCAATTATCTTAAATAGAAATTACATTTGGCAATTGGTGCTTTGTAAAGGATTTAGGACTAAGGAATCTATAAATATAAGGTTTGAATAGAAATCAATAATAGGAGAAAAAGAGATACAAGGAATAACAAAATCCTTGCAATTTTGATATGCTATCTAGCCTAATAATTTACTTGTTGAAAAACATGGTGATTGATATAAAATGGATGATGAAGTCAGAAAATGTGCAAATATTATCATAATATTAAAAACGAGACACTTTTGTTGAAATTGAATCTTAGCCCAGAAACCCGTTCATAAAATTAGAGAATGAACTTGGCTTTGTTTGGCAATCAAAGCTAAAAGCAACTTTTAGCTTTGGTTGCTAGGTCAACTGATGCAGTGCCTTTGGAGATTAAAGTCTACCACCGTCGTGGAAGGAAAGAAAACAAAACAGGAAACAATTAATGTGATATAAATTTGGAGCAAAATTTGGAGAATCAAATTTACATTGAATTCTCCTTATTTATAGTCATATTAATTACTTATTATTCGGTTATTAAGTCACATATTATTTGGGTATTAATTTAGGAGAAATATATGGTAGGTTATGAGCTATTTTAGTAAGTTTTAATGATGTTTTATTGGCTCCATTATAGGATCCGAATTTATATAGTTTCCTTTTTTTTCTTAGGTTTTCTTGCTTTGCAAGTCACATCACCCTATATAATCATGTTAAGGGGTTGTGCAAATAATTAATTAATTATATTTTGAGTTTTTTAGTTATTTTGAGAGTTATTTCTTTGATTACTTTTTCCGTCCTACGGAAGGATTTTACGGAGTCAACATTGTTTGTCTTCGTCTTGTTTCTCGCAACATTTCGCGCTTCCGACTATGTCAAGTGGTATCAAAGCTACGGCTATACTCCATGGCGACGGAAGGAGAACAAGGAAACCAAAACCTCGTCACACCCGAGCAGTTTCAAGCATTGGAGGCTACCGTTCAACGGCTGACGGAGGTGATGGAGCGTGTGACGGTTCATCAAGATCGAGAGCGTCCGGTGGTCGATGAAACCGTTCCACGAAGGACTGAAATTCCTCGAGTCCCTCGACACGACGAGGATGACTTCTCCGAAGAGGAGCTTGATGAGTTTCTCGAGCCTGGACAAGCACGTGGGGGTTATCAACGACCGCAGGCGGCGGGTGGTGTCCACGACTTCCGGGTGAAAGTCAATTTGCCTGAATTCAACGGCCAACTTCACATCGAGGATTTCCTCGATTGGTTTGCAGCAGTTGAACGCTTCTTCGACTACATGGAGGTGCCTGATGCAAAGAAAACAAAGCTTGTAGCAATCAAGCTTAAAGGTAGTGCATCGGCATGGTGAGAACAACTGCAATTGTCTCGCACCAGGATGGGGAAGCGTCCAGTTCAGACATGGTGCCGGATGAAGCAGCTTGTTCGTCAGCGATTTCTTCCTATCGACTACCATCAAGTTTTGTTCCAACAGTACCAAAATTGTCACCAAGGCAATAGGACTATGAGGGACTATTCGGAAGAGTTCTATCGATTGTCATCCCGGAACGACATCGTAGAAACAGAGGCACAATGAGTGGCCCGCTACATCGGTGAGTTGAAGCTAACGATCCATGATTCGGTGTCTTTACACCCTATTTGGACGTTTCAGAGGCAGTAAAGATGGCGGAGAGGGTGGAGACTCTTCACAGTCGATCAACTATGAGGAATACGCCTTATGACAAGTCTGTTATCAATACTATTCGATCTTCGGCAACATCCTCAGGAAGCAAGTTTGTTCCAAATACAGAACAAGCAAACCTCCTCAGGCGTTCCAAGGACGAGGAAGAGGACGAGGTGGAGAAGTTCCATCTTCAACCACCACGGGTCCTACGATGGCTCGAAGGGATCCGTATGAGTCACAATTCAAGCAAAGGATAGTTTGCTAGCGTTGTGGGCAGCAGGGACACCGATCCAACCAATGTCCCCAAGGCAACCGTCGTCCTGTGAATCTAGTTGTCGGTGAAGACAAAGAAGAGGAGGATGCCCATTACTATGATAATGTTGGTGATGAAGCTAAAGATGGAGACCTTGAGGAGGAAATTCCAGCCATTTGCCCCCAAGGAGAATCTCTGGTGGTTAGGCGGCTGATGTACACACCCAAAGTGAAGGAGCCCTCTCAGCGTAACAACATCTTCCGGACTAGATGCATGGTGCAGCAGAAGGTGTGCAACCTCATCATTGACAACGGCAGCAGCGAGAACCTCGTATCAAGGTACATGGTGGACAAACTAAAGTTGAAGACTGAAACGCATCCTTCACCCTACCAGATTGGGTGGATCAAGAAAGGCGGAGAGACTAAGGTAACTGAACGTTGCCGAATTCCCTTTTCTATTGGTCCATATAAAGATGATATTATGTGCGATGTAGTGGAAATGGATGCATGTCATATACTTTTAGGTAGACCTTGGCAATTCGATCGAAATTCCTACCATAGGGGCAAGGACAATGTCTATGTTGTACATCAAAACAACAAAAATATTGCTCTTATTCCTATGACAGATGAGGGTACTCCCAAAGCTTCTAAAGTAGAGGGACTCTCTTGTCTTTCCATAAAGGAATTTTTGAAAGAATCCAAGGATGGAGGGGAGGTACTTATGCTGGTACACAAAGGGGAGGAGATACAGCCAACTGATGTGCCAAAGGAGCTGGTACCCTTAATAAAGGAATTTCAAGAGATTACAGCTGAAGACTTGCCTAATAATCTGCCACCAATGAGGGATATTCAGCATAATATAGACCTTATCCCAGGAGCTAACCTACCTAATCAACCCCATTATAGAAATGAGTCCTAAGAAGCATGAGATATTACAAGGGAAGGACCCCATTATAGAATGAGTCCTAAGGAGCATGAGATATTACAAAGGAAGGTAGAGGAGTTGTTACAAAAGGGGTTAGTGAGAGTTAGCATGAGCCCATGTGCCGTTCCAATCTTGATCATACCCAAGAAAGATGGAAGTTGGAGGATGTGTGTTGATAGTAGAGCCATTAATAAAATCACAGTCAAATATAGGTTCCCAATGCCTAGGTTGGATGATATGCTTGACATGTTGGCTGGGTCCAAAATCTTTTCCAAGCTTGATTTGAGGAGTGGGTATCACCAGATTAGGATCAGACCTGGGGATGAGTGGAAGACTGGCCATTTGGGTTGACAAATGCACCTAGTACCTTTATGAGGGTGATGAACCAGATGCTTAGGCCCTTTATTGGCAAATTTGTTGTAGTCTATTTTGATGATATCTTGATATATAGTCAGACTAAGGAAGAGCGTATGAAGCACTTGAGGGCAGTACTATCAGTTTTACAAAATGAGAAGTTATATCTTAGAAAGTGTAGTTTCATGACCAATCAGTTGGTGTTCCTCGGCCTTGTGGTTGGTGAAGAAGGCATTCATGTTGATACAGAGAAGATCCAAGCCATCCAAGATTGGCCTACACCACAAAATGTGGGGGAGGTTAGGAGCTTCCATGGACTCGCAACCTTTTATAGGAGGTCTGAGAAATTTCAGTACTATTATGGCTGCAGTGACAGAGTGTATGAAGAAGGGAAAGTTTGTATGGACTGATGGTGCTGAAAGGGCATTCCAGTTGATAAAGAAAAAAGTTGACAGAAGCACCTGTTTTAGCTTTACGAGATTTTGAGAAGTTATTTGAGGTAGGATGTGATGCATCTGGAGTTGGCATCGGAGCAGTGCTATCTCAAGAAGGCCGACCTATTGCATATTACAGTGAGAAGTTGAGTGATGCGAGGAAGAAGTGGTCTACTTATAAGCTTGTGTTTTATGCCGTCATGTGGGCCTTGAAGCATTGGAGACAGTATCTTAATCAGAGGGAATTTGTTTTATATACTAACCATCATGCTTTGAAATATATTAATGATCAACCTGTTATTAGACATATGCATGCTGGGTGGATATCTTATTTGCAGGGGTACAATTTTGTACTTAATCACAAACCAGGCCAACAAAACAAGGTGGCAGATGCTCTTAGTAGACGAGTGTCTCTACTCACTACTATGGCTACGGAGGCGAAGGGCTTTGACTTCCTCAAGGCGTTATACGCAATAGACGACTTTCAGGAGATTTGGACGGCTCGCAAGGATGCACCCACCGGTGATTATGTTCTTCAAGATGGATATTTGTTCAAAGGTAGCCGATTGTGCATTCCCAAATGTGCACTCCGACAAACTCTTATATCTGAGTTACATTGTGGTGGGCTTGGTGGACATCTTGGACGTGACAAGACAATTTCAGTGGTGGAGGAACGATATTTTTGGCCTCAATTGAAGAGAGATGTGGCTAGATTTGTTCAGCGGTGCATGGTTTGTCAAACTTCTAAGGGCTAATCCCAAAACATAGGGTTGTACATGCTATTACCAGTTCCCGATGGGCTTTGGGAGGATATTTCTATGGACTTTGTGTTGGGTTTTCCGCGGACTCAACGAGGCATGGATTCTGTTTTTGTGGTTGTTGACAGGTTTTCTAAAATGGCACACTTCATCACATGCAAAAAGGCAAAAGATGCGGCTTATGTTGCAAATCTCTTCTTTCGAGAGATTGTGCGGCTTCATGGCATACCGAAGTCCATCACATCAGACCGTCACACCAAGTTCCTTAGCTTATTCTGGAAGACATTGTGGCGACGATTTAACACGTCTTTGCAGTACAGCAGTGCATACCACCCCCAATCTGATGGACAGACTGAGGTCGTAAATCAAACGCTTGGCAACATGCTTAGGTGTTTGGCGAGCGAACATCCTAAGCAATGGGACTTAGCACTAGCTCAGGCGGAGTTTGCATTCAACAACATGAGGAATCGTTCCAAGGATAAGTCACCTTTTGAGATCGTGTATGGACGACTACCTAAGCATACGTTAGATTTGGTACCTTTACCAAGCCTTGCGAGCGCAAACAAGAAAGTGGAGAACATACTCGAACACATGTTTCAGATTCAGTAGAGTGTCAAGAAGAAGTTGGAGGAGTCAAATGCCAAGTATAAAGTGGCTGCAGATAAAAAGCGACGTTTTAAGACTTTCGACGAGGGAGATGAGGTGATGGTCTACTTGAGCAAAGAACGATTCCCAGTTGGCACATACAACAAGCTCAAACAAAAGAAAATTGGGCCATACAAAATCCTTAAGAAGATTAATGATAATGCTTATGTGGTGGACTTGTCGAATGAGGTGGGGATCTCAAAGACCTTCAATGTGTCTGATCTGCATGAATTCCACAATGAGTTTATTCCAGCAACAATGGCAACGAACTCGAGAACAAGTTCGCTTCAAGTGGGGGAGACTGATGCAGTGCCTTTGGAGATTAAAGTCTACCACCGTCGTGGAAGAAAAGAAAACAAAACAGGAAACAATTAATGTGATATAAATTTAGAGCAAAATTTGGAGAATCAAATTTACATTGAATTCTCCTTATTTCTAGTCACATTAATTACTTATTATTTGGGTATAAAGCCACCTATTATTTGGATATTAATTTAGGAGCAATATGTTAGATGTTCAAATGTACATATTTTGATACACTTTTTATAGTTGTCTTGGACATTTCCCTATGCAATATATTCTTTTCTACATACATATAAGGGAATTTTATTTTCAAAACATAATTTGCACAAATAAACTACATTTATACATTTCATGTGCATAATTATATTTGTCATGGTAATTCTAATATTAATCTAAATTTTATAGGATATGAAGATAAATTTTCACATGCTATTGGAGGAAAAGAACATGTGAATATTCAATGATGAAACAAAATCCTAAAAATCTATAGCAATTAAGGAAAGAATGGGTCATCAAAATTGCCAAAAGAAGAGAGGATCTCCCTCACAAATCAGCTGTAGCAGACAACCACAAATCAGCAAATCTAATTTGTCAAATTAGTCTTAATTCTCCATCAAAATCACTGAAAATATGCTTCAATCAATCCATCAAATCCCCACCAAGACAGCCTGCACAATTCTCTACCAAAACAGCAAGGATTTTGCAAATCCTCGGCAGCTGTCCAGCCTTAAAAGCTCCAGCCAATCCAGCCCCTAGAAATCTATAAAAAGGGCATGCAGAGAGAGGAGAGATTTCCAGCTGAGCAGAATTTTAGTTTTCCATTTTCTTGTTCTTCCTTTTCTATTTTAAGTTTTCAGTTTGTGTTTCAGTTTGTATTGCTTTAGTATTAGACATAGATGCTATTGTATTTTGTTTATGTTTAATCAATAAAAAGTTCTTTTTCCTTTGATTTTCATATAATCTTTTTATTGTTATTCTAGAATATCACCAACCATGGTAAGCTAGAGAATCCTTCCATCAAGGAGAGGATTCCACCCTATGAGTATGAGTGATTAGTTCTTTTATTTGTGCATCTTATATTATTCTGATTTATGCTTAATGATTATATAGTTTCTTCAACTCAGATTTATCTTGATTATGGGTATTTTAAGATCTTTCATTGTTTTACTTAGATGAGACATTATTGATACTTTATAAACCTTATTTTCAAATCGAGTAGAAGTGAACTACTTTCTTTGAAATATTTTATTTACATTGATTGAATATCTTAACTGTCAAGGAAGAGAGTCTTCACTATAAAAACCGTCTTTGATCTAATAGTTAATGGTGTATCAACTAATGAAATTTTAAAAGAGAACTTTAAATCTATATTCTACATGTGAGCAAGTAAAATATCTTGACTCATGTAAAGTAAGGGAAATATAAGTGCAATAGGAAGATCTAATCAATCATACTTGTGGGGTGGTTTCTAATCCTTGGTGGCTCTTTTTTTTTCGTATCTTGATTCAAATTAGAATTTTATTATAGCTTTTAAAGTAGCTTCCTTGGATCAATCTTCAAAATTCTTATTTTAAAATCTTTTTTGAGAATTGATATACTTTACAATTGCTTGTTTGCTTCCATAGTCTCCTTGTGGGATCGACCTCCTACTCCCACTTTCTACCAAAAAGAGGTAAGAGAGTTATAAATTTATTTTATTGGTAAAGACTAAATCTTAACGACAATTAAATCGAACCAACACAATATATGGTAGGTTATGAGCTATTTTAGTAAGTTTTAATGATGTTTTAGTGGCTCCATCATAGGGATCCTAATTTTTATAGTTTCCTTTTGTTTCTTAGGTTTTCTTGCTTTGCAAGTCACATCACCCTATATAATCATGTTAAGGGGTTGTGCAATTAATTATATTTTGAGTTTTTTAGTTATTTTGGGAGTTGTTTATTTGATTCCTTCTTCTGTCTTATGGAAAGGATTTTACGGAGTCGACGTTGTTCGTCTTCGTCTTATTTCTCGCAGCGTTTCGCACTTCCGACTACGTCATCAACTCAATTACATCATCATTTAAAAGCTAAAAGTTGTTACCAAACAGGTCAACTTAAATACATCATCATTACTATATTTTATCTCTAAACTGTGCCTCGAAATTTGTGTTTCATAAAGCAGTCATTATCATTACACATTCAAAACATCATTACACCCTCAAAAAGTGTGCATAAAGCTGCAAAAGCTAAAAGCTATTTTTCAAACTGTGTTTCCAAATGCTACCTTAATCAATTCTAGATTCACAGCTGACCCATCATTCTATTAGAGTATCAGTAGCGTACATACATGAGGGATGAATGGCCCTCTTAATTCATTCCCAGCCCTTTAATCGAGTCTTCTCTAGCAAATTTCATGCATAAGCTGATTACATTAGCAATCAAAATGACGAGGAAATAGGGAGGATTCCCTGCCACAGGCACCTTTGCATGTGGAAGAAGCCTCTGCGCTTTCCATGAGGGGTAAGATGTCCCCTGTTTCTATTTAAATGGAAAACATCCAAAGAAACAGGAGATAAAGAATATCCGTAATGGGAAAACAAACATTTTTTTATATAAAAAAAAATAGAAGGCCAGAACAACACCAGGAGTTCAAATACGAAAGTCCTATCCCCATTCAAAGATATGGAAATTGCACGTCACATCCTTATCAATGCATTTTTTTTGGAAGATAAGCTCTTTCTACGCTGGCCAATTAACCCAACACATCATATGGGTACAAGACCTTAGCATTGTTTTTACGTTCTCTTCTTGTTCTTTTACAAAACAACTCCTAGTTGTTAAAATCGCACCTCAAACCAAAGGCCAAGCCCACTTTCAACCAAATCTGATACCTAAACAAATAACAAATGAACAAATGCTCACTAGATTCTACCATAGTTTCACAAAATTTTCAATTAATTCTCCCTCGTTGACCCACTTCAATTAGTTGAGCATGGAAAGGATTTTGTCTTGGGAAAGCAACCACATAAAAAAATCCTCAGGGGGTCACCACCCCCCAAATTTGTTGTGAATAACTTGAAGATGGATCACTCTCATGTGGGTCATCGTTGAGTCTTCTACAAAATTCTCCCACTGAGAAACCATGTTGGCCACACTACCATGTATTCCTCTTGCAAATCTAAGAGCACTTCTTCAAGAGAGCCTACTAAGGGAGTGAGTTCCTACAATTCAACTTCACTAAAGTTCCTCTGCAACCTTGGACATCACACAATAGTGTTAAGAACACATGTAAATGAGTCGCAAATGAAATCATTCTTTTTCGTCACCGCCCTGTAGAGATTAGGAAAAAGGAAAATATCCGTTGAGCCACTTGTCTTTACAATAACTAATAGCCACCCCCCTCATGGGTTTGAAGAGAAGGCTTTTCGACTCCTTGTTAGCCATTCAATAATGTTTTCCACACAAATAAGAGGTAGACCATTGCATTGGGAGTTAAGTATCTTGTATAATACTTTTGACAAATCACTCTTATCTAGGGTTTGAATATGCGGTATGCGGAAGGATATGCGGTTTTATATTTTTATTAATAAAAAAATATGATGATGATTTCTAAACATATCAAGATAAATATTAAACATATACATAAGAGGCTTTGAACTTTGATTTATTTATTTTCTTTGCAAATTGGACTTTGGAAAGGCTTATGACTCTGTTGGGTGGGATTTTCTTTGGAAGCTTTTGGTGGACTATGGTTTCTCATCTAAATGGTTGTGGTGGTTAAAGGAATGCATCAGCACGGTGAAGCTATCCATTCTTGTTAATGGTAAACTGGTGGGCTTCTTCAATTCGGGTAGAGGACTCCATCAAGGGGACCCTTTATCCCCCTTCATATTCATCCTTGTGACAAATATTCTAAGCCGGCTGATCCACAAAGGAGTTTCTCACAATTGAATTCATAGTATTGAAGTCACAAAAGGTGACTCCCGGGTCTCCCATACTCAATATGCTGATGATACAATCCTCCTTTGTGATGATCGGGAAAGTAATTTGGATGGTTTCGTGTTTATCACCAAATGCTTCGAGATCTTGACTGGACTTAAGGTAAATCTGTCCAAGAGTAATTTACTCAGTATTTACATCCCTATTGAAGAGGTGACACGAATTGCTTCTAGAATTAATTGCAAAGCTTTTGATTTTCCTACCAAATATCTTGGCCTTCCTCTTCATACATCTTCTTTGCACAAAAGGGATTGGGATCCGCTTATATGCAGATTTGACAAGAAATTAGAAGGGTGTAAAGGTAAATCTCTCAGTTTGGGAGTAAGATTGGTTCTCCTTAACGCAGTCCTCACAACCCTTCCGATTTACTTCCTTTCCATATTCAAAATTCCGAGTGGCATCCTCCAAGTTATTGATAAAATACGAAGGAGATTCTTATGGAATGGTACTTTTGAGGGTGGCTCGCATCCACACTTGGCTAAGTGAGAGCTTGTATGTCGAGCTAAGAAAGATGGAGGTATGGGAATCATTAATCTTCGTCATATGAACAAGGCGCTGTTAGGGAAATGGCTTTGGCGAATGATATCCAATTCGGATTCTCTATGGATACGCCTCATTCGTGAGAAATACTATAAAGGAAGTTCTCGTTTAGAGTTGGTTCCTCCTCCAAGAGTTACACTATCTAAACTAAGGAAAGATCTCCTAGAAAGTGTATTGGCAATTAAAGAGGAAACCTTATCGTTCCAGGAAATGGCGTTGAGATCAAATTTTGGAAAGCTGCTTGGATAGAAGGTTCGTCTCCAGCTAGTCTTTTTCCAATCCTATATTGGGTGGCTTCAAACATAGATGATATGATGTGATTCTTTCACATGTGGGGATAATTCTATTATCTGGTCCCCTCGATTGCGTTGAGCCCTTTCTGATTATGAGGCCATTGAATTTTCTCAATTTCTCGCTTTATTACAAGGTGTGGAATTACATTTAAAAGAAGAAGATGTGGTGTGTTGGCGGATGGCTCCTCAATTTGGCTTCTCAGTTAAACCTCTCTACAGAAAGCTAAACAAGTCCGATACTTCTATTCTGACGGCATATGTTTAGAATCTGATCTGGAGATCTCTTGCGCCATTGAAAATACAGGCATTTATATGGTTGCTTTCACTTGATAAAGTCCTTACGAAGGTTAATAGATCAAAATGGTCTTCTGATGATGATCTTTCATGCTTTTTATGTGGAGGAGCCAAAGAAAACAGTGATCACTTATTCTTTAGATGTCCATTTGCTATAAACATTTGGTCAATGGTAGGCAAGGCGATTGATTCTCCTTGTTGGTTTACCAATATTGAGGACATGTGGAGTTTTTTCTGAACAGAAGGAAGAAAGGAGATCGAAGTAGTCATGCTTAAATTTCAAGGGCTCATTCCTCAAGCAGTTTGTTGAAGTATTTGGTTGACAAGGAACGAAGGCATATTTCATAATAAAAGAGCATATTTGGAGAACACTTGGGCTCTCATATCATATTCGCTTCGAAATTGGGTGAAAATGATCCTTCAAGTTCAAAATCCTTCATCTATTATGGGGTTATCCTGGTTTGTGAGGAGTTAAGTTTTCTTTGATATTATTCGACTTGGAATTTATTTCATTTCGAATCTTTTTTTGTATTATCTTTGATTTTGGAGATCTCTCGTCTCCTTTGTTCAGGGGCTTTTTATGCAATAAAAGTTCTTATATCTTATAAAAAAAAAGATACATATAAGAGAACACCACCACCGAAGCATGCCTTAGAAACACGGGAAACAGACACCCCCCCCCCCCCCCCCCCCCGCTCATATGGGAACGGACATCCGTCGGACTTGACTTGTTTAGTGAAAGGATGAGACGGGTCAGCGTGACACACGCACGAGGGAGTGTTATTACGGGTGACACCCCCACGTCGCTACGCCGAGGAATTGAATTTCTATTGGGGGAGAGAAAAAAAACCCAAGTACAGGGAATGAACCTCCCAAAACGCACGGGGGGAGGCTGTGGGACTTGGTTTCCATTACAACCAAACTATCCCAATATAAAAGATAAATCGTAGATATTCTAGTTCACCAACATTTACATCCAACAAAACTAAGAATAACCAAAAAAAAAATTCCCAAATACCCCGTCCAACTGTCCCATTATATAATATTTGTTCGACAACTGTCACCAATTCCTTTCTTCTTTTTTTTGCTTTATTTTTTAAGAAAGCTAGAAAATCCAGCAGCACATAAAAAGAAGAAGAAAAAAAAGAGAGATCGTGAACAAAGAGTGAGAGAGAAAACAAAGAGAGAGAGAGAGAGAGAGAGAGAGAGGGTGCACAAAGAGAGAAATCAGAGGGAGAGAGAGAGCCAACCTAAAAAGAGATGAAGAAAATGAAGAAGACGGGCAGATGAAGAAGCTGAAGCTGAAGAAGATAATCAAAGAAGAACTGACAACTGACAGAGACGGGAAGGCGTCAATTAGGTTAGGGCGTCAATTAGGTTAGGGTCAGCCACATGTTTGCTTTTTTTAAGTGGTAAACGGGTCGGACGGGCCAAATGGGCTTGCCTGAACCATTTACCTGACCAAGCCTGTGCGCTCGTTCGCAGGCGAAAACGGCCTACATTTTCGGGCCGTGACCGCATATTGACCAAATTGAGCATGCGGTTCGGACACCTGAATATGCGACCACACTGGCAGCAATCCGAACACTGCTCTTATCCATAAGAATGAAGGAATGACAAGAAGCCTCCAAAGTCATTTTCCAAAAAGAGCACAGTTCATATTTGATAAAAAAAAAATTCTCAAAGCTTTACACAAGATAATTTGTTATAATATATATATATAGGTTGATCTTATAGATCGTCATAGTTTAGAAAACAATAAAAACATTCGATAGAGTCATGAGATGAAAACGATCCATATGTTCAACAAAACTAAAAAGTAGCAAATACATAGGAGCAAAGATATAACAAAGAACTAACCTGACAATGCTCTTCTGACAGACCTTGATTTGAGCGGATGATCTGATGAAGATCAGTGTCCATGAGTTCGTACGCAATGTAAACATCATTGAATAATTCCCGACGAGGTGGTGGAATGATATCTCTAATTGCAACAATCTGGACTCCAGGGAAAAGAATCATGTGAGTGGAGTGGATTGTATATGTATGTATTTATTCACACACTTGTATCTGAAAAGGAGTAAAATTAAAAAAACAAATGTAAGACTAATTTCATGGGCACTGGGAAGAGTATCATTTTTTTTTTTGTTAGATTCGAAAAAAGAGGATAGGAAATAAGTCAACATGAGATCCTAATGTAGTCCCTGCTCTAATTGGGTGAATAAAATATTACTAACTACGAAAAGTACATTTAACAATCAGCTAATCATCTCAATAAACCTTTGACTAAAAGTAACAGCAGAGGAGATGTGGTCGGAGGGGGGAAGCTCAAGCTGAAATGAGATAGAAGCAAGAAGGCCAATATCTATCAAATTCTTGTCCCAACAGTGGTGTGGACCTTGTGGCTTGCTAGAAATCAAGCAATCTTCAAATGTGCCTCTATTATCGTGGAAGGAATTTAGGAGTCCACACAAAATTTCATTTTGGATTGAAGGAGATGGCATCACCCAGGCATCAAGAACAAAGTTTGTGGAGGGTATTTTAACTATCGAGGAGTGAGTCTTTAGAGTGGGGTTGATCCTTTGTCCGGGTGGTAGTTCCCTCCACTGCTGCCCCATGCGGGAATGTTGTTTTTCTCTATTTCTTTCTTTCTTTCTTTTGTTTTTAATTTCTCTTTGTAATGATCAACTTGCTTCCCGATTTAATGAATCCTGGTAGCTAGGATTTGTGGTCCAAGAGATTCAGGATTTACATCTTCTTGATGAAACATGGTGTCAACAATATATATTAAACTAGGAAACAACTAACTACATACATGATGGTAAAGCAAAACACGGAGGAAAAAGGTTTGAGAGATTAGGAATGCCCCCCACCTTAGGCTTGACACTGACAAATCTCACTCAATCATATAAGGATCCTCCCCAGAAACACAAATCTTTATAGCCTTACGGGCATAAGTGCATCAACCCTTTAATAAACATCCCACACTGGCCAATATGTTCTCAAATTAGACCTCTTTCCTCTTGAAGAACTTCTCATTTCTTGTTAAACATGACGCCCAGAAAGTTAATTCTGGAATCATTCAGATAAACTTTGCTCTTCTTGCTTTTCTCCCTTCTTTTACTCTATGTTTGGAAGCCCAGCAGCATGGATTGAATGGGCCTATAAGCTTTCCCAAGGTTTACTATCTTCTTTCTTTTCTTTTTTTTTTTTGGGGGGGGGGGGGGGGGGGGGGGGAGGTGGGAGTGTATCACCATAACTTCATTAAGATAGGGATAAACTCCAAAGACAACAGTTAGGAGATAAGGAAACTACTAACTCTGCACAAAGAAAGAAGGCCAAAAGAAAGAAAGAAAATAGAAAATATAAATTGGAAACTACTCCAAAAAATCTTACGGATATAACAATACAAAGATGCTCCAACACATTTACATCCCGACATCTGTAAATCTCACAATGGAGTTTCATTTATTTTCAAAATATAACGAAATTTTTTTAATTATTGGTTTCATTTTGAGCAAGTCGTAAGGCCTAGCAAACCACGGGAACAATGATCTGAGCTGCCTTGGCCATCTGTGTTCTACCTATACCCTTCATATTTTATCATGAAAAAACATACCCTTATATGCGATTTCTCTTCTTGTTCGATTACTTCAGAGTTAGAATATAAGTGTCATTGGATGGGAAAAAACCATTACCCGAATGAAAACCTCCACCCTTATTGGAAAATTGAAAACCTCCACCCTTATTGGAAAATTGTTGGGGAGTAGGTTTCTATGAATGGAATCTACATGCTATAGTTTTTAAAGGTTTTCTACAAGTCTCTACCAATGCCAACCCCTTTCCAATTTCATATTGCAATAAAAAAAAAAGCATTTTCTGGTGCATATCCCCCCCCCCCCTCCCCCCATAAAAAAACTTATTATTTACTATTTTGGATTTTTTTTTTTGTTGGGGGAGGGGGGGGGGGGGGGGTTAGGTAAACACTATGAATCAAACTCTCCTTTGGTTACAAATCGCCTTGTCAACCATTGAGCTATGGGTTCAAGGCCCATTTACGATTTCATGTGGTTGCTTACGCTTGACAAAGTTCTCATCCAGCATAATCGCGTGAAATGGGCTAATGTTGGTAATTGTACATGTGAGCTTTGTGGCTTGGAGGTGGAAACAAGTGACCATATTTTCTTTGGTTGCTCCTTTAGTGGAAAGTTTTGGGAGAAAGTAAGCAAGGGGCTTGGGTCTCATTGTTCTTTCTATGACATAGAGAGTATGGGGAGATGGTTCTGGAAAAGACGAAAATGTAGTGACTATAGCAATCTTGCCAAGTTCTAATGGCTTGTCCCACATGCTTGTGTTGGAGCATTTTGCAAACTCGCAATGAAAGAATCTTCCAACAAAAGAGAGTCTACTTGGAAAACACCTAATCAATGATATTATATCTTCTAAGAGTCAATAATGGCTATTAATTTGGGAGTAGGCTACCTTTCATCTGTCATGGGGTGGGTCGTTGTGGTCTGGGAGGTGATGTTTTGATTGTTTTTGCTGGGGTTCTCCCCTTCTACACCACACCCCCCCCCCCCCCCCCCAAACCCCTTCCCTTTCTTCCTTTCTTCTACTTTTAAATTGTACGAAGATCCCACATCTCCTCCTACAGTTCTACCCAGAGGGCTTCTTTTAATAAGATTCTCCCGTTGTTCTTCAAAAAATAAAATAAAAACTACTACACCCCACCTCTGCCAAAATAATTTAAAAAAAAAAAAAACATCCTCTTAAATTAAATTCATCAAATTCTTCTGTCAAATATTCCATAAATCTAATGAAAACAGCAAATAAATAAAAAATCGATTACATAGATCCACTAACTTACATTTTCATGATCCATATGACGCAAGAGCTTGATCTCCCTCAATGTCCTTTTAGCATCAATCTTGTTGTCAAACGCATTCGCGATCTTCTTGATCGCCACCTGCTCATTTGTCTCCGAATTCAAAGACGAACTAAACCACAGAAAGAAAGAAAAAGTATCACAAATACAGACAAAAAACCTCAAATCGACAGAAAGAAAGAAAGAAAGAAAAGACATACAGAAAGACTGAGAGAGAGCTCACCAGACGATTCCATACGCGCCCTTGCCGATGGGCATGATCGGGGGCTTGTACTTGGCGGTGACCTCAAAAATGTTTCCAAAGATGTTGTACTGTATGAACCGCCCACCGTGGCTCAGCGTCGCCGTGATGTTCTCCATCCCCGGTGCCACCACCGTCTGAGAAGGCGGCGGAGGGGGGTCAGTGGCCGGCGGTGCCGCGTCCGACATCACCGTGTCCACCCCCTGACCCGCCTGATTCGCATCCATTTCAACAAAGAAACCAAGAAATCTCTCCCTTGACGGGGGGAAAGAAAGAAAGATTTTCCGATGAACAGAGGTGTTGCTGTAGAGAGACCGAGTGAGAAGCTCCTCTCTCTCTCGTGATATATATAAATATTATATATATATATATATATGGGCCCGTCTATTACCACCCACCTCCCCCCCCCCCCCCCCCCCTCAACCAGCCTATCCCACCAACCTTTTATGACAAAAGTTATCTCTCCACCTCTACCCAATCATACTAGGGGTGTCCACTGTGACCCAAGGTGTGTCACACAGCACTTTCCAACTATTTCATTTTAAAAGTTACACGAGACACCTTGAGTCATATAGGAAGTTGGTCGGTTTGACACAAACTCAGTCATACTGGGGTGTCCACTCTCACCTAAGATATGTCACACATCACTTTTCAACTATAATATTTTAAAACTGACGCGACGCAACTTGGGTCATAGAAAGGTATTCGGTTTGACACAACTATGTCATACTGGGGAGTCTAAGGTATGTCATCCAACACTTTTCCAAATGAAATCTTTTAAAAGTAACGTGACATACCTTGAGTCACGGGAAGTTGTTCGAGTTGACACTAACACAGTCATATTGATATATCTATTGTGACCCTGGGTGTATCACCTAACACTATCCAGTTGACAATAAGGAGAAGTTTTTTATTCATCATAAATAACTGTAATACACCACAAAAAAGTCATTAATATCATAGTCAATAAACAGACATTTACATTCACAAATTCAATACATTCTTTTAGACAAAAGAAACCTACTATTGACATAACAGTCTTCGATATTCAACATTCACATATCCTAATTATATATTGAACACATCCACATTAATAGCTTTTTGACAACTACACATTATTCAAAAGCCAAAATATAATACATCATTGACAACTACACGTTGTTCAAAAATCAAAATATGTGAATGTTATTAACAGACAAATACACGACAATCATTTTAACTCAAGCTCGAGGATCATGCCGATGCTTTGTGATTCGATGACTAGATGCTGCATCAGGAAGCGGTGTGCCATTCTTGCAATAGTGATAGACATTTGATATGACTCTATGTGCATCAAGAAGAGTGATACTCTAATCCATATAGGGTTCAAGGTAGCTCATGATGTATGGACCATCGGAAGGCAGGGCCGTTTGTGCTAACTTTAGATCTACAAAACAGAAGTTTAGAAATCTCATCCACCACCAAGTGTATGGTCATCCAAAAATGAATTGATATGACATGGGAAGTGAGCAGACATTTTTATAGGAAGATTGATTTAGTATATGGTGGAGAGAGTGTGGGATTGATGGGTTTAATATCTCAAATTGTATATGATAGGGGTTTTCATGTCTTGGGTAAGAATCACATTTGATTACTTTATTTTATAACTTTTCCCCTTCAATCTTCTTATAGTGAGAACACCTGGCATTTAAACCGTCTTATGGACATTAAACCATATATTATTATTAATTATTCATTTTATTTGTTTACTCATTTTTCTTTTCTATTGTATTAATCTATTCTGCAGGGTCATTCCAAAAGCCCTTATGCCTCTAGAGGTGTGTATGATGTGCATCATTTCATACCTTTCTCTTTGACCAATTGTTTTATGTTCTTAATTTGTTCATTTCTTTTTTCTTGAGTGTCTTTAGAGGGTCATCCGGCCTTGAATTTAGATATTGTTATTAGTATTTTTAGGATATAAATGTGTTCATCATTATTCACACCACGGGACGGAGATGTCTCTTAAAAATTATATTTAGTCTCATTTGCAGCCCATAAATCACATGATTGTAGTAGTAAAATTCATTTGAGATGTCTCTAAAAATTTATGTTTATCCTCATTTGTAGCCCACACATTTGTATTAAGTATGTCATATCTTGTTGTCTCATTATATTGAACCCTGAGCGCAAACAAATTCAAACATAACCCTATGTATCTAAGAAAAGCCAAAACTTTATTTTTATGGAATAACCAAGTTTTCAGTCAATATATTGAACCCTAAACACAAACTAATTCAATGTAAACCATTGATTTCTATGAAAAAACCCTAATTACTATCCAAAACCCTTTTTTTGGAAATTACGTAACATTCAATCCACACTTCAATTTCTCTAAATCCTAAAAACAAGATATGAACAATAGCATTACTGTCTTAATTATTCAAGAAGAAGGAGTGATAGTTTACTCACAATATGGTTTGCGGGGATGATGATACAACTCCTAATGGACGATCGGCAGTGCACGGGGATAATGGGCGGTGGTAACTTGGACTGTGAGAAGAGAGGAGAGGGAGGGAGAGGAAGGGGATTTATGTTTTTTCGGGTGAAATGGGGGAGGAGGGCGTGGGATGAGAAGGGTTATGGATTAGTTTTTATATGGTGGTGGGCTTAGTTTATTATTAAGTGAGGGTTGTGGGGAGAGTTGGTTGGGGGGGAGGGGGGGGGTTAATAGAGATTACGTGCGTTTGAACGGCGGGTGCGGCGGTTGGTGCTACGGGTCCATATCGGACGGTCGGGTGCGATTCAACCGTTGGATGCTATATCGCCGCCGCACCCGCCGTTCGCCGCATATATCGCTGCGTATATATATATATATATATATATATATATAATATATATATATATATATATATGATGTTTTTAATAATTTAAATAAATAAATGTTTGTTTGATTAATGTTAGGTTGGAGTATTGGATAATGTTTTTTTTGTAGGATAGCCCAGTGGGTTCGAGGACACTCCGTGTAAGGGGACGGACGGGGATCGAATCCCGGATTCACCGCTGATAAGCGGGTATACACACCACCTCGCTAACGAGGAGAGGTGTGGAGTATTGGATAATGTTTATGGTGTTTATTCCACTATGAAATTCCACATTCAACCCCACCAAGGGATTCCTTAACCCACCAATACCATCAACCAAAAAAATAAAAACCAAAACGGTGTTTGGTTGTTCCATCGATCCACATTGATTGAGCTTTATCGTCGTTTTAAATTTTGAGCTCTCGAACTTGGTTGAAAAGGGTTTGTGATAAAGTTCATAAATTTTATTTTGGAAATCTAATCTCACGACGTATATCTTTCTTGGATCCTTCGTGTCACTCCAAGTCTGAGTTGTAATGTAGGAAAAATCAATCATTACTCTTAAATGTAGAACATGAGAACAATTTTTTTTTTTACAAATGCGATAGAAAAATTTTTAAAAGTCAGATATAAAATGTATTTGGATCAATTGGTAGTTTTTTAAAAACAATAAAGAATCTGTAACTACTAATTCAAATGAAGCTTAAAAATGATATATATTTGTCTAATAAGATATTTTTCTATAAAAACTTAAATCAATTGAAAGCACACCTACTTATATTTTTTATAGTCCCTTATCTGCTGTTTGGATAAAAGAATAAACGTAAAATATGATGAATAAATCCAAAAATTTATTTGTTTACAAAGAATTGGTAGATATAACTATATCAATAATAGTTTTGGACCATGTTCAATTAAGTTTGGTCGATCAAAGCTTACAATGGTGACAATGTTTGGTCAACTGAGAGGTTCAAATCCCATTTTCCAGGTCGAACGGGGTTAGGAAGGGCTAGATAGTTCTGGATCATGTTCGACTAAGTTTGGTCGTCCAAAATAAAAAATAACGACTAAGTTCGGTCATCCAAAAGACCAAACCTCAAATGACGACTAAGTTCGGTCGACCTGAGCGATCGGTGGGAACAACCAAACACCATTTTTTTTCAATTGTGGTTAAGGGAATTTATTGGTGGGGATAGACGCGCTCCTGGAAATTTAAACAACGACATTCTATTTCACCGTCAGATAAAATTTCAATGACATTGATGCAGCGAGTGAAAAAGACTAATGGATATATAAGACTGCATCGGATCAAACCTATCCCAAATAATGGGCTTGTCTATTTATGAGATTTCACCTCCCGCTACAAGTTTTTTTAAAGAAAAATGTAAGACATAGACAACACTTGTTTTCATTTTTTTTTAAATCATATACTTCATTTGATAGGAAATGTATTTTTATAAAATGTGAGTATACACTACAATGAATTTAATTGTAACGACTGTGACTTTAATTGGGTCAAGCAGGGCCTGACGGATCTTATAGGTGCCATCGGGCACCTGGGCGACGGATCCTTTAGGAGCCGTTGGGTTAAAGGGCGATGGATCCATTAGGAGCCGTCAGGATTATTGGGCGACGGCTCTTAGTGGAGCTGTCGGGTAGTTGTGCGACAAACTCAATCAGAGCCGTCGATCTGGAAAATTTTCGAGTTTGAAATTGGTCCATTTTTGGAAAGAACAAATGCGTTAATTGCAAACCATATTTGTGTTAATTGGTTTTATTGGCGTCGTATTTTGTCCCCCACGTGTTTTCTAATATTAAAAACATCTTTTGACATTGAAACCCTAGAAACTCCAAAACCCAAAATTTTCTTTTCTTCCTCTCCCCTTCGGCCACATTATTGAGGAGCTCGGGAAGGGTGGTTGGACGATGTTTTGGTGAGTATTTCAACGAGTTTTAAAGAAGTTTTAGATTGGTAGCGAGTCCTTTGATTGTCATTTTCATATGATTTCGTTTTAAGGTTTTTCAACTAAAGAGAAAGGGTTTTTCTTCGAATTCTTTGATATTATCGTACGATTTCGGATCCTCATGTTTTACCCATTATATGATGATGATTTCATGATGTTTTTACAAGTTTTGGTTGTAATCTTTGGTCTTACATGTATATACTCCGACTTTATATTATTTCCTTAGTTTTTCCTATTTGATTTAGATGCTCTTAAGATGTTTTAAATTTAGTTTTTCGGATCTGTTGTTATATAGTTAGGGTATCATGATATTTTATGTTTCTAAGCCTTTCATGATTTATAATGAATATGTATAAGTATAGATCATGTTTAGGTTTATTAATATTAAGTAGAAATCGTGTTTTCGATCTTTAAAACCTTGTTTTTTGAACCCTATATGCTTAGATCTAAACCAATGATGTGTTTTCATGATTTTTGGAAAATTTAAACGTATATAATTATTAATATTTGCATCTCTGATAAACCTAGGGTTTTTGAAATATTTTATTTAAGCTTTGGTTTATTATAATCAGATTTTCGTTTGTATGACTTGATTTCAATGTCAATCCATTTCTGTTTAACAATGTTTTTAAAACGACTCTTTACTGTTTTAAATAGTAGATGATTTAAAAGTTTTTTACAAAAAACAATAATTAGGGTTTTGTGCTACTCTCCCGCGACGGCCCCTGTAGGAGCCGTCGGGAATGTTTGGGACAGCTCCCAGAGGAGCCGTCGGTTTGTTAAGGGACGGCCCCTATGGGAGCCGTCGGGAGGGTCTGTGACGGTCCCTATGGGAGCCGTCGGGTTCTGTGTCTTCGGATACCCTCGGGTTTCATACTGGAGTTGTATTGTTTACAGGTCGGGTTAGGTTGCCTTAGACCTACTGGAGTTGTTTGGATTGTGGTTGGACCTTAAGGTGAGTGGGTCTCGTCTCTTATGTAGTTTTCAATGGTTTTAAAGAATGATTTTAAATGTTATTTTATGTACAACTCGAGCATGTCGCATTATATAGGCTGATGCCTTAGTATGTATCGTATTGAAAATATTATTTGAAACTGTTGCATGCATTTTATTGAAAGAAAAATATGTGTTGATCATGCATGCATCGCATTCGTCTAGGTGACACAGCCTAGGTGGCTAGGTCTAGGTGATCCTGGTTCAGAATGGACCCAAGTCTAGGTGACTTATGTTTAGGTGACATGTGTCTAGGTGACACGATTTCTTGTGCGAAATCCTTACGGCTAGGTGCTGTAGATGGCTAGGTGCTATCATACGAGCATGTGTGTCCGTTGCATTCATACGCATCATGTATTTGATAAGATTTGAGGAATATGCATTGGAATAAGATTTCTATAAGTTCGAATTATTGAAAATTATTGTATTTACAAATATCTTATTATTATATATTGCAAATTGTTTTCTTATGATATTTTATTAAAGATTATAATTTGATATCAATTATTATTGGGACTTCAAAGGTCCATTCACTGAGCGTGTGGTTGCTCACCCCTCTTTCCCAAAACTTTCAGGGTAGTCATTGGTGATTGTTGATCTCGGTGGTGGAGATCGTAGTTGCGTTTTATTTTTGTTGCATTTAGGTGGATTGAATAAGCTTTTCTTTGACATGTAGTTTCCTTAGTCCCTTTCAGCAAAAACAGTTGGATGTTTGAATTTAGTTTATTTCGTATGTAATCATCCGTGTTTAGGATGAATTATGTTTAAATCCTGGTTATGTTTTAATCGACATTGTTTTAAATAAATCCCTTTTATGTTTTTAAATGTCTCGTGTTTTGTGAAAAGTTAGAGGATAACTACCCGTATCGAAGCTTCAAAATGGAGTTTTGGGTATGGGGGCATTACATTAATGATATCATTTATAGAAAAAAATTTCAACAAGATATATACTTTAATACAGTGAGTGAAAGAGGTTAACAAGATATATATGACTACTGTATTTTAGATTGTAAAAAAAAACTGAGTGTAACAGAACTCTTAAAAAAATAATATCACTTCAAAAATAACTCTAAAAATAATCTTAAACTACCATTTACATTTCATTTGACATCATATACACTTTAATAAATTTTTCTTATGTATTTTAAAATTTTCATTTTACAGTTCATCTAGTCTATTAATGGTCCCCGTGAATTAGTCTATTAGTGGTCCCCCTGCAACCTATCACATTCCGATATCACGATATCATTTTCATTTTACACTTTAATAATATCACAATTTGACCCTTGGACCTCTTTTAAAGAAGCTGAGAGATACTTATCGACTTAGCCAAAACGTTTTTCACAAAAATAAAAATGGAGGTTATATAAACTTTAAAAATACAGTAGAAAAATTTATCAAAGTGTAAATGACCTAAAAAAAAGGAGTACATGACATTTTTTTGGGTGATTTTGGGGCAAGATTGTATCATTATACGAGAAGAAACTAGGAACTTTTTAGATCCAATAAAAATCAAATCCGCACAATCCATCATCACCATGAGTTAACGATTCCGATATTGACAGCATCTGTTCCAACTGGATTGAAGTAAAGCAAAACTTTAAATTGCGGTTTGACCAATGGTAAATCAGCAGCTTTGTAAAAACTCATCCATGAAAACATTGCTAGTGGAATACATATTAGAATGTCTGCATATCATTAAAAAAATATGAAAAAACATAAAATGAACAAAAAAATGCTGAGTAAAAGACTTGAAAGTTCAAGAACAGTAACTATTCCAATTTTCAGTCTTTGCTGTTATTGAGAAGTTTCTCATAATTTCAACCCAACCATGAAAAGAACTGACAGGCGCCTTGAAGATAACCTAAAGCTCGGATGTCATTTATTTCCCAAGCTACACCCAATTTTGTAGTCTCTTGTCTTCCCTGTGGAGCTGTGCAGGCACAACAATCAAATCGCATGAATCCCTAACCAACCCCATTGGTTGATCAGCTACCATAATACTTTTTCTTTCAATCATATCTCATGAATTCCTCTCTACATCTGTACCATATGAAATAATGAAATCCAAAAATAGGTACACAACAACAAGAACATCTGCTGAGGTTCTTTTTTTAATGAAGAATTTGGCTGTCATAGTCCTGGTTAAATTTATCATAACGGTGAGCATGAAGATGAGCTGATGGTCTTGTGTTCCTTAAGGCCACCTCAATGTCTTCATGTAGGACCGGACCAACCACAGGTAACTCTGAAATCCGTAAACAGGATATATTGTGATTAACATAATTTTTTTTGAAAACTATATCAAATATGATGTTCCAGATTAAAAGAAAAGTTCAATGCTTTGTTAATATAAATTCAGCCTAGCAACTTTTCAATGAAATCACAGGATCAGGTATGGAACTACAAAGAGGATGTAATATCATGCACACAGATTATAAGTTAGCAAACATCATAAAGAGTTCGATAACAAGAAAGATGAATGCTTATGGACAAACAAATGGATTTCAAATGTTGCAGTTTTTCATCGGGGGTCGTCTAAAGACTATAAGCATTTATATGCATTGATTAGAAATTATTGAACCATAAGTAAATTAATTGTCCAAGGACTTGAAAATCACTAGGAAATCTCAGGCTGGAAAGTTTGCCAGTACAAGAAAATATGCAGTATTCAACTCAATGGATAAATCAAGCCAGGAATATCTCAAAAAATTAATTTCATATTCATTGGTCAGCAATGCTGACATTGGGAGAAAGACTACCAAGATTTCGATAGAACTAGAGCAAGATGGACAACATGCAGATGCTATGATCGGAAGTAGTATATAGATGTCACGCCAATGAATTAACTATGCTATATTGAAAAAAAGGTTCACCTAACATGTGTTGATGCGAGTGTAGAGAAGGCAAGAAACAACATGTAAATTTCTTGGAGTGGTTGGAAATGCGGATGTTGGGATAGACGTGGAAAACTAAGAATGCATATATGAGGGGGTAGCCTTTATATGTATTTAGAATCATTTACGGCATTTGGATGTGTGAAATGACCAATAAAAGGAGCAGTTAAGGTCAATGCTCAAACAAAGAGGAGCAAAGGACTAGAGGTTAGAAGGAAGTAATTAAACAGATTGAAGGATTGAATGTGGACACGCATTTATAATTAAGCAGGATATGGTGCCAGCTGAAGACCAAAGGAAGAGATCTGATAACAACAGCTATTATAACATATGTTTTTCAAGACAGATAAAAGGTTGATGTGCATTTTTCTATCCAAAAGAACAAATGAATTTCAATGGAATTGGTCCAACGAGGTCAGCAATTTGGATGTGTGAAATGACCAATAAAAGGAGCAATTAAGGTCAATGCTCAAACAAAGAGGAGCAAAGGACTAGAGGTTAGAAGGAAGTACTTAAAAAGATTGAAGGATTGAATGTGGACACGCATTTTTAATTAAGCAGGATATGGTGCCAGCTGAAGACCAAAGGAAGAGATCTGATAACAACAGCTATTATAACATATGATTTTTTAAGACAGATAAAAAGGTGGATGTGCATTTTTCTATCCAAAAGAACAAATGAATTTCAATGGAATTGGTCCAACAAGGTCAGTCAGGTTGATTTATAATTAACATGATTGATCAGACAAAACTCACCTTCATCTGGCACCAATTCTTGTTTATCTTCCAAAAGTGCCATTACTCGTCTCAGGGGCTGCATGGCTGCCTCTTTGCACACTAACCGAATATCAGAACCCGAATAACCTTCAGTTTTTTCAATTAGTAATTCATAAGGAAGATCATCTTTTCCAGGCGTTGATGGTAGGAGCTCCTCAAACATTGCTTTTCGTGCTTCAGGTTCAGGAAGAGGTACAAGGATCTATAAAAATGGTTATGGAAAACAAGAAAACAATGAAGGAAACATCCATTCTCTCTCTCTCTCTCTCTCTCTCTCTCTCTCTCTCTCTCTCTCTCTCTCTCTCTCTCTATATATATATATATATATATATATATATATATATATATATATATGATGATTTCCAATTAAACCATGAATTGTTCTACGTATGTTCACTCGAGAGAGAACCAAATGAATAAAATTCCAGGAAAAAAAGAAGACAATGATAAATAGAAACAAGTAGAACAATCAAAGTAACAAGAAGGTTCAAAAATAAAATTGTCTGCAACTTAAAGAAACAAATAAAGGATGATCAGGCAGTTGAGAAAAAAAAACTCTCATTTAATATGTTCCTATTATTTAATGATATATCAAGATTTCTGGAAGTTGCATTGATATTGGTGCTTCAGTTCATGGAGTTCTGCAGAATCAAGCAATGTCTTTGGCATTAATAAATTCTAAAACTTAAAAGATATTAATATGCACTTTTGGCCAATGATCAATAATATAACCCAGTGATCATTCAGGTGCTTCAATAACAAGGATACACGCTTTTCAAGTCGCCGGAGCATGGCTGCATCAAGTTCCCAAGGTAGATTTGTGGCAGCTAAAACAAAAACAAGTTCATTCGTCCGGGTCAAGCCATCCATCTGCAATCCAAGACAAATGCTTGATCAACTTGAAGACTGGAGAACAGCAAACATCTATGAGATAGTTCTAAGAAAATCCAAATTAATACCAGGAATACAGTTTGGAAGAAATATGAGCAAAAAAAACAAATCAAAAGAAAAACTCCCCTTAAAAGTAAAAGATAAGTACATACTGGATTTTGGTCTTATCATGTTAAAACTATAGCGACACGAAAGAGAACTGGAGTGATTCAAGTCCTTGAATCAAATCTAACATGAAACCATTTCAAAGTGATTGCATGCCCATCCAGAGTCATTCTAATATTAATGACTTGATAGTAAGTGTGCCAAGAATGCTTTAAAGGTACATATAATTTTTGCAGCTACGATTTATTCTATTCCCTCCCGAATGAACATTTGCTCAGGTATATTTTCTTTATTTGCAACCATTTTATACATAGATTCCATATAAGTGGAAAAATTACCAAAGTATTATAAAGTCTAAAGCGTAAATATGTAGTGGCGGGGTATTCTTTAAAGTGGCAGGGATAATTCAAATATATACATTAAATGTAGGAGATAAATAAATAAGAGAAACTGACGTAGTCGGAAGCGCGAAACGTAGCGAGAAACAAGGCGAAGACGAAAAAAGTCAACTCCATAAATCCTTTCCGTAGAAACGGAAGAAGGAATGCAAGAAACAACTCTCAAAATAACTAGAAAACTCAAAATATTATTAATTGATTATTTGCACAACCCTTTTACATGAATAAATAGGGTGATGTGACTTGCAGAGCAAGAAAACCTAAGAAAAAAAGGAAAATACATAAATTCGGATCCCTATAATGGAGCCACTAAAACACCATTAAAACTTAATAAAATAGCCCTAAAATATTATATATTGCTCCTAACTTAATGCCCAAGTAATAGGTAATTAAATGTGACTAAAAATAATCAAAATAAATCCATAATTATGGAGAAATCAATGTAAATTTGATTCTCCTAAATATGAGCATTCAAATTTATGTCATGTTAATTGTTACTTTTTTTTTTACTTTTTTTCCCCAATAATGGTTGATTTTCTTATCAAATCGTCATGCATCAGAAACACCACTGTGGGGGATAAAATTAGGTCTTCCCTTCTTGGGCCGAATTAGTGTCGATCCGGGCTTTAGATGTAGATCCAAGAAGAAGCTGTGATGGATTCCTCTTCGCGATCCAAAGCAAGACTTCGTCCGCTCGCCGCCCTCCTTCATCTTGGGCTTTAGTCACCTGCAACTCACACCAGTGTGGTGCCGACTAACGCCCCTCTGACGCTCAAGTCAGTGATCCTTCTATATAAGGCTCCTTGGAGCTTTATGTGCTGAAGAGTGGGAGTTTTTGCCTACCTTGAGAAGGAGGAGCTTATCATTGGGGAGTGAGCATATCATGAGATGAAATCTCTACGTGGCTCTTGGATTTGGAGACACATGTAACTTTGGGATTGCCACATTGTAACTGATTTTTGACATCTAGTTCTTTTCCTGCACCACGGAATATTCTTCTAGTATGTTATTTTACCGCTGTGGATGTATGGTTGTCCTACGTGTCAGTCCGGATTTTATAGCTTGGGCAGCTCATACTTCTGGTCGGAAGGCAATATCATTTGTCCGACCTTGGTAGGCCAGGAATTAATCATCCGACCTGTGCGAGAGTTCGACTATAATATTCATTAGTCCAACCTGATGGAGAAGGTGGGCCCACTTAAGAAACGTGATAATTTGGGCCGTTGGGCTTTCCTAATCTGGTTTGCTTGTTAATTACCAATGGACGTATCTATGCTTAATTCCCTCATGCTTATGAGCATAGTTTGAAATGCAGCCCATGTTCTAATTCCGTTCGAACGGTAAGAGGGCGTTCGAACTGAACTTCGAACGGTAAACTCTACCTCTGGGTTTGGATTGCCGTTCGAACGGTAATTCAAATGGAAACATACCGTTCGAAAGCCGTTCAAACGTAATTCGAAAGCCGTTTGACGTTCGAATTCAGTTCGAACGGGGGTTCGAACGGAGGTTCGGTTGCCTTACCCTATGTGCGACCGCATGCTTAGTACATGCGGCCGCATATGCCATGTGCGGACCCCACCGCACATGCGATCCGCACATGGTTTTGAACTATGCTTATGAGGCCTCATCCCTTATTCCATTGTATGACAGATTTGGTCTCCTACAACCACCATATAATTAATTTAGAAAATGATGAAGAAAGTTACTTTTCAACCAGGGGGGGCCTTGCGGCCCATGGAGTGTATTGCCCCCCAACCCCCGGGCCTCCAGGAATAGGCCCAATAGGCCTATATAATGACTCTAATAGTTTTCATGTATGCTTTGGGCATTTGCTTTGATTTGAATAAATACAAGACTTACGCCGACCATTTCATAAAATTATTTGGGAACTCTCCCAAGGTGGGACTTAAGGTGATCCTTAGCCTACCTTGGTCAGGGCGCCAACCCTTCTCACCACATATCACCCATTTAGTTTGTGTGTGTTTACGTAAGAAAACATATGACGACATTCCATCAAGATTGGAGTCTTGACTTATCTCATCAATACCATAAAAATTTAAATCAATATTTTTCTTTATTCAGCATCAATTGGAGTTTTGACTTATCTCATGATACCATTAATATTAATTCAATTTTTTTACTCAATATCTACTATACTCTGACCATATATAAAGCTTCAGTCTTTGCATTTATATGTGAACCTTTTCAAACATTTGAATCTGACAAGGAATTCATATAAATCTTGACAACTGGCATAATCATGTTTGAGTTATATGCTATTGTAATGAGACAGTATATGATTTTACCTGTATAAGTAGCTCAGTTTTTAAACGTCGACTAGCTTCATGTTCACTTCTCCCTTCACCACGTTGACTAATGATAGCATCAATCTCATCAAGAAATATAGTGGAGGGAGCATGGTGTCTAGCAAGCTCAAACAACACTTTTATTAGTTTCTCTGAGTCACCTGCAAATTTACAAAGATAAAAGCACATAAAGACCTAGAAAACACCACATTGAAAAAATATACTTTAACTATAAATGAAAGCCAATTACCCAAAAAATAGTAAATGCTCCTAAAAAAGGAATATTAAAAAAGTAAGGTGGCCTTCCCTGCTCGACCGTAAGGTCAGCCATGGGGGTCCCTCCGATATCAAAAAAGAAAAAAGAGAATTAGATGGAATGCTATTCCATGAGAAAAAAAAAACTGCAATAATGCATTGAAAGCCCCTCCTTCCCTCCCTCACTCTCTGTGTTCTACACAACCATGTTTGTGTTTACACTGGCCTGTGCATAAACATGTCTGTTCTCTCTCTTGCACATGTATGTATAAATTTTTAAGTGCATATAAAATAAAAGGAAAAATGTCTATCTGCCAACAGTAACTTGGGTGCAGACATGAATGATCACATCGATGAATAAAAGGGCTACAATGCTTTAACTTCTACTTAAATTAGTTGTGAATCCTTCTCCCAGATGCTCCAATAAAAGTGTAATAATTTTAGGCCTTAGAAGGCTGGCCATACCAAGAGAGGCTAAATTTTCATATAATTTATACATGTATACAATATTTGCCAACCAATTGAGTCACAAGGAAGGCCAAAATGTGCAATAGTTAAGATCACCCTTGAAGATAACATACCGCGCCATTTGCTTACAACAGATGATGCTGAAATATTGAAAAAAGTTGTCTTGCACTCAGTCGCAACTGCTTTCGCAAGCATTGTCTGTGACAAAGAGCTGCAACTTATTACAAAGTGAAAAAAATTGCAAATCAAGGAAATTAGAATATAAATATATGTAATCAAATGTAATCTATCTGTATCATATATGTCACTCAAGTGAATATATGTGATTACACAAATAATTAATATGAAATTAAAGTGTGAAAACTATACAACTAAACCAAATATAGAGAATGTCAATAATAAAAAATCCAATATCCTCCAAGAAGATTGACTTAGAGGAGTAAAGAGTGGAGAGAATATGAGTATTAGAGTTTTAGAGGGTTAATGTATGTTAATTGGGGTTTTCCCCCTTCACTGCCCCAAAACTCCCTAAAAGCAAAACATAGTAGGCATTGCAAAAATATGTGCCTGCATAATTTAAACAAGCACATACTGGGTGGTCTTATATGCCTTCCACCCCCAATATGCACATATGTGACCACATTATCTTTTACTGTCTCAAACTTCATTTTAGGAAAATCCAACAAGACAGATACATGTTTGCAAGTGCAGAAAATTCCAACATTATTCTCACAATATGTTTTTTTTATTGGTATTCAAAAAGTTGTGTTGCTGAAATACAACTTTTTGATTACCAATCACAAAAAAATAAAAAACAAAACAAAAACAAAACAAAAAATACAACACAAGTAATATTTAATCAGACAACCAATTTCATAAGGAAAAAGCATTGACAATAATCAGACTCAATAAAATACATTCATGGAAAAATTGAAGTGGATAAAAAGTCTCAGTATATGGAAAAAAAAATTTAATACTGGAAATTGGTGCTTTGCTCTGCGTAAAAATTAGCATGTGGCAGATCAATCACAATCCTCCGTGTTCCTGAAGACACACTTCCACAGAAGTTTGCATATTTCCTAGTAGATAGTTCGGGCCTGTTGTGGAAACTATGGCGCGAGGCTCAAGTCATATCTCACATAATATAAGAGCTGTTTTCTTGTAATAACTCAACAATGAGACAAATCATATTATTATTGGATAATAGTTAATAGACCGGTTGTTTAGAAAATTATCGAACCACAACAACCAACTACAACTTATCAGTTACATAGCACAAACTCATAGATCCATAGATCAACTACTTGACTTCCCTAGGAACTGGAAAAAGCCTTAAGAAGGGAACAACATGATCATTGAGTCACATCAATCTCTCAGACAATCATCAGACAATTCCTATTATAACAATCATTTATTTGCAAATACCATGTTCTCGTTTCATGTGCTGTTATTGAGATGGAAAGGATGCATGTACTTCAGATATTCATCTAGCCCTTTTGTGACTATTTAGAACACGAATATAAATATAAAAACCAAAAGCACATAAAACAGAGGAACCAAATGATAGAATCAGTAGTATGTCAGAAATGTGTGCCAAAGGATATGTACAAGGTTTGAGATCATGTCAACTAAGTGTCACGATTTGGAAAGAAATCAGATTTACAAGTGTTACTTCTAATACTCTATCAATTGCACTGATTTACAGACCTTTCCTGTTCCTGGGGGACCAAAAAGCAGAATGCCCTTCCATGGTGAGAGAAGACCAGTGAAGTATCTGAAATCAACAAGCACGCAAGGAAGAAAAATTTCATCTCTAAAACAAACAAAAACATATTATTTATTCGTATTGTTAGTATACAAAAGGTCAGACCCCTGTTTGGATAGTAACATAAGCAATTCCTGGATAGATAACTATTCCATTATAGATAAGGAATAAATCATTTTCTGTTTGATTGTGTTTTTAATTATTCTTATTGAGAAAAATAATAATGAAATTTTGTTGTTTGGTTGACTAGATAAGATGTGGATAAAGATTTATAAAAGTGAAAAAAATTATTTGACATGTAGCCTCCTTGAATTATAAGAGATAAATGTAGGTGATTTGACATGTGGGCTTCCCTTGTACTAGTGGAACAGATTAAGTGGAATAATACAATTTCAGGGTGACCTGAAATACCAAAACTAGCCTATTTCCACCTATAATGGCATAGCTATACCCACTTATTCCTTGTAAATGAACAGGTTTTTGAATTTATCCCTTCATATTCCTCCCTTCCCGCTCTATTCCACTACCCAAACAGAGGCTTCATTAACAATGTTATGGCCTTACCATCAGCATAAGAATAAAATTCCAAAACTTCAAATCACATGAGAAAAACTAACATAATGTAACTAAGTACATATATATATAAATCATTAATTTAATTAAATCAGCAAATGAAAAACTGTCCAGAAACATAGATAGCCGTAAAATATGTGACCCTTAACAATCCTTAACCATCCCTGCCATTATATACTACATTGTTCTTTTCATGTGCATTATTATCATTATTCCTGTAGAAAAGGAGAAAAGTCAATTTTCAGTCATCATTCAGCAATCCATGTAATTTTCCATTGAAATACATAGAAGTTATTTAACATATAACTTAAGCGCATCAAAAAGTAAAGGAAATATTGGAATTAAATTGAGAACAAAACTAAATGAAAAATGATGTCAAAACAGGCATTTCTAATGTCAATTGCTGCATCAATTAAGATTGACTAAGACCTACCTGGGATACTTAATTGGCATAACAACTGCTTCTTTAAGAAGGCGTTTTGCATTCTCCAACCCTTTGATACTTTCCCATTTCACATCTGGGTTTCCACGCACAATATCCCTAATGAGCAAATAAAACTTTCCAATGGCATCACAAGAGATATCATAGATAAATATGCCAAGGACAGGCCATCGTTAATAATTTTCCTTTTTAAATCCTCCTCTGTACTTCAAAAAAAAAAAAAAAACTCCTTCCCTATCCATCAAAAGAAATATTATATTAAAGTGTACCAGCTTTGTGGTCCTCAACTTTTATAGTTTTACCTGCTTAAACTCTCTGCCAAAGTACGCATTTCTGCAGTATCAAAAGCAGGAAGCAGAGGCTTTTGCCTGAAAATATTATAGATAAAAATGGGGTAAGTTTTGTGCATCCAGGAGGTGTCCCTCTGAAATAAATTAAATCCTAAATAAAGTTTTTCAAAGTATGATGAATATGCAAGCCAGTCTCATCTAGTATTTCTAGATAAGATCTAATTGAATATTCCAAAACACATAATCTTCTCAGGTGCATGCCTGCATACCATCATCGCATTAAGGCATTGACAAATGCAATTCCTGTAAAATACAAGCAGATCCTCACTACCACTGGCATGGAGATGAGCAATTCAGCCATGCCTCCAAACAAACCTTTTCAAAAAGGTGACTAGGAGCCAAGATTTTTTTTTCTCTCCTCAAAGTAACTAAATAACAATGTAAAAGAAATTCACGGAGGCATAAACATACATATACATATACATCTACTTTTACATATACATATACATAATACATTTTTACCTCAGAGTAGCTAAATTACAATATAAAAGAAATATACGTATACAACCCTTACATATACATATACATAGTACACTTTTCCTCCTGGGTAGCTATATAACAATATAAAAGAAATATACATACCCATATACAAAACATGTACTTGTATATGTGTGTGTGTGCGCTTTTTTATAAAGAATATCTCAAAAATAGGAAAGGCATTGTGTCATGGACCATATAGATTCAATAGTAAGGTAAAAACACTATCACAAGTATCTAAAACCCTGTCGATACTCTATTAGTATAGCCCTTATTGTCTTATACATAAAATTTCACTGCGAGTGCATGAATGATGAAGCTAGAAAGGATTCAATTGGTTGTTCTATCAACAAATTGATACTCACAATCTTCCTTCAACTCCAGGATGCTGCGCAACCCCTGTTCTTCCCTGGAAATCAAAATTTTCCACATTTAGATTATATAAATAACTAGATGAATTCTACAAAGATGAATACACACACAAAGAACATCCAACTCATCAGTTGTACCTGATGCTCAGATTGCTCAAGATCTGAAATACTCTTGACATTTCCGTTTCCATTAATGATGCCATTGGAAGAGCCACCATTAGGAATAGCCCCAGAGTTCACTTGATGGTTTGATCCATCTTGTTGTTTCTCTACCAACCTTTTTCTCCCAAACTTGGCAGCGTAAAAAATTTTGAAATCCTAACATGCAAAAACACAAAATAAATACAAGAACGTGAGCTGAATATTGCACAATGCAATAAAAAAACAGCATTCAAACATACAATGCTCTATGGAGTGCCTGAGCTGGCTGAGCATTGAGAAATGAAATGGTGCATGAGCAAGATGGGAGGGTAGCATTTGGTTGACTTGTAATGAATGCCTATTCAATCATAAGAGAGTCTGTGGAGAATATAAGGGCGGCTACATGGGTCCAAATTCTTCTTGGTGTAGAGATGCCTTCCACCATTATGGGCAATGAATGGTTTGGGCAGTGTGAGTGGTGGACATCCTTTTAAAATAGAGTGACTTTGTTTTAAGGGAGTAATCTTTATCTTTCTAATAATTAAGACTGCACCTACTTTTCTTTCTAAAAAATAGAGAGAGCAAAAAATGTGAGGGTTGGAAAGATGAGAAGCTGAAGTGGATGAGCGATAAGAATTTGTGAGATAAAAACTAAGGAATGAATATTCTTGAGGAATGTTAAATGTGATACATATCAATGGGAAAATTACATAACTACTCAAAGTAGTTAGGGAGCATGCCCTTCTAGCCAAAAGATGCCCCAATTAGGAGAGGGACTCAGATACAAGTTGTACAACAATAGAAGAGCACAAGGGCCGATATAAAATTCTTTGGATGTTTGCAATTGTAATTTAACTAAATTTGATTAAAGTATTGAATTTGGATTTTTCAAATATTGAAATTTGAAATGTATTATTATATATAAGTTACTTTAATACTATACAATGACAAACTAAAATATTTTCTATTATGCTATGTATGGAATCATTGTTTTAAATAAATATATTCTCCATTTTTCTATTTTCTGTTTTTTTTTTAATTTTTTCCACTTGTCTTGAGAAAAAAAAACCCATATCGATATATCGATATATCGTTTTGGACCCTTTTCGATATCGATAAAATCGATATTTTAAACATAGAGCAAAACCACTGACTCATTATCTAAAGTAAGTTACTAAATAATATCAATAAAAATCAAAACAACCCTATTTTCAATTTGCATCACATTCTTAGTTAGATCTATGAGGTCCATCTTTGGATTGACTAATAGAAGGTTTTAGGTTTATGGGTTATGAAATTTACACTTTAACAAACAGGGAAGAGTTTTCTTCGTCAGTGCAATCTATACAGGTCTTCATTATAATTTGTTAACAAAATAGTAAGAAATATGCTAGAAATTGAGATACTATCGTCATTCCAAAAAAAAAAAGGGTGAATAGGTAGCCCATGGGCTTGTCATATACCTATATATCTAAACCATTTCTGACATCATTACATTTCAAAAATAAAAAATCACTTTACAATATTCCCAATAAAGGATAGAAAAAGAAAAACTCAACAAGCTGACCTTAAGTCCTTAACTAAACAACATACATTAATGGCATGTTGATTTACAAAGAAGAGGATGAACCAAAACAAGAAATTAAAAAAAAGGGAAAAATAAAGAAATATATCTCAGTAAATGCTACTCCTTATTTTGTAGAAAAGAAACACCCACGTAGATTAAATTTCATTGTTAATTTTTTATAAACTGGGCAAAGAAATCAACACAATAGCTTTGCACGGTCATACACAAGTAGATCTAAGGATCTTACCATTGTGAGGTAACCCTGGATTGTTGATGGTGGTTTTTTTTACCCTTCAGGTTGTGAGAGTTTTCCATAGACATATAAATCGAACATCTCTCTCTTCCCCTTTATCGAATTATAAAATAAACCAATACCAAATTCAAAACCTTCCTCCTTTGTGAGCTCATTCAGATATATAAAAAAAAGCCCAAATAGCTTGCAAAAATTCCCCTTTCTTTCCCTTAATTTTGCTCTTACAAAGCACTGAAATGGATTAAAACTTAATTTTGCTCTTATAAAGCACTGAAATGGATTAAAAAATAGCAGAAGTGGAAAAAAAAAATTCAATGAACCATCACAAAGTCACAAGCAGAGATACCCACATAAAAAGAAAAAACAAACAAACAAAAACAAACAATGGGAAGTAGAGAAGATGAGTCTTTCGTTTACCTCGAAAGACCAGCGAGTGATTGAAGGCTCGTCTCCCATTCTACAGAACCACTCTCTCCCACTCTCCCTCCTCTCTCTCTCTCTCTCTCTCTCTCTCTCTCTCTATCTGAACAAATACTTTCTACACTGCTGTCATGACTGTACAGACAAGCGCATCTTGAAATATAAATCTACCCATTCGTAACCAGAGAATCCGCTTTTTTGAAGTCCTTGGCAGATCAACCAATACGAGCAAGAAGAACCCATCAATTGATGTTTTGCCCTATAAGAAAAAAAAAAAAAAAAAAAAGGGTAATTAGCACTTTTAACCCTACTAAAATGAATATTTGCAAAAATAGCTCCGATCCTCGAATATTAGCAAAAATTAGCCCCGTTGACCCGGTCAGCGCTACCACGTCAGGGCTGGCCGTTTTTTTTTTAAGTTTATACGGGAGACGACATATATATATGACGTCTCACGTATAACACTTGTATAACATGTGAAAATTTCCCCATAGGGAAAATCCAAAGGAGACGGCATATATTTATGCCGTCACCTTAAGACGGCATATATATATGCCGTCGCCTTTGAATTTTCCTTAGATTTTTTTCCCTTTTTTGTTTTTGTTCAAACATAATCCTGCATTTGATATAGTGTATAATCATACTTGAACATATATGAAAATGTATGAAAATACTGCTTGAATGAAATAAAACAACTTAAATGAAATAAAACAGAAATTCTATAAATTACAATCACTTCATTAGTGTTTGTGCATGAAAATTCATATATATAAACATATATTAAGTCTCATATATACAGTCATCCAAAAAACTTCAGGAACCCTTTCTTTTTTGCTTTCCTTGGAGCAGGAGGTGCTGATGAAGAGGGTACGTCTGTGGCTGTAGAAGATGGCGCAGCTGATTGAGACGGAGTGGTAAATGGTTCACCCGATCTCCAACTGGAAGTAGTAGAAGTGCACCAAATCCTGCGTGGCCCATGAACGTATGTCTGGAGTGTCATCTGTGGAGCTTGATTTGAAACTAGAGCTGGTTGTAGTGGCTACTCATCCAATTCTGACTCCAGTCGTACATCATCAAAGAACTCATCAATGGTGAATTCAATATTAGCTTCTGCTCCAAATGCACTATCATCTATGAATCTCTGGAGTAATCATCATCATCTGTATCTGCACTGAAGGTACTCGATGACCCCTTCACCGCCTCTGCATAATCACGTGCCACAGCAATTATACGTCCCCACTCATCATGATTGGGGTACAACACCAACCCTCTTGCAAGCACCTTAGTAATATTCTGTGTAAGTCCCCCCTGTTTATCAGATATGACATTATAATAAGTTGTTATAAAATAATTTATCCCTTTATACAAATGTAACAAATGTCCAAGAAATTATCGAATGTCGTGCGACATAGCCTAGAGGGTGGTGTGGGGGTGGTGGAGGTGTGATATGTCTGACTGTTCTCTCCCAATACCACTCCATATATCTCCTTGAACTTCTGGTATGATGCAACTGGTGGATGTGATCCATGCGTTGGTCCCAACGCTCGATAAAAGTTTGGTGATATACCATCCAATTGGTATCCTGTTTACCTCGTCTGTTCACCCGGTCGATGACCTCTACAGTAGATAGTATGTCTTGATGCACTCCAAATTGACGTGTGACTCGATTAGATACGTGCATCTCCACGATATCAAAGCAAATAAGTGGGACCCTAGCCAACCACAACTCCATGTGATCCCTACAAGCAGGTGGTAGTATCTCATATGTCCCAACATAAGGCTGCAGATAACCTACCAAAAATCCATGATGAGACTATTAGTATCACAATCTGATCTGTATATATTGTGTGTGCGATATAATAATAATGTTTGAATCACCTGTGACTCAAGCTGGTAGTCCAATTGTGTTCTATAGTATATCAAAACTCGTGAATTTTCATCAAATCTCAGAGTCACCTTCCACCTGATAGTGAGGAATTTAGTGAAATCTGATCATCCATGAATTGATAATAGAAGATGAAAAATATGTATTACCTTGCTCCCAAAGGTCCATCTCCAAGCACAAAATCTGAGTCATGTAAATCCGGTCGTCCCATGTGTAATCTCTCCCATGACCATATCTGTGGGAACAAACAAACGTAAACATCGATAAGTGTTAAAAAAAAGAATAAGTTTTACATCAAAACTTGGAGTTTTCATATTACACGAAGAAGATCCGATTTCATAAATGCATGGATAGACATTTTCTGCCACCGCTTGCTCCATAAGAACATGTGTAGGATACATTTGAGGAATACCTTGTTCATGGATGGCAATTGTGTCCGTATGATCGTCTTCCTCAGTATCAGCTCCTTCAACCCAGTAATCTTCACGATCCTCTTCTCCTTCTTCAGTATCTTCTCCCACTTCCTCTTCTTCTTCTCCTCCTTCTTGATCTTCTTCTTTTTCTTCATTGTTTACTTCAATTCCCTCACGAATATCGTTCCAACCCATGTCAACAAATGGGGACCTATAAATGTAAACACATTATTCTTAAACATATGAATACACCCACCAAAAACATCCTATAAACCCTGGATACTTACAAATGTGGTATATTGACACTCCCATGTGCATTGGTTGGTGTTGCATCAATCAAATCTTCTTGGGTACATGGAACGAACGACAACGATGAAGGTTGATATGGATCACGAACAATGGAGGGATATGAATCTTCTGCATTATAATTCCTCGCACCAAAGCCTCTTTGTATGATCTCTTTCTTCTCTAACCATAATTGAATTTCATGCACGTGCTTTGGGTACAACAATCATCACTTTCACACCATATCATCTTCAAGAGGGGCACCCAAACTCTTTTCGTCGTGAGTGAAATGCACAGCACTCATGGACAATTTGTAACATCTTAGATCAGTTCCCGTCAAATGGTACATCAATTAGAGTAAATCCACATAAGAGATCTTATTTATGATGGTGGTTTTTCTGGTACCACCTTCATAAAATGAAGTATCTTTACGTTGAACAATCCTCACGTTAAAAGAGTACATTAATGGGACATCGGATTTCTTTACTATCTAAACCATAAATTATTCAACTTAGTAAATATATTTTAAATTGATAATAAAAAATTTCATCCAACACATACATATTAAACACTATAACATTCATGCAACACATACAAAGTAAATTTCTTCAATGGTCAAATAATTTTTTAAAATGTTTCCTAAGATGCCATATTGAATTTTCTCCTAAAGCCTCTGAATTTTTAAAATGTTTCCTAAGAGGCCACATTGAATTTTCTTCTACGGCCTTTGAATTTTTTAAAAAGTTTTTATACATGACAATCAAATTTTTCAAATTTCTTTTAAGATTTAAAAGAAATTCTTGACAAATAAGAAATTTTGGGGGAACCAAAAACAAAATAAAATTAACATTTAACTTAACAAAACATAATACATTCAACATGTCAATAATAAATAAATAAATTGAACATTCAACATTTAGGGTTTTGATTAAAAAAACAAAAGTTTAATCAATAAAATCAAAAGAATTGATAAATAAATAAATAAATTCAAGAACATTTAGGGTTTTCATGTTTATCTTTGGATTAAAAGTAGTTTCTGATGATCTTTTGGGCTAGGCAATGGCTGGGTGGGTGAAAGAAGGAGAAAGGGGGAGAAAAAAAGGGGTTTAAAGGCTCTGCGGCGGGGACGGGGTTTATATGTCCCGCGACCACGAGACAGCATATATATATGCCGCCTCGTATGAAACGGCATATATATACGCCGTCTCGTATGAAACGGCATGTAATTCCTCCCTCTTAACTGCGTTAGTTAGGGTAACACAGGAGACGGAATATATATAATCTGTCTCCCTCAACGGGGCTAGTTTTTGCTAATATTCGAGGGGCAGAACTAGTTTTGCAAATTTTCATTTTCTTGGGGTTAAAAGTGATAATTACCCAAAAAATAAAACCTATGAATCCAATCAAATATCTGCCGTTTGATTTAGGACTTCCTGTCATTTTAGGTTGAAATTTGATTCCAAAGTGTATAAAATGCACTGTTTGGGTTTGATGAGTGTGTAAATCCCATTTCAAAACATATGCTTTTTAACCTTGGGAATCCTAAGTAGTTGGTGGTGCATATAAGTGATCAGCAAATGTGACTAACTATGACAATGTATTGGTCAATGTAAATTTTTTATTAGTTTGTTTACTGTTACTACTATGATGAAGGTGACTATATGTGTAATCTTATTGATTGATATTAACTCTTCTGTAAATGTAACTAACTATTAGAAAAGAATTCTCTGTCTTGAGTTGTTTAATCGTACATTTATTTAATTTTGTGTATATGTACGTCATGATTTAAATTTCCTTAATCATTACATTTTTTGTTGTTGCTGTTATATACAATGTACCTATCATTTGTATTATGTAACTATTTTATGTTAATGAAAATTGTTTTTATTCATTTGTATCTAACTATTCAAAATTATAATGCAAAATGTCAGACATTCGTAGGAAGAGACCACACAATGTAATTCAAATAAATGTAACTAAAACATTTACAAATGTAAATAATATTGAATGTAAATAAATAATTGCGCATCTTTTTTTGTATCAAGTGTCATTCCAACACTTGTAGCAATTGCTTATGCATATTGCTGCTTAAATTCAACAATGAAATCTTTATGCGGACTGCCATCCACAAAAAATGTAACTAAATCCACTGTGTTTCCTACATTGAAATGCCAAATGTTATCAAATAAAACTAATGTACCATTATAATAACTACAAATCAGATAAACATAAAAATTAAAAATGGAATAATAAGACTCATAGTGTCACTACTGATCATATTAATAGTCGTTGATATTTTCAAATGACACTTTGTTTCAGAATTACGTTGCTCTAAACAGATGATTACATTTCTCATTGTAAATAGTGTTATTTACATAAACATATAATAAGTTAATTACATTTTCATAAAAAGGTAGCCAAATTAAAAATAACCGGAGAGAAAAGACCAAAAAAGGAATACATATGTAACTAACATTAAAAAAGTTAAACAACTGATATATCATTTTCAGAACCATGTTTCACATTAAAAAAAACACTTGGCACAATTACTTCTTATAAATCAAATATCATTCCAACACTTGGCACAATTGTTTCTGAACATCGCTGCTCAACATCAACAATGAAATCCTTCTCCGGACTGCCTTCTAAGGAACATGTAACTGAGTTCTCTATATTTCCTACAAATTCAAAAAAACAGCAATGATAATTAATTGATGTTACAAAGGTAGTTACATTTGCAAATGTAACTTGGATTATAATAATAAATCATGCTGCAGTCTCAGAAAATTTTTTTCTACAAATTCACCACGAAAAATGATTAAGAACAATTCAAATTCAAAAGTGAGAAAGTCATAAAAGGAAATAAAAAATGTTATTTAATGCTCCACACGCACTGTTCCAATAAAAGAAATAATAACCGACTGCATTAATTACGTTTAAAATGTTAGAAATCACAATTAATGGTATAACCGGAAATTCAACCCATGCCATGTCATGAGGCTTATTTGGGGCTTACGAATTGGGGCTTGTCAATAATTTTCCATAACATAATTATCAACTGTTTAAAATGCAATTTTATATCTCTTTAAAAATCCATTGAAGCATGATGATGTATATCTTTTTAAATATTTTTTTACACTTGCCATAAATGAGTTTATTCAACTCGAAATAGAGCAATATACATTTTTTAATTAAAATATATATTTCATTAGATGATATTTATTATTTAAAAAAAATAAAAATATGCGTGGTCTGAGTTTTGGACCATAAAAATAATTAAGTCTAACATTTTCCCTCGCAATAAAGACAGTAAAAAAAAAGATAAAAAAGAGCAATATTTGTTGCGTAATATTGTATCTCAAGAGCATTATTCATCATTCATGATCATGGATTACATAAAAAGCAATCATGTAAGTTAGACCCATCGAGTAACCCTTAAAAGAGCAGAAGTTCATTAAACATTATCATATATCACTTTATACCAGTTTATTCTGATATAGTTTATTCTTGGATATTCCCTGCATCCAAACAACAAAAAACACCTATTTTGCAGTTTAATTTCACTTATTCCCTAGACTATTCCGTTTTCAAACGGGGCTGAAGATCTTAATATATGTTTTGAAAAGCTTATCAATTAAGCCTTGTAAGATGCAATCCACACAATCTGTTTGTTCGAATGAAAGAAAATATTAGGACAAAACTCCAGTCCCTATTATGTTTTTAATTTTTGTTAATAATATATATTATCTAACAAAATTTATATTTACAAATTAATATTTTCAATCGTGGACATCCGTTGAACCTTTTATATATAGAATACCAAAATAGAGAATGCATGGATGATTAACTTAATAGAAACATGTGGGGCCCGTTTGGATAGAAGATAAGTTATTTTGGGGTTTATACCTATTCCAGAAATAGATAACTGTTTTGATTGGAATTGGGGATAGAAAATATATTATACATAACATTTTACCATTTTCCCCAAGAAAAATGGTGTATAACCGTTTTTTCCATCCCAATTTCACACAGGTCTGGCTCGATATATTATGAGGCCTAAGGCGATAATTTTAAATATATAATTATTAATTAAATAATATTTATTTTAATTTTTTAAATTATTAATTTTTTATTTAAGAATCATTCTTCTAGTTTTTGGGATGTAAAATCACTCATTAAATTTTTATATTCAATTTTTTTTGATTCAAATGAAAGAAGGCTTTGTTTCTTTTTGTCCATTTCATAAAGTTTTTCGTCCATAGCAAACATGACAGAGATTTTTTTTATATAAAGAAGAAATAAAGTGAGAAGAATTATTTTTTTAATAAAGAATAAATAGAGTGAAAGAATAAAAGAAGATAGTGTGAAGAGGCACATTTTTAGGGCTTGAAGTTTCACATTCCCATTTTTTTAAGAGTAAAATAGCTTTTAAATTCTATTGGCCATGTAAATTTTTTTGCTATTTTTTAGGTTTCATAAAATATTATCAAATTTTTATTGGTTACTTTTAAACCATACCAAAATTCCTATTAATTGTTTTTGAAAAATAATTTTTTTTTGCAATGTGTTGAGTTATTATTAATCAAAATATGGACCTACTTATAAAAAGAATTATTTAGGGGCCTTTGTACATCTGGGGCCTTAGGTAATTGCCTAATTTGCTTAATAATAGAGTTGGCTCTAATTCCAGTCCACAAATATTGTTATTTTTTTTATAAAAAAAGTATACTTTATCTAATGATGTATATGCTCTTATAAAAAAAATGAAGTTTATATATACTCTAATAAATTGGACAGATCATTTTATAGAAAATGTAAAAAATTTCTACTGATGTATGTCGCATTAATTTAAGTGTATGAACGGTCCATTTGGAAACATGTTTGAAAAACAAGATTTTGAATGAAATGACTTAAATAGACTTAATTCCTAGAAAACGCATTTTTTGCGCTTTTTTAAAAGCAATATTTTTGTATTAAAAGCTATAATAATTTTTTAATTAAATCTGATTTTTATAATGCGTTCGGAAACACTTTTTAGCTTTATGTTTAGTTAAAAGGGGAATCACCTTATTTAAGTGATCAAACGGGAGATATATGAGAACATAATTGGGTTGTAAAAACTGTGTAACAGAGCTCTTTCCCAAATATGGGTCTTGCGATAACCTTTAATTTTGAATACACTAGTGTAACAATTAGAGCATATCAAATTTTGAACAATTGCCTTGAGAGATGCTTAGTCCTTTTTGTAGCCCTATCTACAGCCCATAAATGGTATCTAAGTTACCTATACACTCGCAGTAAATGAAAATTATTATTATTACTTTTTAAATATATATTAATGTATCTCAACACATATACTTTCACTTTTTATAACAATATGTACTTTTGATGGGGGGTGTTAATTTTTTGAGCGTTATTGTACATAATTTTTTTTCTAACCCTAATTCCAATCTTAAATACCTTATTAGTGTCACACACTCACAATAATGAGATATATGAAAATTTTCACATTTTATATAAGTGGATTCATGCAATTCACTGTTAATGTATTTCACTGTGTACTTTACTTCTGATAAGAATATGTACTTCAATGGACGAGGCTACACACATGGCTACACTTATTATTTTCCTTTTGCTTTTGAGCCATGATATACTCAGTCTTTTGATAGTATAAAATACAATCACATATATCTCATTAACTACCTAGTTGAAAACTTTTACAGTTTCTATAAGTGATACTATTCAATCATTAGAATGTATACTTTTTTTTAATATATACCTTATTCTGTGAGGTTTATGATATTTTAAAATAAGGAAAATGATATGCACAACCCATTGTGCAGCCTCCTCAACTGTAGTCCACAATAATTTTTTTTTCTTTTATTTTTTAAAAAATCATACACTCTCTTGATGAAGTACACGATGTTATACGAAATGAAATATATACCGAGCTACAATAATATTTTTTTCACTTAAAAAAATGAAAAATAAATTTCCATTATATACTATGATAAAAACTCATATACTATGAAATCATAGTATGTACTGCATATATACTGCATTATTATATGAATGAGGCTGTAGCTTAGGCTACAAAATGGATTAAGTATATAAGAAATTCCCCGCTCTTTAAAAAATGAGCGGACTTTGCTTGGGACGGAAATGATACTAACTATTGAGTGTAAAATTTCCTTCAGGTATTGTTACACTCAATTTGCTTGGGGGGGGGGGGGTAGGGTGGGGGTAGAGGGCCAACAGAATGAGTAAGATAAAAAGAAATATAATTATATAATAAATATATGATAAATTAAGATGAAATTAAGACATTTGGATTAGATCGAGTCCTTGAAGTAATGACCATCAATGCATATCAAAAGTTATTTTTTCTTACTTATTTTCTTGTATTTAATGATCTGGATTAATCTATTGAAAATCTAGAAAAAAATCTCGTATCTCATACTTCCCATCACAAAAGATAGAAAAATGAAGCTTCTAACATTAAAAAAAAGAATGTGAAATAAATAATTGATTCAAAAACTTACAAGGACATCTTTTGAACCTACATTTTGACAATAAATTTTAATATCTAACTTCCAAAAAATCTGAGAAGACTCTATACACTAATAATGAAAAATCAAAATAAACAAAAAAATCACTAAAACATCCATATCAGTGATTTTTTTAACCCCAATACTAATATTCTCGTGAAAACAAAGCATTTCACAATTTTATTTTTAAAAAAGACCCATGACTCCAATTCTCAATGAGCGCTAATATACTTAGTCCATTTTTCAATGTACCATATTTTCATTTGTCACATCCAATACAGTATATAGAATTAGCTAATGCAATATATATTTCGCTATCACCGCATACACTATTAAAAAAATAAAATAAAATACATTTATTATATGTGAGCATGTACGTCATTTCTATAAAAGATTAATAAAATTTATTATATAAGTACACTTAAAAAAAATCAAATGTATGCATGCCAAATGAGATACAGACGAGACTGCATGTAACATTTTTCAAATTCAAACCCATTGATTTCCATTAGGCCCCATTTGGTTTGTGTCATTTTTTAGATGGATTTACTTTATCAGAAATCATATTACTACCAGATTCCATGAGATTGTTTGGTTCGCTAGTGGATTTCTGCAAAGAATCATTTTCTAGTGTTTGGTTCCAACATGAAAAATGATAATTGAATTTGATTTAAATATCTAAAATATCCTTACTATTGTACATGTACTTTCAAAATTTATTTATTTACCTGTATCACAATTATAAAAAAGTAATTTTATAATTGATTATGCAAATAAATAAAATAATTGATTATATAATTAAACACAATAAGAGTAATTTTCCTAAATTAGTTAAATTAGTTGAATAAATAAGGAGAGGAAGCCGTGGGTTAAAAAAAGAGAAGAGAGGCTATTTTGTTTAGAAGGGTGTAAATAGTAATTTAATTAATTTGTAAATAGTTGAATAAATACCTGGTAGAATTTGGGATTACCATAAAATAAGTGAGAATTTGATTCTACCATATTTTCCCTTATGCCTTGATTCTAATTCTAGTGGGGCCCACAATTACCATCAAGATTACTACTAACCAAACACTGTATTTACTTGCTTTCCTGATAATCTCATGTGGAATCAAAATCTATCCCAAAATGATACAAACCAAACGGGGCCTTAAGTTTTTTTTTTTGCATATACCATTGAAGATATCTCATTTTGTCAAAATAAGCCTAGTGAATGACTATGTGAAGCAATCCTAGTGAATTACTATTTGAAGCAATACTCCCAAAAGAGTTTAAATTGTTCATCAATGCTGTTCTAAAGGGTATTCCTACAAAAATTTAAAAATTTCTAACATGCAAGAACACCATTCAAAGGGATTTTATACAAAATTTAAACCTATATGAGGGGTGTTGATGGGGAATTTGAAAGGGGTATTTGACGGCAAATTTTTTTGAGGGGTGTATAGACAAAAAAAGCCATTTCATTTTACCCATGTATTAATCATGTCAACATGACATCATGGCTAGGGACCCTCAGCCCTACCTTATTAGAAATCCAGTAAAACATTTATATAGTTAGACACAACGTTAAATTTTTTCTTATATTTATTAAAAATGTGTTCATTTAATTCAAAATAGAACCATATGCACTTTTATTAGAGCATATAGCTCATTAGATTATGCTTATTATTTAAAAATAAAAATAAAAACATGGATGATATAAATTTTAACTGTAAAAATGACTTAAGTATAAGATACTCTCTCCTAGCATTTGGGGTGCGGCCCAAAAATGAACAAGCCCACCATGACCGATTGACCGCCCACTTTACCCTTCTCTAACGGTCTATTTGACTCCTTCAGCCTTAAAAGATCACACTCCCGTTGCTTTTCAAAATTTCCTTAATTAGATGCCCCACGTAAGCACATGACCAACGGCTAGTTTCTCGAAATATGTACAACGGGATCCGCCCGTTTCATGCATCTCGCCAACGGCAATATTTTGCAAAAACCCCCCTATAAAACCAGTGATGTCTCAACTCACAAACTTCACAGACTCTCTTCTCTCTCACACACACATTATCTCTTTATCTATTATACATACTGACATTCTCTCTTTATCTATTATACGTACTGTTCTCCCCCCTCTTCTTTAGAAAAACCACAATGGAGGCATTCAAGTTTTCCATGAAAGCTGTTCTACTGCTTGTAACCATTGGAGTTTTGATGACCATGGCTGCAGCAGTGGCCGAAGATGAGCACGATATCGCTCCATCGCCTTCCATGGAGAGTGGATCGACCTTTGTATCTCCCGCATTTGGAGTTTTCGCAGTGATGATGCCTTTATTCGCCCTGTTCTTCACCATTTGAGGACAAATATTTGTTTGTCGAGATATACCTATCATGTCTTTTTTCAATCTATTTGTTATTCGTTCCTCTTTTTATTTTATTGATTCGATAGTGATTTTAATATAGTGGTTCCCCATTTTTTATCCTCTTTTGATTGATGATGTTGTGAAATTTGAGAGGAGGTGGGGTTGAAAATGGGCCCATTAAAATGTTATTCATGATATTAACAAATTTGCACAGTTGGTAAATCGAAATGGACAGTGACATACAAAATCAGGGGAATCCAACACCAAAATCCGTTTTGGTAAATCAATTCGAACAAAGAATTCCTTCTGTATTAATTTTTGTAAATCGAAATGGTGTGGGCATATATATATACCTATCATGTCTTGTTTCAATCTATTTATTTGTTATTCCTTCCTCCTTTTTCTATTTTTTATCAATTCGTTTGTTATTTCAATCTATTTTTTAATTATATAGTGGATTCTCATTTTCTTTTCTTTTTGATTGTTGATGTTATGAATTTTGATATGAAATGAAATTGAAGTGAGCCGCCCATTAAAATGTTATTAATAATATTAACAATTTTTCATAGTTAGTAAATCGAAATGGAGTGATATACAAAAATAAGGAGAATCCAATATCAACAACATCTGTTTTGAAAAATCAATTCAAACAGAGAATACCTTTTTTTTTAAAAAAAAAAAAAAAACTGAAATAAACTATATATAATATGGAATAGTGATAAAATAGTACACATTAAGTCTGAACGACCTTACTCCGCATAGCAAGTCGAAGGGGGAAAATGTTAATGCCTTCTGGGTTAATTTTTGAAAATCCATGTCATTGAAATCAATTTTAAACAGTATGTAATTTGAACCACGCACTTAATGTGTACTATTTTATCAACTTTACATATATTATTAAAAAAACTTATTGGATAATGAGAGTGACCATTTTTTTTTAATTATAAAGAAGAATGTAATATTTTTTATTTCAATAAAAACATCAGAATAAAACATGGTCAAAATTAAAAAGAATAGAGACAATACAAGAAAAAAAAACATAACATGAGAATAAGAAGAAATTGGGCAAGAATCTGACCATATTATATGAACCTTTTCTCAACCAGTACTAACCCCACTAATAAATATTGGAACCCCACATGTGGACCGACCATTGCCCAATCATTTGAGATCCACTCTCACTTGTCAAAATGAAACTCTGATTCCTTCCGAAAAAAAAAAAAAACTCTGATTGGACAAATTACTGTTTACACATTACAAGTTGTGTGTGATACTCATAATTGGCTCAAAAGCCCTCAATATAGATTCCTACCACTGCTTTTGATAGGTACCATATTAGTGACACAACAACCTAACTATTCATGGAGGGGGCCCGATATCCCATCTTCTAGAAACCCACCCCCATAAAAAAATGAAAACAGTTTGATTGAACTGGTAAAATAAGAATAAACCCACCCCTACCTACCCATCCCATGTCAAACTGAACCCACCCCTTGGTACTTTCACCCCCTTAAATCCTATGCTATGCCAAATCCCACCCCTTGTATGAAAACCCTCTCATCCACGCCCTTTCTCTTCTGTTTGGTCTCACCGACGCTTCCCATGGCCGACCTCATCTCCGGTGAGTCTTTCGGCCTTTCTTCCTTCCACCATCACCGGAGTTCTCTCCGGAGGCGACTGATATTTGTGGAGTTGTGAAAAAGTGATGCCCTAGGTTGGGAGCACAAGTTTATAAGAAGGTAATGCTTCTTTGTTCTTAGAGAGTGATTTACTTTCAATTTCTAGTATTCAATGTACTAGTAGTAGTGTTATTTTTTAAATTTTGGTGATTGTGGTGGTGGTGCTAGGGTTAGGGTTTGGTGGTGGTGGTGGAAGGTTTTTGGTGTGGCTGTAATGATTATGGTTGTCATAGGTCCAGTGTTTGTTGAAGCTGCATTGGAGCTGTGGGTAGGTGTAGGATTTATTAAAGTCACATATATGTTGGTGGTAGTGTTAGTGTTATGTTTTTTGGGGCATTATCATGTGATGTTGGTGGTGATGATTGCGTAATATATTTATCATGATTTTTTCATCATATTAAATATTTATATTTGCTTGTATACTAATGAAGATATTGCATTTTAGGTTTAAATATTTTTTGCGTTTAAAGTTGACAATTATCAATCTTAAGAATGATCGATGAGGTTAGTTTTCATGTGATTATGTATTAATGTTCTAAAGAACATGTATCCTTGGTTACTAATGGTAGTTGATATATTTTACCTGTAGAATAAAATCTTCCCATTTCTGCCAATCTATGACGAGGCCGTAGTCAATGTCGACACCACAGAACACTTCTCTTGTGAATTGGAAATTGACGATGACACATATCTCTTAAATGTATTTATACATTGAATTTTGGGCAATTATACTAATATTATTCTTGTTTCATTGTCTTATTTCTTTGATAGTCGTAAAGAAGTGATACAGTGGGTCAAGAGAATTGGCTGAAATGTTGTGTAGTTGTGGTAATTGGTAGATCAGATGTCTGTCCAAAGAGAGCTCCAAGCGTTATTTTGATATCTCTTTCCATTGCGAGATTCTTTACCTCCGACAGCCGCACACATGATTCTCTGCATCGGACACGTCAACGGATGCTACTTCATCAGGTTGGAGTTGACTCTGGACTGTCCAATACCACATGCATCAAGAACATGGAAAAATTCAGAGAACATGAAGCATCATCCTGGGTGACACCCAAGCTACCCATTTTGTATAGTTGATGTGGCGTCGTCGTACTTTTTTGTAAATCTCATGAATTCAATATATATGTAAGAATCTTGTTTTGGTACACCTCATGAACTCAATAGGTTATGTCGGTTTTGTGCTACTATGAAAGAGACATGTTAGTTTTGCAGGTGTTTAGTAATTTAAAACACGGGTCTTAAAACCCGAGGAAAGGTCATCGTCGATGTAGTTGGCGAAACCAAGTCAGAGGTCACATGTGCCCATTGGTTTTAGTCGGCATAGTATTCGACATCTCTCCCCGTACAGGTTGCCCGTTGGTCCGGCAAACCCGAGGATAGGTGGTCGCCTATTAAGCTATTGAAACCAAGTCAGACGCCACATAGAAACCTTGGGTTTAGTCGGCATAGTATATGGCGTGTCTCCGAGTGTTCAAAGAACATGAAGCATCATCCTGGGTGACACCCAAGCTACCCATTTTGTATAGTTGATGGTGGCGTCATTGTACTTTTTTGTAAATCTCATGAATTCAATATATACGTAAGAATCTTCTTTTGGTATACCTCATGAACTCAATAGGTTATGTCGGTTTTGTGCTGCTATGAAAGAGAAATGTTAGTTTTGCGGGTGTTTAGTAATTTAAAACACGGGTCTTAATCAGCATTGTGATGGCATATCGTGGCTCACAGGTCGCCAATCGATATGGTGAACCCGAGGAAAGGTCGTCGTTGATGTAGCTGTTGAAACCAAGTCAGAGGCCACATGTGCCCATTGGTTTTAGTCGGCATAGTATTCGACGTCTCTCCCCGTACAGGTTGCTCGTTGGTCCGGCGAACCCGAGGATAGGTGGTCGCCTATTAAGCTAGCGAAACCAAGTCAGAGGCCACATAGAAACCTTGGGTTTAGTCGGCGTAATATTTGGCGTGTCTCCGAGTGTAGGTCGCCCATCAACTGGGAGAACCCAAGGATAAGTGGTCATCAATGTCACAGTCGAATCCAAGTCAGAGGCCACACACAAAATTCGTTTCAGTTGGCAATGTGGTGGGCGTGCCCCCTAATACTGGTCGCCCATTGGTCTGGCGTACACGAAGATCTGTGGTCGCCGATAAGGCTGTTGAATGCAAGTCATGTGCCCAACAACCCGACACGAGTAATCGAAAAGGTTGTCGGTTCATGTGCCCAACGACCATCAGCTCAAAACCCGCAACACTTCGTCTTCCATGTGGATCTTTGAATACTCAGCATTCACCACAATCCAAGAAAAGACTTTTGGGTCGCGCATTCCGTCGAACAACTTCTCGACACCAACGATTTGAACCTCACGTAAATGCTAATTAAATTGTTGTCCACAAAAAACATATACTACTAAACATTTTTAATGTACATCAGAGGACCGATGCTTGTATTTGTGTTCCCCTTTGAATAAACATAGAATCTTTAACAATGAATTCAAGACATTTCATTTATATTATCCCTTTCTTCAATATTCATGTCTAAGGAGAAATTGCATGTGGAATGCATTCAATACGACTACACGACAATCGGGATCCGCGGTGCTGACATTGGTGGAGGAGGCCGGTGAAGAGAGAGAGTTGGAACTGGCGGAGGGAGACACATAGGGGAAGGAAGGAGAGGATGAAAAATCTTGGGGGTGGGATTCCATGATGCAATGTGTGATATATACACAGGGGTGGGTTTGCATTTCATAGATTTTAGAAGGGGTGGATCATCTAACGGGGTGGATTTGTACAATAGCGGGGTTAAAATAACCGCCCCCTTCATGGAGATCTCCCCTCATCTTTGCATTATGTCTTATCCAAATTAATGTCCGCTTTTGTGAGTTATATGATTGGCTTTAAAACAAGCCACGATACAGAAGCTCCAAACACATTATATAAACTTTGTTGAGTGGTCTATCTAATGACAACAATGAAAGTGGACATAGGTTCTTGTATTATTGTTCTCTCTCTCTATATATATATCCCTCCATAATTTTAAGCGGCGCGTGCACGAGACACCTATATATAATAGAGTCTGCACACTCAATCGAAAAAAGTTTCTCCCATTTCAAGCCTATCCTATCTTTGGGAGTGAAGAAGATATGAGAGTGGCCTATAAAAAAATGTTCCATTGGCTATTGATTGGATGTTTTTGATCTGATATATTCTTTTTAAAGTAGTTTTTGATCTGATAATGATAATGATAATGATGAGATGTGAGCGTGCATTGCAGCTGATTTAAAATCTTCAAGTCTGAGGTTCAATCTATAGCATATCTTTGTAGCCCAATGATCGAATAAAGTTGACCTACGGACAGTTCTTTTATAAAATTTTAAATAAAAGATTATGCTACATATATTCTCGTTTATAATTCCATCTAAATTAGAAAAAAATTCACATTTTTAATAATTACATATATTTGTTGGAATACAAAGTTTTATTTTTGTATAAGTATGTATCTTATTAGTTAAAAAATATTTTGAAATGAAAATATGTGCTTACTAAAGTGGAGTTATAAAGGGGATTGTCCATTACATTTCATAAACAAAATTTATTGATTGAAACTTTCTAAGTAGGAATTGTTAGCCAATCATTGGAAATGTGGTTGTCTGTTTATGTCGGAGGGCGACCTCCATGTTTATGTCGGAGGGCGACCTCCAACCTAGCGGACTAGTAAGGCCATCTACCAATCTAAGAAATTCTTTTTGAGAAAACGATATATTCTACCTTGATTGCAACCCCAATTACAGTCTACATTATTATTATTATTTTATAAAAATCACACTCTTCCATTGAAGTGTACACTGCTATATAAAATGATATATATACTAAAATACAATAGTGTATTTTGTATAAAAAAATTATGTTGAGCACTCACAATTGTGTCAATATAAAGTCAGGATAGGTCAAGTGTGTTTATAGGAGAGAGGGAGAGAGAAAAAAAGAAGAAGAGAAGGAGTAGTCCCTTATAGGTTAGAATAAGGAATTTAAGAGAATGAACCAATATTATTAGGGTTTGTACCCAATATTTATAGTGCAAAGGGAAAAATAGAAAAAGACTAATCCATTCTTAACCCTAACATATATACGCATTTAACACCCCCCTCAAACTCATGGTGGATCATACAGTAAGAGTTTGCTCAATAAGAAACCGTCATTGAGGCTATGAGACTTTGTGAAAAAGCCAAATAACTGAAGAGAAGATAAAATATATGGGAGTGAGATATAGTGCATGCAATAAAATGATGACAGACGAAGTGACAGTCGATCTCGATGTGCTTCATACATTCATGAAAAATAGGATTGCTAGCAATCTGAATGGCGCTCTTGTTGTCACAAAATAGAGGAGTGGGCGCAGATAGAATGACACTCATGTTAGAGAGAAGGCGCCAAAGCTAAACAACATCAACAGTAGCAGATTCCATAGCACAATATTCAGCTTCAACACTCGAAAGAGAAACTGTCTTGTTTCCTTCATGATATAAGAGAGTCACCAAGAAACACATAGAGACTCATCATGGATATTTGATCTGTGACATCTCCTACCCAATCAGCATAAGTATAAGCTTGAAGTTCAAGAGCAGAAGATCACGGTAACAACCGAGCCTTGTGATGCTCAATCGAACCATCAGAGTTGGTCTTTATCTTATAGACCCATTTACAGCTAATGGGAGTTTTTCTAAGAGAAAGTGGTATAACGTCCAATGTATGAATGCGTTGTAATATATTAAGCTCCTTTGTCATAGCATCTTCCTATTTTGAAATTCGGCAGCCTCACGATATGATTGAGGCTCAAAATAAGTGAAAATAGCTGAAAGAAAACACTAAAAATTGAAAGAAAAAGAATCAGATGCAGTCAAACTAAGTCATTGAGGAGGTGGAGTTGATTGCGACGAGGAGCAACTGGTGCTGAAGCAGAATTGTATCTGGGTGAGCAACAACGGAATAGTTGTAGGAGTAGACGAGATCGTTCACGTGCATTCTGAATAGAGTGTGATGAAGACGACAGGGATGAAGAGGAGATTGACGATGAAGAGATGTTAGGTACAAAGGGAAGGACGACTCAAGAATGGGATATGAATATGATGAGAAACCAGGAATGAAAAAGTCCAAAAATGTAACATCCTCAACCGTGGATGGGGGAAGAAAAACATGAGGCAGTGAAGGGCATAGTACGGATGCTTCTCCAAAGAATGTAACATGATAAGATGTCCGAAGGCGACGAACAACATGATTATAGCATCGATATCATTTGTGAACATTATTGTACCCAAAGAAGACACACATAGTTGAACGAGGAGACAATTTGGTACACTTATTAACATGAGGAAGGAGGATCAAACAAGTGCAACAAAAAACACGGAGACAAGAATAATCGGGAGGACTATGATGAAGATGCAAAAAGGGGGAGATTCTAGCAATGATAGATGAAGGAGTGCGATTGATGAGATACACACTTGTGAGAACAGCCTCACCCCAAAGCTGAATAAAAATAGAGATAGAGAGGAGTAAAGACTGAGTCGTCTCAAGTATATGACGGTGTTTACGCTCAATAACCCCGTTTTCCTGGTGATCAAAAGGAGTAAAAAATTGTTGTAGAGTGCCTTGGGAGAATAAATAATCATGAAAGCACGAGAGCAATACTCTCCTCCACAATCAGAGTGAAACACATTGTTACATTTGAAAAACTAAGTTTCAACCATTATAACAGAAGATTGATAGATGAGTGAAAACTCTGAATGACTATGCATTAAATATATCCAAGTAAGAGAGCAAAGTCATCAACAAAAAATAACATAATAACGGTTATCCCATTTGAAAGGAATAGGGGAGGGATCCCAAACATCAGAGTGGACTAGATCAAAAGGAGAAAAAAAAAGTGATTACTAGTAGGAAATTGAAGAGAATTGAAGAGTCAAGTGTTTTGTAAACTTGCAGCACACACATGGTTGAACCTCAGTTCGTGAAAAGGAACCTAAAACACCAGTACTTATTAGATAATGAAGTCTTGAGATAAAGAGATGACCAAAACAGCGGTGCCAGACATTAAACGAGGAAGCAGAAGAGGAAATCAAGCGAGCAAAAGTTGCAGAAGATGAAGGAATATAAAGATTATCCATGTAGTGAGCCCACCGCTTCTATAGCCTGTCGCAATCTGCTTCCCCGTTTAACAATTTTGTATAGAACAAGTAGAATCAAAAGTATAAGACAATTATGATCAGCAATTTTACCAATAGAAAGCAAATTTAATGAAAGTCTAGGAACATGAAAACTTCGAAAAGCCAAAAATAATGAGAAGAATCAGGAAAAGAACCACAACTTGACACAGACAGAGGGGTGTCATCTATCGTATGAATAACATGAGTGGGAAACAAATGAGTAGGACGACTAATAAAGGATGCCTGAGAAGTCATATAATGGAAAGCCCCAAAATCAAGAATCCATGAGGAAGTGAGGTTACCTGTAGCTGCAATAGGAGCATAAAAAGAAGCAGATGAATCACTACTAATCACTGAGCGAAGCATATCATGGAGCTGCTGTTGTTGGATGTGGAGCTATCAAGACTCTCAGTAATTTGAGAGAGAGAATATGCTGGTGGATCAGTAGGAAAATTAGAGGCGACAACAACTACAGTCCAGGTTGAGGATGACATGGAGGAACTGTAGATGGTGCCTGAGGCGTTGGTGCATAGGATGCTTCAGAACTAGTGGACGATGAGCTGAAGTGTGAGGTACATAAACAAGAGGAGTACCATCATGAGCATGCTTACGACATTCAGATTGCACATGTCCATATTTATGACAATAATAGCAAGTGGGCTGAGAAGAGTGATTGCCTTGACCATGTGCAATACTAACAAAATTATGATCAATGATAGACGGAGTGACAATAGTGTGAAGACGCGTCTCCTCAACAAAAAATTAAAAAAGAACTATATCGAGAGATGGTTTGGGAGATTGATGAAGAATTGTGCATGAATAGTCTTGACTCAGGACGAAGATGCATCAAGAAATGGTATAGTCGCTGAAGATTACGATACTGCCGATACCGTGTCAAAAAAATACTCCCAATCTGAGGATCCATAGGTGCAAGTTGATCCTGATAATTAGACAGAAGAGAATAGAAATCACGAATAGAAAAATCCCCTTGATAAGAAGTAGAGATGGCCTGATGTAAATAGAATTTCTGAGCACCGTTGGTCTACGTATAGAAATTCTTAAGAAAGCCCCAATATTCCTTGGTTGTAATGAGTGGCTTTAGATATTTATGGATATTTGAAACAGTAGAAGAAGCAACATAGGTTTTCACCCGAGACTCAGCCTCCTTCCATGTCAACAATTCCTTAGCATATGCCTTAGCTTTGGCATTGATGGTGGTCTCATCGGAATCGGTGGAGAGAATTAAAGTACTGGAGCCAGATTTGTGCCAGTAACATGACCCAATAGACAATGAGAGTCAAGCTGAGCTCAAGAGTGATAGACCAGATGTCATAATTGTCACCATCAAACTTGACATCGATGATCTGTGTGTTATCCGTAGCCATTATAGCCAAACAACAAGAATAATAGAAAAATAAATATATATCTAAGATGATGAAAATAAGGTCATAGATGTGTGCAGAATGAAAAATGGAGCAAAATGAGTACTAATTTGAGTATATTTGAAGTCCGAATCAGCCCTAGCGACAGAATAAAAAAATTATTGAAAAATAAATGATGGGGCAACAAATGGGCGGCCGAAAATGGTGGCTGGCAGTGGACAGATGGTGGATTTGGGTCATGGATCTGGGTTGGGCACTAGGTTTGCATCGGGCAGCAAGGTGGGTCGTGCGCAAGCTAGTGTTGGGTCGGGTACGTCGTGCGCAAGCGGGTGTTGGGTTGGTTGCAAGCTGATCCGAGACAGGCAGGTCGTGCACAAGCGGGTGCTAGGTAGGGCGCGAGTGGATTCGGACAGGCAGGTTGTGCTATTGGACTAGCATGAGCTGTTTCAAAAAATTTGCTTAGGTTTATTTTGCTGACGTAGCAGATCTGGGAAATTTGGGTATGATCGTGAACGCATGTGGATGGGTGCCAAGGCAGCGAACGGACGGGGGGCGAGCATGCAAGGCAGAGGCGAGCATGGGTGACTGGGCGGCGCGGGCGCGACTAGGCTGTGCGGGAGTGGCACGGCGGCACGCGCGGCAAGGCGGCGTGACATGGGGTGCAGTAGGGCGGCACAACGGCGATGGGGGCAGCGGATTTACATGGGGTAGCGATGGGGTTGCGCTGGGTCGAAGGCGGGGATGCACGGGGTAGTGGATTTGTGCGTGAGGGCACGATGGGGCTCTACAATCTTGCAAACAGAGAATAACGTCAACTGAAAATCAATGAAAAAGAGAAAAGTTGGATTCGAGCTCTGATACACGTTAAAATAAGAATTAAAGAGAATAAACCAAAATATTATTAGGGTTTGTACCCAATATTTATAGTACAAAAGGAAAAAGAGGAAAAGACTAATCTATCTTTAATCCTAACATATATACACATTTAACAATATCGAGGTTTTGTTTTTCGTATTGCTTGGAACATTTATTTAGGGTTTCATTGAAGTAACCCTGTATCCATTTTCCATTTTGTATTCCTCAAGTTTTAGGCAAAATTTGGGAGGACATTATGATCATTATTATTTGATATAGTGGATTGTTGCTGGAGTACTCCGTGGATGTAGACTTAAATCGAACTATGTTAAATTGGGTGTTTCTTTATGGTTTGCATGCTTTTATATTTTTCTACTTGCGTCGGTGATTGATTCGGGTTTCGTATATATTTTTCCACAATTAATATTATTTATTTCACACATATAAAATTGTTAAAAATCCCAACAAAATGAGTATTCATTGTTTTTTTTCATTATTTTTTGTAAACACAACAAATGGAATAATTCTTTAAGGTGTCGATTGGATAGACAAATAAATTATTATGATGTTTATCATTATTCTAGGAATAGAAGACTATACCAGTATAATAAGTGATTTTTTTTATTTTGTTGTGTCTTTAGTTATTGTCATTGGGAAATGTAATAATAAATTTTTGGAAAAAATCCATGTAACCCTTGTAAACTGACTGAAATCCATATAACCCCCAAATTTTTCTTAAAATCCATATAACCCCCTGAAAACACCTAGCAAATCCAAATAATCCCTTGAATAAAATTTACGTTTACAGATGATGAATATTATGTTAGTTAACCCTGATAGAAAACACAGTATATCAGAAGAATCCTACAATGTGTAAAAAATGCACAAAATCTTCTATAAATGATGATTTTACCCATTTAGATAGAGTTTTATAATATATACAGAGAAAGTAAAATTGTTGTTTTTATAAGATTTTTCATATTTTTAACATATTGTAGTGGTTTTTTTTAGTATTTTGTGTTTTTCAGTCACTATTAATCAAATGAAACATTATTAAAATATTCATCATCTATTAACAAAATTTTTATTCAAGGGGTTATACGGATTTCAGTAAGATTTTCAGGGGGTTGTATGGATTTTTCCATTAAATTTTTGTTGTTTGATTGACAATTAATAAGTTGTGGATAAAATTTGAATATATAAGATGTGATATTGATTTATAAAAAGATAAAAAAAATGATTTGATTGGTAGGTCTTTTAATTTATGAGGTGATAACAATTGATTTGTTCTGTGGACCCCCTCTATATCAGTTGAATAAATTGGATGAAATAACACAATTCTAGAAGTGATGTAGAATACACATACCAGTTTATTCTTACCTATTCTTGTATAGCTATACTCATCTATTTTTTTCACTCAAACAACCTTTTAAGCTTCTTCTCTCCTTGCTCTCATTTATTCTCCCTATATTTCACTACCCAAACGCAACCTAAAAGGGCATGTCTATTATCTCTAACAACCAATTTATTGATTCTTTGGGTCACAAAAAAGTAAAACACATATTCTGTTTTTTAATAACCATTAACTCCACTAACCCACCTCTCCCACCAACCCAAAAGTCTGAAATGTCAATCCTCACCAATCCAATTAAAACAAAACAACCCCCCCCCCCCCCCCCCCCCCCACACACACACACACACACACACACACTCACTCACTCTCTCCCTACTCATTTGCCCAGACGGTCATAGACTATCCAACGAACACTATTGAAGTTATTATAGTGGAATAAGTCTGTTGGGTCTATTTCCTAAAGTCGCAGGTCGCTTATGACCTATGAGTTTCTTTGGTCTTTTTCATTTTTAAAGTTATGTATATCATGTATCTATACGAGTCATTTTGGTGCCGTTTGGATGGAGAATTAAGAGGGGAATAGATGAGATAAATAGGAATATGGGAAAAAAACTATTTGGGTGGGTGGTATAAAAGGGTATAACTATGCAAAATTAGGTGAGAATAAGTTGATATTTGTATTCAAAGTCCCTCCATGGAATTGTGTTATTTATCCACTGCTATAAGGGGACCCACCTATCAAATCATATGTCATCACATTAAATCATCTACCATCACCTTTTATACATTAATATGATACACATGTTAAATTAATTTTTTATACCTTATTCACATTTTATTATTTATCAACCAAACACTCCAACATTTATTATTATGTTTTTCAACAAGAATAACAGAAATCACAATTAAATAAAAAATCATTTATTCTATCGATAAAATTAACAATTCAAAAAATATATATAAACTGTAAAATAACTTATGTCTCTATCTAAACAGACTCTGCGAGTATGTTCATCGGACTTGATGGAATACCAAGGCTGGAGGCCGGCTGATTTTCCATTTCAGAGTGTCTAGTCATAATTTTTACATAAATAAATGATGTATATATAGACTAACTAACACGTGACCTAGATATCATGGTTACAAAAGAAATCAAAGAAGTGGATGTACTACAATTCACCCCTATAACATACAATGTATCAAGCACACAGTTCCATTAAAAGTTTACCTCACACGTCTGACAAACTGTACACGTTCCCACCCTATATGGATTCCAATCACAACCGACGCGTCGAAAATGCCACGCGTTCCACAGCCGACAACTCATGGCGATGCTCTTTAACGCGCACGTGTTCCCATTTAAGTATCACCAGAGGCCATGATGGAACCTTTTTGACCGTCCCTTCAGTGGAACCCACACTTCCACTCAGGGTGAGACCTTTCTGTAGTCAACCTCGCGAGGGGAACATCGGATGTACCTTTTCGTTTTCTCTATTAAATGAATTTTGAGTCGCGGCCTTCTCGAAGTCGGTAACAAGTTTGGTTGGCCCACGGTCAACGAGATCCATGTTTTGTAAAAAGAAAATGTTAAACTTATTAGTCCATGTGGCTAGTTATGGTCACTAAAAGTTGATAAGGAGGTCATTCATTTTATCTTTGAATTAGTTCATGATTTTAAAATATGTTTTAGTGTGTAAGAGCTGTTTTAACGTATTATTAGACGATGTGGGATTAAAAACTTTATCTTCCCCCTCACCCATCCATGGGTTTCTTGATATTTTTGGGCCTACCATTCTCTCAGCGGGCTAGACGTCGCACATGCTGTGATGTTACCAAATAATACTTGGCATGTTAGGACTTGTCTACAAATAGAAATCCACACCATCAAAACAAGGCACAAGATTCATTTTTTAAGATTTTGTTTTTCTAGCTTTTGACTACTATATTTGGCAACAAACCCCAAAAACAGGGTCACATCAATTCAAATACATCATCATTTAAAAGCTAAAAGCTGTTACCAAATAGGTCAAAATAAATACATTATCATTACTATATTTTATCTCTAAATTGTACATCGAAATTTGTGTTTTATAAAGCAGTCATCATCATTACACCATCAAATCATCATCATTACACCCTCAAAAGGTGTGCATAAAGCTGCGAAAGCTAAAAGTTATTTTTTAAACTGTGTTTCCAAACGCTAACAAACACCACATTGATGTGTCAATTAATTCACGCTTTAAAGTGAGTCTCTAAGCCCCCGTTTGGATACATAATAAGATTTATTCTTGGGGATAAAGTTATTCTACATAAGAGTATAAAAAAAATAAAGTGATTTCGTGTTTGGTTATGTTTTGAATTATTCTCATTAGAAAACGTAATAATATTTTTTTTATTTGGGTAAAATGTGAATAAAATGTGGATAAAAATTTATAAAAGTTGAAAAAATAATGATAGTTGATTTGATACTTGATTTATTAGAGGGGACGACGTTTGATTTGACAGTGGATCCAAAAATTCTTTATGTGAAATAACCTAGAATAACTTTAATTTTAGGGATTGGTTGTGATCCATATATTATTTTATACCAGTTTATTCTGAAATAGTTTATTCCTATGTATTCTCTGCATTTAAACAATAAAAAACACATATTCTACTTTATTCTCACTTATTCTCTGGGCTATTCTATATCCAAACGGGTTCTTAACTATTCTTTTCAAGATGTCTTTTGATGGAATTTTCCTTGTTTTCATCTTCTCCGGCATCCCTATTAATGTCTTTCACCACTAATCTAGCATGTCCTAGATAGACTGCACATATTTGATTTTAAAAAATGTTACAGAATAATAATTCAATTTTATTAGATCATATATTTTATTTCTATAAAATGTATGCATTTATTTATATTAGAAATTAAATAGGGAAAATGCACATACCCATATCCACCTTGTGTTTTTTCCCCTCAAAATCTACATAACCCCCTACAAGTTTTCATGGTTGAGCAAAAATCTCCTCAGATAAATCGTCGTTAATTTAAGAAGAATATTTGTAGAATATTTCATTATTTAATGTCACCCTGAGAATATATATTTACATAACCTTCTTAAAGATTGCGAATATATATCGACCCTTCAAGTTTATGAATATCCACCATATAACCCCCTGAAATTACGTGCTTCATTCATATCACCCCCTACCATTATCGAATTAGATGGATTATGTGATATTTTTTTTATGGAGGCATTTTGGTCAATTAGATGGATTATATTGAATTTTCTTAAATTTCACGAGGTTATTTAGATAAACGCATATGCAGCGCCTTTAAATAGATATAATGTACCAATAACCTTAAACTTTGATAGAAAATGAACTCAAGTTCTTATTAATGAGAAACTACAGGGGTTGTATGGATATTAAAAAAACGAGAGGTCATATGGATATTTACAAGCTTTAAAGGGGTTATATGCATTTTTTTCCTTAGGTATGGATGAAAGTGACGAGGGAGAAAGGTAATTAATCATACCTCAATTTTAAGGTGTTAATAGCAAGGGGTATATCAATATAACCCAAATAAGTAGGGGGTTGTTTGGAGTTTTGAAATATAAAAAAGATCATAGATATAAGTAAACTTTTAGAGGGTTACATGCATTTTTCTTTAAAAAATATGTTCAAAAAAATTTAACACTAGTTGAAAGCTACGAAATTAAATTATGAGCGAGAATATTTGTACAAACATCTTTTCCATTAACCCACAATTGGTGGTATCATCAAATTCTAAAACGCCCATCGGCCCCACACACACATTGAGACTGAGATGGGCATTAATCACACGAGATGGGCATTAATCACACCCTCAGTCCAGAAATTGCCACGTGTAAAATCCATATCATCAAACACGCTTTTGCTCCATCTTATCCCACACAACAAACAAGTAAGAACAATTCAATTCTTAAAAACCATCAATTATCAATCCCCCACACGGCCACACCCACTCCCCACGGATCTCAGCAACAATTATTTAATAATAACATACATAAAATAATAAGTCATGAATTTTCATTTATTAGCATATCTCTGTTTCAATTTTTGAAGGGAAAAATCGATATAACTCCCTGTAAACTTTGCTAAATTGGTTTTAGTCCCTGCAAAATCGTTTAATCATCACAGGTCCCTGTATTATTAAAAAACTACCATTTCAGTCCCTGCCGTCACATGTGTTAACCCAGTGTATAGTTAGCCCTAACCACATATTGAAATTACCCTTACGCCCTTGCCCTTAAATGTGTTCTAACCCATCATATATGATTCTCTCTCACACACTCTCTCTCTCTCCCGTTTGCAGCCGAAGATCGACCCCATGAACTCCGGCGAATGCACTGATCGAACAAAAAACCCATCACATTTTATTCCCTCTCTCTCACAAATTCTCTCTCTCTGTTTCTCTGTCACTCTCTTCCTCACACACTCTCTCTCTCCCGCGAGTGGTTTGTGAAGCCCTTTTAGGCGTTCGACCCCGTGAACCTCGACGACCTATGAATTAGCATCGCGGGAGGCATTTGAAACATCTGTCAGTCGTTCCCCTCATACCTCTCTCAGTAAGTGCTTTAGGGTTTTCAAAATGTGAATCAATTGTACTAGGGTTTTTGAAGTTTTATTTTTGAAATTTTTTGGGGTTTTGAGTTTGATTTGGTATGGTTGTGATAAGGCATTGTAGGGTTTCACATTGGGCATGATTTTGTGATTAGGGCTTTACCTGTTCACTGTTGAAATAGTATATGTGATTTTTTTTCTTTCGAATTGCACATGTGAACCAACAAATCCTCCTCTAAACTATGGCATTTCTAGTTTTGTTTTGGTTTTCACTTTTTCATTTTGATTTTGGGTTTTTTTTCCTTTGGTTTATATGGATTTTGAAATTTCTGGTTTGGCTATGTTTGGTTATTTATTTGGGTTTATCTGTCTATTGATTGTTTGAATCAGTATGATGGATGATTTGTATCGTGTAACATTTCTATATGGTGGGTATTGGAAGCCCGTGAAGTCACGAAATGGGCAGAACTATGTGGAGGGTAAACAGTTCACAAAAATGTTAGACCGTGATAAGATTGCGATGATAGATCTGTGGGATGATTTTCCAGAGTGGTCGAAAACAAACAGTACAAAATCCATCACTTTTACATATTTGTTGCCTAACCAATTGCCAAAAAAATATGTAGAGGTAAAGACAGATGCCCAATTACTGGATATATTCAAGGAGAATGAGATGACCCACAAGTTCAGCCTATATGTGATTAGCTCAGATAAAATAGCAGATGAGGTGGTCGAGGCTGTTGAGAGGTCAAAGACAGTGAAACAGGTAGATGTGGTGGACCTTGATATACATGAAGAAGAGGTGGTAGAGGCTGTTGAGAGGTCAGCAGAAGGAGAGGCTCAGAGGCTTCCACAAGAAGAGAGTGAAAGACTCGCATCTGCTAAGGGAGTGGTTGACACAGTTGATGAAGAAGGTACTGCAGAGATAGAAAGTGGTGCACAACTTCCAGTTGAACCAATTAATGAAGAGTATGTCTTGTGGGGCTCTTTACCCAATGTAGATCAGTTATCTGAAGATGATGGTGATGATATTCAAATTGGTGAAGATTTCTCTGGCAAGTCCCAATATCATGAGGAGTTGGAGGGTGGGAAGGAGTCGTCTGATGAGGAGCTTAGAGGAGAGGAAAACACTCATGAGGAGGAGTTGGAGTATGGTCAGAATGAGCCTACTGTGCATGAAGATATGGAGTACTCAGGTACTGACTCTGATGTGTCAGTTGGAGATTATGGTGGTACTGTTTTGCACTATGATCCAGAATTGCCAATCATGGAGGTGGGATCACAATTTCCCAATGTGGAAGAATTTCGTAATTCACTAAGGCAACATTGCATTCTGCATGAGTTTGGAGTAAAGTTTATTAAGAATGACAAGTTCAGGGTGACAGCCAAGTGCCAGGGTGTCGACTGTCCATGGCGCATTCATGCCTCCGTCATACAGGACAATGTGACATTTGAAGTGAAGACATTGATGAGTGACCACTCATGCACTAGTGTCAATAAAGTGGGCAATGAGATGGCAACATCAAGTTGGCTTGCAACAAAGCTTGTTCCTATTTTACATAGAACCACTTGTCAACATTCCTATCTCATATGATGGAGATTAGAAGGGCATCCCCATCAGCAGCAACTTACCTTGAAGGAGTAAAAGGTCAAGTATGGAGTAGACATCAATTCGGGACAGCATCCAAATCCCATTACCTCACAAATAACTTGTCTGAGTCATACAATGCATGGATAAATAAAGCCAGACAACTGCCTATTGTGGAGTTGGTTGACACCATTCGAGGGATGGTAATGGTTAGGATGAACCATCGTCGATGCTTGGGAAGAAATTGGAAAGGCAAGCTTGTACCAAAAGCTTTCAGATATGTTCAGCAAGTTTGTAAAGAGAAAGGAAACTACATTGTCAGAAGGAGTTCTGATATGCAAGCAGAGGTGGTGGGCCCAGAGAACACTTGTGTGGTGAACTTGGAGGACAAAACTTGCACTTGTAGAGCATGGCAGGTGACAGGGTTACCTTGTGAGCACTCTGCAGCATTTATTACAGCTGTTAGAGGACTGGACATCACAGATTTTATTGATGACTACTATAGCGTTCAGAGATTTAGAGCTGCATATGCCATTCCAGTGGGGGCTATGCCTGGTAGAGAGATGTGGGGTAGAGTGGAGCTCCCTTATGTGGTGGGTCCTCCAAAAACCATTCGTCCAAGGGGAAGGCCTAAAAAGAAGAGGATACGTGATCCAAATGAGAAAAGAAAAAGCAGACACAAGTGTACTAGGTGTTCTCAGTTTGGTCACCACAAGAACACATGTAAAAATCCAATTACAGAAACAAGTAGTCAAGGAAGTACCAAACACATGAGGTATTGTATTAGCTAATTACATTGTCATTTATCTAGCATTGAGTTTCATTTATTCAATATTCATTTATTCAGATTTTCAAGGTTTGATTATATATATTTTTTTTGTCAAGGATTCCAACATTTGTGAATACCAACAACTCTACAGAAGCAGAAACTCACACAGAAGCACCAATGAGAACAAGTGTGAATCTCAGTGGTATGACCATTCACTCATCTGTAGGAGAATTTCATACTAGAACAAGCATCGGACCATTTAGTTCTCAATCAAGCATGTCTGCCAATTCAACAAGCATGAGTGGATTCCCAAATGCAATTAATTTTGGTGGAATGTCAGCTCAAACAACTAGTGGTGGAATGAGGTATACCCCTAGCTAATGTGATATTATAGACATTAATTTGCCTTAGATTAGTAATTCTATGTGTTTATTTTTCTAATTTCAGTTTCAGCGTTGGAGGATTGAATGTTAGTGGTCCAAGTACACAAACAAGTGTACACCATTCAAGGTATAACATTGTGCTGCTCTTAGTCTGATGTGTTCACTGGATCTTCCTTTGGCAATTTTTAAATGCAATTTGTTTTAAGCTCTATTATCAGATCCAATATGGGAGGTAGAAGAGGCAGGACACTAGGAATCAGAGGTAAATGCCTTCCCAAAAGAGGTGGTAGTCATGCTAGTAACATATGAAAGGTCAGTGTTCTTCTTATATACTGACAGCTAAGTTATTAAACATTGGGTGTTGGATGCTAATGATTCTCAATTTGAATCTGAAGGAGATTTTTTTGCTAGATAATGTCATATTCCAGTCTGGATGATAATGTTGCAATCCGGGAATGAATGATGTATGGGAGGAAGAAGTGCAGTCTGGGAAGCAATGATGTGTGAGAGGAAGAGGTGCTTCACTGTAGGAATCATATTCAAGTCTGTTTTGAACTATGTATGCAGTCAGAATGTAATGTGTTAAACAATCAGTGTCGGGATGTTTTGAACTATGTATGCAGTCTGAATGAATGTAATGTGTTTAATCAATGTATGTAGTATGTGATGTGTCTTTATAAATGTTGAACTTCTATAATGTTTTATGAAAATTTGTAGTCTTTACCTATATATGCACTGTTGTGAGCTTCGTGACGGGCTCCAGCTGGTAACGATAGGCCACTGATGTAGAATATTAGGATATTTGGAGAGAGTATTTTCACTCTACAGCACCTCTGTTCTAGTAGCTTCCAATGGCCATTGTGTGTTGTTCAAAAAATGGAAAGCTAAACATAAAGACAGAAGCAATGCCTGGTGGATATAAATCTGAAACTGCTTGATTTTTCTTCCTGGCAAATCAATATTGCCAATGTAAAGCTAATGAACGCAACTTGTAAAGAGGTTACAGACAGCAATGACATTGAGTGAGTTATGTTTTTTTCATAATATTGTTAATGCCAAATGTATAGTTTGAAATTTCTGTTACACTTAACATGCTTTATGCTATGTCTATGATTTGCATTCTCTCAATCATATTTTGTTCTCGTCACCATGCTGTTATTTTTCCTACTTAGTTTCATGTTGGGTACCATGTGTTTGGAATCTTATGTTAGGGGAAAAAATAATATAAAAAATTATTTGTGATAAGTACACCTCTAACCAATTTTTGTGTGATGTTTAGAACAACTTTTCTTTAATGTAGCCTACTAGGCTAATATGAAACTGGTCTGGCAGTTAAATGAATTCTGCTCATCCCGGATAATTTTTTCGAGCAGTTTGGTTGCACTGGAATTTTATTTGTAGTTTCATCTTTACAAAGTTGCAATGTAGCCTATACTGTAATTAAATACTTTAATTTACTCATATTAAATCTACACTCAATTACAAATCTATACTAATTACTTACATAACTACACTCATATTTAATCTGGAATTTAATCTATACTTATATATGATATAATATACTGCATACTAGACAATGACTAGGTTAGAAATTTATAAGAGAACTACAACAATAGTTCATTACATAATTCAACTTAGAAAGACTTCATATACATATACAACATTGAAATCATGAAATGCACAACTACAAAGACCAGTATCACATTAAATTTCTTATTCAAACTTTGCAACAAATTGAGCTTTTTTGCATTGATTCTTCAAGGCCAATGAGTTGATACTTGATATCGACAGTAGAGTGATTCGGATCGTCCACCCATTCAAAGAAATTACAATCTGCTGGAGTCTACATTAAAAACAAGTTAGTAAGAATAAGTACCCATGCATTTAGGCAAATAGTCAGTATAAATGGAATTGACATACCCTGTACATGGGGCAAGAGTAAAACCTACGGCCTTTACTATGTTCTTGACGAGATGTCTTGACGACACAGTCACCCTTTTGCATCGACATAGACGTGGGGGAACGTATGCATACGAGGGCCTAAACGCACTACTAGATGCCTATAGAAACCCAAACAAAGTCTGATTTAAGCATTTCATCGAACATATAAACTGCAATGAAAAGGAAACTAAAGAACTTATAAATGGCAGCCTTGTTTTGGCATTTCATCGAACATGTCAAGTTCTCAAAAGAAAATGAAAAACACTACTAGATGCCTATAGAAACCCAAACAAAGTCTGATTTAAACATTTCGTCGAATATATAAACTGCAATGAAAAGGAAACTAAATAACTTATAAATGGCAGCCTTGTTTTGGCATTTCATCAAACATGTAAAGTTCTCAAAAGAAAATGAAAAACTCCTTACAGATTCTGACATCCTTCGGAGCGTCTTTGGGGATGAATTTGCAACGATGACACTTAATGAAGAGAAAAAAAGGTTTACAATGGTGAAAAGCTGTCGATGGTGGTGACACAGTGTTGAATTCCTTGTATGGGGTGGTGAAACACCGCGGGATTTCCTTGTCGGGGGTGGTGGCACACTGTCGGGGGTGGTGAAAGGCTGCAAATCGAAGGGTATTTGAAGAAAAATTTCCTTCCAACGGTCACTTTTTTTACCGTTGTTGATGATGATGGACGGTGGTAGTCTTTTGTAGAGAAGGCAGGGGTATATTCGTCTGCCCAGGGACTAAATAGGATTTTTCAGAGATTGTAGGGACTGAATTGAATGTTGAATTAGAATACCACCGTTACTAGACGGAATATTCGTACGAATATTCCCTGGAAACTAACTGATTTTTAACCCAGGGACTAAATCAATTAACCAAGTATACTTTACAGGGACCTGTGATGATTAAACGATTTTGCAGGGACTAAAACCTATTTAGCAAAGTTTACAGGGAGTTATATCGATTTTTCCCATTTTTGAAACTACTTTTCTTCGAAGAAAATGATAGGCAATTGTTATACCGAAGTTATTACTACATCAATGATCAATGAAGAGGAATAGAAATTACATAATGCAAACAAAGAAAATAAATGAGTAATGAGTAAGACGGATAAACGAGAGTATCCAGTAGAAGATGATTCAATTTTTATTTTACGCAATTACATTTGGTTCGATGTGAATTACATCAATGTCAATCAAAATCTTTAATATATTTTTAGGCCCCATTTGGATAAAATACACTGTTCAACACTTTTTTTTTATATAAAAAAAAACCAAGAAAAAAACCAAGAACCTCGCCCCTTGATTCTCTCCTTCCCCGCCTAGTATAAATACAACCCCCAAACAGACTCCCTGCCAGGTGTCTAACCATTCCAGTCGTTCAAACACATCACTCCTTTGCATGCACTTTCAAGTTTGAAACTCTCTCTCTCACGCACTCTCCCTCTCTCACAAAAACACCACCTCTACTTCTCCTCCAAAACAACACAAAGCAAACGCAACCATGGTAGTCCTTGCAAAGCCTGCCCCTCTAGAACAGATATCCATCATAAAAACCCACACGTCCAACAACTTCTTTACTGGTGTCCCTGTCATAGACCTCTCCAGGCCTGACTCAAAGGCCACCATGATCAAGGCTTGCATGGAGCTTGGTTTCTTCAAGGTGATCAACCATGGAATCCCAACTGGGCTCGTGTCACGGCTGGAAGCAGAGGCTGTGAAGTTCTTCTCTCTGTCTCAGGTGGAGAAGGAGAGGGATTCAGGGATTCGTAGCCTTTTTGGTTATGGGAGCAAGAGAATAGGCTCTAATGGGGATGTGGGTTGGCTCGAGTACCTCCTCATGCAGACCAACAGAGAGTCTCTCTCTCGGACCTCCCAAGCCTTATTCAGAGCAAACCCTGATGCCTTTCGGTATGAAACAGAGTACAATCTTTGTCTTTACTTGTTTGTTGTATTGTTTTTTGTTTACAAAGGTGACCCAGTTCAAAGCCATGCTAAAGCATGTTTTCTTTTTTTAAATGTGTTTTTTTCATTTTAATTTTTTAAAAATGCTATTCCTTGCTATTTGTTGTGATATTTTTATTACAAGTCTGAAGGAAGTTTCCTCTGTTCTTTGTTTCCAGGTCAGCTGTGAGTGAGTACTTGTCAGCAGTGAAGAAGTTGGCATGTGAGGTTCTGGAAATGATGGCAGAAGGGCTAAATATCCAACCAAAGAATGTATTCAGCAAGCTTTTAATGGATGAGGAGAGTGACTCACTTTTCAGGCTCAACCACTATCCACCATGCCCACAGCTTCAGGAGGTGGATTGCAAGCTAACTGGCTTTGGAGAGCATACAGATCCCCAGATAATCTCCATCTTGAGGTCCAACAACACTAGCGGCCTTCAAATATCTTTGAGAGATGGGAGTTGGGTCTCTGTCCCATCCGACCAGAAATCCTTCTTCATCAATGTTGGTGACTCCTTACAGGTAGACCAATGTTTTCTCACCTTTCCTTCATCAAATCATTCATTTATTATATGTGGGTTGGTATGGTTTTACATGTAAAATTTAAATTCCATTTGGGGTGGATGATTTTTCAGGTTCTGACAAATGGGAGATTCAGGAGTGTAAGGCATAGGGTGTTGGCTAACAGTTACAAATCCAGGGTCTCCATGATTTACTTTGGAGGGCCACCACAGAGAGAGAGGCTGGCTCCCCTGCCACTGCTTATGGGGGAAGGTGAGGAGAGCCTTTACAAGGAGTTCACATGGTTTGAATACAAGACCTCTGCCTATAAAACAAGGCTGGCTGATAACAGGCTTGGGCAGTTCATGAAGTGATGAGAGGAGAGGTCTTCTGTGTGTTGTCATTTATCATATCTGATGGTTCTGTACTAATTTTTTTTTTTGCCATATTTGGGAATGTGGGTTGGTAAAAAAAAAATAACAGGCTGGCATGGGTTAAGTGTTGGAACAAAAAGTTGGAAACAAAAGGTTCCTCCCCCTTTCCCCCCTCTTTCTCTCTCTCTGTTTTTTTTTCACCCGTGTAAAGTGTTGTAGGTCATAATGTCATATAAAATACCCTTTTCACTAAATATAGTACCATCTTTGTATCTCATAATATTGTGGTGGTGACCTTTTGTAATGGAGTCTTTTACTTGCAGTTTTCCTCACAAGGAAACGGTGTGTGACTTTGCGAGTGGTCAAAATTTTTCATATATTTGAAGAATTACAATTTTTCCTTTTTTGAAGAGAGAGTTAGTTGGGCTATCAAAAAGTTATTTTTCAATTATAAGTAGACTTTCATTGACCTAGACAAGATTATGATTCCTTTTGACTTTTTTTTTTGACATAAATGGTAGGCGTTTAATTAACTTAATAAGAGTGGCTAATGGAAAATATATAAGGTATTTAGAGTGAGCAGGAGGGAATCCTACTTAATTTAACTACAAAAAGAAAACACTCAAACAACAACGAACTTGCCATTTGCAAGTCCAACACGAGGGGGGGGGGGTGCACAAAACATTCTCCAATTTTTTATTGAACCTATCACCGCCTCCCAAGTGTTCTCCACATACGGGGTAGAGCCTTGAATAGTGCATGGTTACGAGTGATTCATATGGCTCAAGTGATCGCTGGGATGAATGATAGAGTGATTTTGGCTGCGATGCTCTGATCACCCCTCCTCCACAACCTCTTCCCAGCCTCCCATAGCTCTTCCAAATTTACAAAGTTTGTGTCCATGCCCGTTGCTAACCCCAGCAGGTGCCATATCTGAGTAGAGAATGGGCATGATATGAATAAAAGAGCCGATGTTTCGTCCTCCCCTTGGCATAGGCAGCATGAGACATCCGCCTGGTTCGACCACCTAGCCCTGCAAAATTTGATAAGCAATTTATTTTGCATTAGCAGCCAAAGAAACACCCGAACTTTCAATGGGACTTTTGGGGTCCATATTTCTTTTGCCATCAAAGCCCAAGGGTGGACTTTCCTGTTTCTTCTTCACCACTCATAACACCCTTTGACTATAAAAGAACCACTTGAGCTGGGCTCCCAGACCATGGAGTCTGAGAGACCCATCAGCCGAACTCTTTGCAAAAGGAACTTTAGTTGCGCCATCTCCTCCATCTCCATTTCATTTAGCCTTATTGCCCCAGATATTCTCCAAATCCCCCCTTCCCTTCTTCATTCCATAACTGCTGCACCTGAGCACTCTGTCGGGCGACTTGAAAGATCGTGTTGAATTGGACCTTCAGCGGTGATCCGTTCAGCCATGAATCATGCCAGAAAACAATATCCTCACTATTCCCCACCTTCCATCCAATTGACTCCCCAAACTTCTGTGCAAAAGATAAAACACCCCTCCTAATCGGAGAGGTTCTTCGGTTGGCGTGCGGAAACTTTCTCTGACCCTACTAACGTTCACCACATCTGTCGAGAACCACCTTACGCCACATCATATTAGTGCCATTGTTCATCTCCACAACCATTTGCATAATAACACCCTATTCATATCACCCGAATTTAGAATGCCTGCCTCCTCTCCCATCCCTTGAGCCACACACCACCTCCCAACAAGTTAAATAAATATGTCTGCTCTTCATGTTGTTTCCTCTCCCAAAAAATCCTCCTCCAGATCTTCTCCAAAGACTAAGATCTCCTTAATAATCTTGAAAAGAGAGAGAAAAAAGATTGGGAGGTTAGATAATACCAATTGGATAAGGGTGAGTCTCTTGCCCATACTATGGGTCTTACTCTTCCATTCGTCCAGCCTTCGATCGAACCTGTTAACTAGGGGCATCCAATCCATCCTTGGCACCTTCCCCCAATGTAATGGGAGACCCAAATATCTAGTAGGAAAGTGTTGGACCCGACATCCGAACCTGACCGCAAGTCATTCGAGCTCAGACGTCGGCACATGAATCCCCAACATCGAGCTTTTGGTGAAGTTGATCTTTAGGCCTGACAAGATTTCAAAGAAAATGCATACAAATCGAATGTCCCTTATAATGGACTCTTCTGCTGGACAGAGGACCAACGCATCATCTGCATAGAGAATGTGAGAGATGCTTACCCCCCTCTCCCCCCGCTGCTCTTAGACACCCCTCACCTAGCCATCCTCCTCCGCTAGACTCATGAGGCGACTAAAACACATTGTCCACCAAAGCAAACAAAAGTGGAGAAAGGGGGTCTCCTTGCCTGAGACCCTTCCCCAAGTGAAAGAACTCACTTGGACTGCCATTCACCAAAATTGAAGCTTTCACTGTAGTTACACACACACTTACCATCCTGATTCAATTTGGCTGAAACTCATAGCATTCCAAAACATGGAAAAGAAACTTCCGATTCACATTATCGTATGCGTTGGTGAAATCCAACATGATCGCCACCCCTTCCCTACTATTCTGATGTAACGCCGAGATACACTCATGAGTCGTGAGGAACTCGTCTTGTAATAGGTGCCCAGGGATGAACGCAGTTTGATTGTTCTCCACTAGGAAACCAATTGTAGATACCCCGATTTTGACCGTCCAGAGAGACATAAATACTTCAAGTAACACCCGCAAATAACACACATTTGAACATCTAATAGAAAACCAAAAGTTCAGGAAATCGGAAACCCTAACCTAAACCAGAAACCCTAAACCCCAAACCTAACCCTAAACCCTGACTAGAAACCCCAACCTAAACCGGAAACCCTAAACCTAAACCAGACCCTGGCCCAAACCAGGAACCCCCACCTAGAGAAACCCTGAGTCTCTGGCAAGGGGCGGCTAGCCCTAACTAGTCGCCCCATACCAGGCGGCTAGTTAGCACTAGCCGCCCCTCTGGCCGACCTTGAACCGCTTCCCTGGATGGGACATAAAACAGCATTAAATGCTGATCATTGCGGCGGGTTGTGACCTTTAGCCGCCCCATCTTGGCCGTATCAATCCAAGTAATCGATCCAAGCCACCGCTTGTCAGAGATGGGACGTTTAGCAGATCATGATGGGGGCGGCTACCAGGAAGTAGCCGCCCCATCCTGGGCGGCTAGCTAGGACTAGCCGCCCTTCACCTGGTCCTGACAGAAGAACCAGAGGATTAATGAGGGGTCTAATCAAACACACTATTAACCAAGCCACTCTTTTACCCCCTGGATATTCCCCTGCCTCTTTTTTACTATAAATAGAGGAGGTCCCAAGCCTTTAAACAAAAAACACACAACTCACATCCATAAAATCCCAATTCACTTGATATCCATTCCCTTCCCCCACTAGAAATCCCCAAGAGAGAGAGAAAGAGAGCCCCTTTTGTGAGAGAAAAATCCATTCCCTACACAAAAACACCCTCTCATTCCACCCTCCACAAGCTCGGGCTAAACCTAGCTTAGCCTCTGTCCAAGACCAAACCCATTTCCTACCGAAGTTCTGCCCAAACCAACTCAGGTCCTGGACGGCTAAACCCTAGTAGCCGCCCCATACCCGACGGCTGGATCCGACTAGCCGCCCCCTATCCGCACCCCACTTGCACCCCTTTGTCCCAAGACTCCTTTAGTCAAGCCCCGGAAGCAGAATATGATTACCTGTTTTTCACCTCTATGTACGGTATATCCGTGTCTCAGAGCCGAGACCCCACAAACTCCCCACGTAGGTGATCAAATCCAACCCAACCTTTTTCTGCTTTTAGGAAAAGCAAGTGGTGATCACACAAAACTCCCTTGAATCCTCTTAAGCCGCTGTCGGGCGCCTCGACCAGGAACGACACCACCCTTCCGAGAAGACGATCCGACCGAGCCCGCCAGGGCACGCATCCGATCCGAATCCCCGAAGAACCCCCACACACGCACCGCCACGCGGATTCTTTCCGACACCGACGGAATCCGACGCCGACACCAACCACCTCTCTTGGTGATCATCTTCAACGAACCATTCATTAGGCTGATATGTCTATAGTGATATCTAGACCCCCAATCCCCTGAGAATGCACGTAGAATTCATCAAACATACCCACCACATCCTGCTTCACAACCTCCCAAAAGTTTTGATAGAATCTCAACCCAAATCCATCCAACCCAAGGGACTTATCTAGATCAGCTCCAAAGACCGCCATCATAATCTCTTCTTCACCAAAAGGAGCTTCGAGTTTCCTCAGGCAATCATCCGGGATCCTTTTAAGGCCTTCATCGAACATAGGAGGTAGCTAGGTGTTACACTTTCTATAAACCAGCTTGAAGTGGGCAGCAAAGAGACTGTGTAGACCCCTCATTTTGCAGCCAGATTCCCCATATTGCCGCCATAGCACCACAACCGCGCCTACAGGGGAAACCCCCCTACGAGAGACCTATTTGCCTCCCTGCCCTCCCACTCCGATGTCGACGATCCCCCATCCTGGCCTCCATCACACGAACTTCCAGAGGAAAATAACATGATACCTATGGATTCCTTTTGGCTTGAAGAGTAAAAAATTTGAAATGTTTTTCCAATGTTCAACTACCTATCATAGAATGATAAATAACCATAAGTACATGAAAATAAAATATTTGAGATATTTGCTTAAAATATAAATACTAGCAATGTTAAGCAATCAACAATCAGCGTCGGGTGATATACACTGTCAAATTTAATAGCCTGAATTGTCAAAGAAAAATAAGATGATGGTCTTAAGTTTTTCCCAATTTTAAGTACATGTTGCATCTTCCATTCCTCTCTCCTCCCATTAATAAATTCAGGGGATTGCTCTGAAGGACATCACCCTCAGGTGAGCTTTAAAATATCACTGCCTAAAGAATGAGAATTGATAATGTGGGGACTCCTGAAAAACCAATGTGAAGCAAAGAAACCAAGGGGTCCCCAAAAATTATGAGCCAGCTCTTGATGGGTCAAATCTGAAACAGCTTGACAGTAGTCTTTTAATTTTAATTCACTGGAGGATGGGAAGAACCCGCCAAATGAAATCTGGGGCCATGGCAGCTTTGATTGGGTGGCAATAATAAAGACTGGATAGATGGGTTTCTGCATTCCTGTTATGAGATTTGTTTTGGCAAGGAAGAACTAGTAACTAATCATTGCCATTTATAAATGGTCCCCTAACCATATATTCCTTTTCGCAGTCTTAATACTAACACAATCGAGTCACAGTCATGTACCAAAATCAAATCCATTTATGTGACCTTGTTTCATTATTTCTTTTTTGTTTTAAATGTTTTTTAATGTATTTTATGTCTCAAATACACACCCTATTCAACATTCTCACGTATTTTTTTTTATGAATTATTAATGTCTCAGCAATAGAGATAAAAGTGTGATTCCTCCTCAGAGCAATAGCAATGGAGAAGAAGATAACCTCTTTTTATAAAAATTTAAAAAAGACACTTACATATCTCCTAGAGGAGAACTTAATTCTATATTAGTGTTTTAAAAAATTAACTTGAATCAATAAATGATTAATTTTTAGATAAGCTGATAAGATTCAATTTTAAAATTTGATTTTTACAATTATAACTTTAACACTGCTAAAATAAATAAATCTTAAAAATTTAGAATTAAAATTCCAAAATAGTGATAGAAAATTAGACCCATGCATTGTCAATACTACAAAGATCATAATTAAATCTTTCCAAACTCCACCAATATATCAACCATTTGATCTTATGAAGTTGACAATCTTAGAAATTCCCAAGAATTTCCGGAAAGACATGGATATTTTATTCTAGAGCGTTGTTACACGCAGTCCACACAGACAATCTCGCAGATAATTTATATACCTCTAGGGGCGGAGCCATGTAGGGATAAGGGGGTTCTCAAGCCCCCCCTTATTTTTTTACTTTTTTTTTATGGTAAACAAACAAGAGTAGTTGAGAATCTGAGTTTAATATGGATATATTTATTAAATTATAACAAAAATTCTTAAAAAAATAAATTAAAGTAAATTTTTAAACCTTTTTATTTGTTTAGGTCTCTTAAGCTTTTTAGCATATCAAAACACCCTTAAGTAGTAATTGTATTTTTTTCTAAGTTCTTCGATCCATCTCCTTTTTATTGCTTACCCCATGAAATACTTTTTACACACGATTATACACTCTGTATATGTTGTTCACTCGCACATTGTTATTCATTCCCTGTATTTTATTATATTAAACTTTATTATGCATCATATGTATAATATTAAGATTCAGTTTGGTAACTTTGGTCGAGAATGAGAATTTCTCTTTCTTAATAATCTAGTTGAGGTAGTTTTGTGGAATAAATTTTTTTAATTGAGATATTAAGGAATGAACACATGAAATGATGATTTTAAATACAATTGTTCTAAGTGTACGCTATGATAAATTTTTATGAATGTTTTTGTTTAAAATTAATTTTAGATAAGAGATATTACACACACACACATACACACAGACCCACCCCTCTACAGCCATCCGGTGATGTATATATCGCATTAGACGGGGTTTATTATTTTTTTAAAATCAAAACATGTGCGGTCGTGGGACTGTTCGCAGTAGCTGTCCCTAACACTATTCTTTATTCTTCTATGGGAGATGTGACTTAGGGTTGCCTTCTCTGAGTGATAGCCATTCATGAATCTTGTTACTTTCTCCTGTTTTCAATACATTATCCATTTATTAATTCAATTCACTTGTGGTTGTCAAAAATATCTCTATTTGATATTTCTTATGTTGCAATCTCTCTCTCTCTCTCTCTCTTTCACTCTCAGACACACACACACACAAAATTAAAATCTAAAACAAAATAAAAGAAGCAACAAGAAAAAGAAAAAGTGGCCAGAGGTGCAAGGAAGCATCTAAATCACTCTCAACTTTTTGGGGGGCAAAGAGAATCCATCCCTTTTATGGTTGAGTGGGGAACTACTACTAATTGATGGAGAGGAACGGCTTATACACCAAAGCCAACGGCCAATAAATTTGCTCAACGATTGCTCTTTATCTTCCACTCCCTTCAATTCCCTCTCCAGATATATGCGGGGCATTCATATTTTTTTGTTGCTTACGTGAATGTTTTAGCAACCACGTCTCCCATGTCACGTCCTTTATTTTAAACGTTGCTTTCAGTATGCAAAGCTTGGCATCTTCAACTCCTTTTGTGGTACCAATATATGCATCTTTTAATTTGTTTGAAATATAAATGCTTACTGACCAGTTCTCAGCGGTTTGAGGAATATCTTTTTAAGGGTTTAGATCTCCTATCTATTAAGTGTGAAAATTCAAAATCGAATGAGACATGCGTAACATTAATTTATTACCGTGATTCTTTGGAAATGTCTATTGTTATCTAACTGACTTGGACATCATAGTGCTTTCGCAAGTCTCCCCTTCTATCATCAGCTGGTTTTATTCCACTTATTTTGATTGCCTAATATCAGTGTCCAACTTAGTCCCCACAGTTGTATGAAACTTTTTTTTCATATAGTCTGGTGCCACCTGTAGGAATGATACCGATCAAATCTTTAGATGATTAGTTAGTAAATTTATCTCCTCGCACTTATATATTTTGTCTATGCATTGCATAATATAATTTCTTAGCTATAGCTAGGGTTTAATTAGGAAGAAAGGATTATATTGGATTGTCCGTTGAATTTACATTCATAAATTTATATGAAAAATTCCTTTTTAAGGTAATGATTTTTTATATTATGACTAGATCATTTTTTACTAACAAAATTATGTAGTGGACCACAACATCAACATGGATGGTTTGAGACGTCATGAACGACTTTTTTTTTTGTTGATTGACTGAAAATTTTTCAACCAGCTTGATTATGTCAACCTTATCAAGCTAAGCTTTGACAATGCACATTGTTTAGAGACATTGCTGACTCATATAACTCGGTTCGGAAGTTTTGATTCGGAAATTAAAGGGAAATATCTACTCCGTTTGTAAGGTAACGGCAGTTTTATGAGTGGATTGGATCATTTTTGTCGCATAAAGATATGGTTTGTGGACCGCAACGTTGATAATTTGAGACGGTATGACTGACTTTTTTTTTCTTGGTAGATTGATAAACTTTCCACCAACCACTACTCCTAGTGTGGAATCTTATCAAGCTAAGCTTTAAGCTAATGCACATCGTTTTTGAGTCATTGCCGGCTTAGGTGACTCGGCCCCAAAAGTTTGGTCAGCCTGTTTTGCAGTCTTATTATGCAATATGATAACGCGTACACTATGCTATCATAGTGTATGAAGTTTTGTCATAGAGTGTTGAGTAAAAAAAATATTTTTTGAAAAAAAATTGCATTGTGAGATCTCAGTATATACTACATTTCGTTTAACAATATGTATTTCAATATAGAGAGGAAGTATAATTTAAAAAATGGTGTGAATTGCAAGAGTACACATGGGGCTAGACATATCCATTTGGAAAAGGACAGCTTATTCATTTTCGATGGAAGACGTGTACCAGTTTATACCTTCCATGTTCTTTTTCTTTTCAATGTGATTTTAGTTTTCAATGACAATAACTGGTGAATCAGTATGCAGGCTGCCAGCTGGATCATAAAATCAAGGTTCCAATCGCACATAATTGTATCAAATCGATTGGTTTGGAAGGTCTACATCAACACAATCGTCGTCATCAACAAACAGTGATTATTGTGAGTGAATTGTGGGGACAGTTTAATTGATTGGCCTGGTTGGGATTGCTTTAATAAGAGAAGGAATCAAGGGGAGCATACATATTGAGAAATTATGTAATGGGTTTTGGGGAATAAAATGACGAGCGAATTCATGGGAATCATAGACTTCAGTGGAGGGGATCCATCATGAGTAAAATGTTCCATCTAATGTGTCCATGTCTCTCATTTTCTTCCAATTTACTTGTAGGGGGAATGAATCGATCACTCTTGACATTCTCTATCTCTTTTGTTTTAGGTGGTTGTTTATATTATCATGTTTCTCTTATTTTATTAGGACTGATTTAACAAGGGAATAAGTGATGAGATAAGGGGTAACTATGAGGATAAATGAGTAGAAAGACAATTTATCCCTGTTTGATATAATAAAATTTTAACAAATATAAATATGAACAAAATTGATAAATTTTTTATCCTTTAAAATTAAGACAACTTATTATCAAAATCTTAACCCCCTTCCCAAAATTAACCTTAGGGTCCTTTTAGATCATGTTTGAATTCTAGAAACCTAGTGGTTTAAACCCACGTTGGAAAAGCATTCTCACAATATTTGGAATGCAAGGAAACAAGGCATCGTGCAGTGATTTTTGTGGTGTGGGGCAGTGTGGATGCAAAAATAAGAGGTGGCATTTCTCCAGCTTCGCACCGCCAAATCCATCCCATTGTGGATCTAAACAATCCTTAGTCTTCCAATTTTTAAAGATATTTCCTCATTCTTATATTCAAAAGTAAGTTTTAATTGTCAAAATTGATTTTGATGTAAACCGATTCAAAAGAGAAAGTGATTGAGAGAGCGTCATTGTTGGTCGACCTTCATGGTATTCTCAATCTACACGCAATCATTAGGAAAATGAGAAGGAACCATTTAAAATGGAAAAAGTTAAGCTTTTTAGGAAGCAAATGTTATTATTATTATATGGGATTTTTAATTTTAAGTCCATGTAAATATGTCTATTTAGATATCGATCATTCTCTTCTTCATATTTCTTTTTAAGTTATCAACTCTACCTCCCTTATTTCGTTTGTCCATCTGTCAAACGTCTGTCCATATACATTAGTTTGTTAAATGTGATTTTTATTTTTTAGTCCCTATAAAGGGTAAACTATGTTATTTAATGATCAATCCCGCCCTTCTACATATTTTATTTAAGTCCCTGGCAGACTTCAAACACATTTTTTTTTGTTAGTCCGATGACAAAATGTCTATAAAATTAAGATATTTAATTTGTTAGATAATATTTTTAGTGATCAATAAGAATTGTTAGATATATTTTTACATACCTTAGAATACTTTAATATTTCCTTGTTTAATTGTAGTTTAATCATTTAACTTTTCATACTTCGTATTTGGGTTAAGCACTATAAAGAAGAATGCTTATTATCTCAGTTCATAAATCTATCATGGCATAAAATTAAGACTGAACCCCTATTGTTTTATCTATTATTCATTCATTAAAGGGTCCATTTGGTATCAAGTGGTTTAAAATTTTGTGGAACTTATTTTATATAAATCATTTTCCTAGAAATGAAATCCAAATCGATTGTTTGATGATACTGAAATTATTTTATGAAAAATACTTTCTACTATTTGTTTTTTAAAAATAAATATTTACATTGTATTATTTTAAGTTGTAGTTCCAATATTCAATTATTAATATAATAATATCATAAATAAAGTAATTGGATATTTAAAAGGTAAATCCTCAACAAATCTTTCATTTATTTATGTAATTTTTTCGCTTTTGAAATCTAATTTGAATTGAAAAATATTCAATTTTTTCACGTAAATCTTTTATTCTGTTATAAAACATAAAGTAATAAAATTCAACATACCAACCATAAAATAGAAAGATGAAAGAGAGGAGTCATTGCTTTTTCTACATTTACTATCTTCTTAATAATCATACAATGAATACAATGTAAGCCTCTATTTATAGGCAACAAAAGATAACAACAAATATGATTTGAGGGAGATTTAGTTTTACCAATCATTTAGGATAAAGATAAATGGTTACAAAGTTAAAGGGTTATCCATAGTGGTCATCTGTATTTACAACATTTTACAACACTCCTTAGAAGTGTAATGCTATTTAATGAAAACAAGGGAAGCAAAGAAAAATTATTGTCATCTATGTGATATTTAAGAACATAATTTTGGTAACACACCTGAAATACGTCCAAATCTTTAAATTGGTTACGTACCTGAAGTACGCTTAAACTCTTGATCGGTTATCTACCTGATGTACGGTTAAACATTTGTCGATTTTATATTCATGTCTTTATTTTTCTTTGTTATTGAAATGCACTTTTATATTTCTAAATCTTATTACTTCTCACATCTTTCACATAAATAAAGTACAAAAATTTTAGTATTATATTTTGAATATTACAAAATTGTTTGAAGGCTCTAAAACAGCAAACATCCACTACAGGAAATATCGGCATTAGCTGCGAAAAATTTCGTAGCAAAACCTTGTATTTTTGTAGCAAAATGGATTTCTCGACGAAATAATTTCGTTGCTATTTTGGTTGCAACTGTCTCGTAACAGATAACCCTTTGCTACGAAAAACAAATTTCGCAGCAAAAGGATTTTTCGTAGCAAAAGGTAACTGTTTGCGACGAAAATCATTCCGTAGCAAAAAGTGACCTTTCGCGACGATATTAAATTTGCAGCAAAATATAGCTTTTGCTGCGAAACAGTTTCGTAGCTAAAGATAACTTTTGCTACGAAACATTTTCACAGCTAAAAGTATATAAAATATTAAAAAAAGGACACCTTCCCTGTGAAATATTCAAAGAAAAAGTCGCATTTTTCATAAAAAAAACTTTTATATTACAATTAAATAAATATTTAATGATGACAATAATAATAAAAACAATACGTCCCCGTTTGGATAGCGGAATTGAGTTATTCTGAATAGATAACTATGCCGGTATAGATAACAAATCTATATGAATAAGAGATTTTTTGTTTGGTTGTGTTTTTTTTATTCTCATTGGAAAATGTAAGAATAAAGGTTGAGTTGTTTGGTTGATAAAGAATAAAATATAAATAAAGTATAAAAAAGTTGATTTGACATGTGGACCCATGATAATAGATAAAGTGAGTATAGCTTATCATAGGGGTTACTTAGAATTGTTATACTTTCTTATACTCATTTAAACTGGCTTAGTAATACCAAGTTATACTCTGCAAACAAACAACCATTTTCCTTATCCATTCTTATATCACCCTTATACTTATCGCCTATTCTGCTTCCCAAACGGGTCCTACAAGTTTTAACATAAAAGCTAATTGTATAAATTTCAAATTGTTATAATATATTTTGAAAAAAAATACAATTATAAGAGACTCAACTATGTGTCTAGAAGAGGAGTCAGATGATCGTGATCTAATTCCTGACACAAAAACATTGAGCAATGCAATATACCTTAACATAGATTATGAATTTATGATGGATAATATCCCTCTACATTCAAAATACATATGAGGCAACATAGAGGATTTATCTCATACTAAAAAAAATACAAGTACCCTGCATCTGCAAGGTTAAAATTAAAAATGGGACAAAGGCATAGGTTCAGTATGCATCTGAACACCTAGGAAGCCATGAAAATTCCAGGTGTAGTACAACAAAATCCTCTCATCATTACAATTGAATAACCCTTATATCAGTCTTAGGATTTATTGGCGGAAACAAAATATGAAATATTAAAAGCAAATATTGGTAATCAAAATTCCAGGTTTTAAGTTTGATCAATGTCGTAACACCATTGCTCAGCCATGCAGTTGATGAATTTGATTGCAAGTTCAGAAAAAAGAACCGATCAGAGAGAAACTATAACATCAGAAGACTCTTGGTCCATTGCACCACAAATATTGACAACAAAATAGGAAAATTGACAATGTGTGGTTTAAAAAAAGTGAAAGAACAATGAGCTTACTTGCATCGTATGAGTCTTCCCACTACTTCACAGTTCACACCATAAGCAGAGATTGTCCCTACAAAAATGTAATATCATATTAGCTACATGATTCTATAAAATAAAGTAAGAAAATAACATGTAACCAAAAATGCTATATGGTAACAGAAAAAATTGTAATGTAAAGGGAGTTGGAAAAATAAAGAGGAAATCTGGAGATTTAAATTCTAAGTAGTTTAATATATCACGGTACATTTGTCCACCTTTTTTCAAATATTATTTTTCCAGTTCATTGGTTTGTTAAACAAACATGTGGTTGTGATTTATATTAGGTGATTCCATAAACCCAATAACCATTCTAGTCCTAACATAGAAGTATTGAAAATACCTAATGTAATTACTGCTTCTCCATCAGCATATTTCAAAAACAAATATCGCATATTCACCAAATTTTTGAAAACAAAACTTTCCGATAGATAAATGTGCATGGTTTTTATGATCATTGACCATTGTAAATGACAATACTGTCACGATGCAATCATTTATTCAAAATTGCATTATTACAGAAATACCTCAAATAAGGCAAATTATTACATATCCTTAAATGGCATCAATTGCTATGAATACACATTACCCTCAATCAATTTGTTTAACTGCTCCAAGTTCAAGTTCTCTGACTGAGCCAATATCAATTTCAACCCTATTTTAAGAACAACTATATCACAAGATAAAAAAATTGTAACCTAACTCAACCTATCAATAGTTGCTCATATTTCTTGATAAAGAATATGAGATGTATGATCAGAATATTTACCGAATTATTACTCACAATAAGTTGAGCAAATGGTGTAGGTGGCTTCAAGAACTAGAAATCCAATAATAAAAATCATGAACATAAGGTGATTCTTCTGACCAGCGAACGAGAAACTCATGATCTATAGAGTCTATAGTTTTATCTGAAGCAACAGAAGTGTAGCTGACAGTTTTCGCCAATCACAATACATAGAGGGGGTCATACCTATACAGTTTTCAAAAGCAGGACAGTGATGATCAAATCCTAAAACATTTGCATTGCAGCTATTGCAAACCCATATTGGCTTGTCTATATGTACAATCAGCAAACAACAACTCAAGTAGAGAGTAGGTGATGCCTTCTAATTACATCTAAGGAGACAAAAGCAAGAGGAACGCTCAAAGACAAAGAACGAATGTATACATGATCTATACCTATTTAGCCTATTTTTATTAATTGATAGCAAGACATCAAAAGATTGTCCTAGAAGCAAATACATGGTATAAAGATTCCAAATAATCTGAATATAACTGGCTGAACTAAACAACTAATACAATAGCAGTAAACAAGTGCCAAAGGTAAGCATCTAAGTATAGTTGGCTCTATAAAAGCTTGGATATCAACCTGTCAAGACCAATCAGAAGATAATAAAAGATCATACAAGCATGGTTGAGCCCGGGCCCGGGTCGGGCTCGAGTTAGACCCTAAAAAGATCATAAAAAATATTTAATAAACACCACAACAAACTTTAATTAATCAAATATACATTTATCACAGTTTATTTTTTTTACAAAAACTAGATCTATGAATCCCAAATCAATAACTTAACAAAACAGTAGATACCCAACAACAATCAAATCACATATTCACAACAACAAATGGACGGAGGTGATGGTCTGATGGACGGTCAGCCAGGTTGGTCGGCAAGGGTCAGAGATGACTAAGGATCGGTGAGAGTCGGCGAGGTCTGAGGGTCGGCGAAGTCTGAAGGTCGGTGAGGTCGGCGAAGTCTGAAGGTTGCTGTGGATCAGCGAGGGCTGAAGGTCGGTGAGGATCGGCGAGGGCTGAGGGTCGACGATGGTCGGTGAGAATTGACGAGGGTCTGTGAGAATCGGCGAGGGTTGAGGGTCGGTGAGGATCAGCGAGGGTTGAGGGTCGGTGAGGATCGGCGAGGGCTGAAAATCAACAAGGTTGTGTGATTTGTGTTGTGTAGTGAGGAGATCAGGAGAGGATTTTTGTGTGTGTGTGTGCGTTTGTTTTGTGACGGCGAGGGAAGAGTAAAGAGAGTCACCTAGGGTTAGGTTCCATGAATGGCTGAGATTTTATGTTATATGATTGGATGGTCTAGATTAGTCATAGCTTTTGCTACGAAATACAATTGCGTAGCTAAAAGTCACATCTATTGTTACGAAATCCAATTTCGTAGTTGAAAGTTAAATATTTTGCTACGAAATTGTAATTTCATAGGGAAAAGTTATACCTTTTGCAACAACATTTCATTCGTAGAAAAATGTTAAACTATTCCCTACGAATTAATTTTTCGTAGGTAAACGTCCCTTTTAACTATGAAATATAATTTCGTAGCTAAAAGTTCGTAGTTGATAATCAAATTTGTTGTAATGATCATATGATCATGGATTACGAAATATAATGATGCTTCAAATAATTAAAATTCAATTGCATACTCATTAAAGAACCAGAAGATTCTTTTATCCAGTTATGGGTATTATTTTTTTGAGCTGTCATTTTAATGAGACAATATTCCCCCCTTAGGAGGAGGGAAAAACGTACCTGAAGTACGATTCGTTCCTGAAGAACGACGAGAATTATAGTTCCACTTTGTCTCATTTAGACCCATGTACCGCTTCATGTGAAATACAAATGATATAGAAAATCAAATTCTGGATGCATGACAAAAGCGTGGAAAATCTATAGGTTCGAAAGATTCAACTCCCCAGAAGTGGAGATCAAATGACAATTCATGCCCTAATAATGCTCAAGAAAAAGTTATACATAATGCTCTAGAAGAGATTATGAACAAAAGATCCATTTCTCTTAAACTCCAGAAGAGTATAATGTCCCTGAAGTGACTACACAAACTCTTGAAGAGGAAAATGCACCTAATGATAATGAGATCTCTATATTTTATACGCATTCAAGAGAAATGTGGAATCATAAAGAAATGATCATTAATGATAATTTTTTCATTTGCAGTAGCTACTGAAATTTCAAAGGGCATTGATGACAATGAATCACATTGCATTAATGAATGTCGACAAAGAAATGATTGGCCAAAGTGGAAAGATGATATTCAAGCAGAATTGGGTTCTCTTGAAAAATGTGGTGTATTCAGACCTATAGTATAGACCCCAAAAAGTGTTAACCCTAAAGGTTTTAAATGGGTGTATGTAAGAAAGCGAAATAAGAAAACAAAATTGCTAGATATAAGACATGTCTTGTGACACAAGATTTCCTGCAGAAACCTGAGATTTGATTATGAAGAAACATACTCATCAGTCATGGATACAATAACGTTCAATTACCTTGGAAGTCTCGAAGTTTCTGAAAAACTCGATATGAGACTAATGGACGAAGTAACAACTTATCTATATGGGAATTTAGATGCTGATATTTATATGAATCCCTGAAGGATATAAATCGCTTGAAGCAAAATCAAATAGTATGTACTCAATAAAACTAAGACATTCATTGTATAGCTTAACGCTGTTGGTACAACCATCTTAGTGAATACTTGATAAAAATAGGATATGAAAAAAATTTCATTTGCCCGTATATTTTTATAAATAAATCCAGTAAGGGATTTGCTATTTTGAAAGTTTATATTGATAACATAAATTCAATTGGGACTGCTTAAGAGCTCAACAAAACTGCAGAATACCTAAAAAAGGAGTTCAAAACGAAAACCTTGGGAAAACAAAATATTATTTCGGCCTGCAGATCGAGTGAAACTCTGGTACAATGCTTCAACCTGGATAAAGCACATTCAATAAGTACACCCATGGTCGTTCTTGGTCTAGTAGTATCATATTTGAGTGTTGTAGGTGCACTGTTAAACTTGACTCAATACATGAGATATAGTTCTGTACCAACTCACAGGCATTAGAATGGTATCAAACATATTATGAGATACCTTCGTGGAGCTACTGATTTAGATTTATTTTACTGATAAATCTAATCATTTGTATCTAGTTGGTTATGCATATGCAAGTTATTTTTTTTATCCTCACATAGATCAATCACAGACAGGTTATTTATATCTTAGTAACAATGTCATCATCTCTGGAGATCTACAGAGCAAACATTAGTGATTACCTCATCCAACCTTGCATGAAATTGGCGTTCGTTGACTCAATCATCAGACAGTTTGAGACTATGGACATCTTTTGCGTACTGTACTCTTTTTCCTTTGTCTAGATTTTGTCCCACTGAGCTTTCCTATCAAGGTTTTAATGAGGCATTATTAAACGTGTCCAACATTACTATGATAAAGTAATTGTACTCTTTTTCCTTCGCTTTGGTTTTTTCCCAATGGGTTTTTCCAAGCAAGGTTTTAACGAGACAATTACCTTACTACAACGGTTAATGGTCACCTCTATGATTGTTGTGGTTATATTAACCATCATTTAGCCCTTGAACATGATCATGTCCATAGCTTAAAATAAAATTCATTTGCTTTAGGCAAAGTTGCTAGAGTAGTATATCGGGTTTCATGATTTTTATTATTATTATTATCCAAGCTCAGCTCATTGTTCAACAATGAGAAGACATGGAAATTGATAATAAAAATATTGCTCTCGATATTGCTACTATTGGAGCATATTTGAGGCATAATGGTCGATGGACCATTGCCAACGAGGTATTTATCATTAAATCCTCTTCCTTATGATGGTAAAGCTAGCTAATAATGATTTTTACATGTTCTTGCTAGGATACATGGATCTTTTTTTTTAGATCCTTTAGGGACCCAAAAAATATTACACCTTTTGTATGTTCCTATAGACATGAGTAGTCACAATTTTTGTATAATCCTTCATGGATAAAAAAATCACATGGTCCTGCAGGGAGACTTTGACATGAACCTTCAGCGATTCATATAATCATAATTTTTGTATGGTCCTGTAGGAACACATGACTATATATAACACCAAAGTGGATCTTACATAAATATATTATATAGTAAATATGAATTTCATCAAATTTGATATAACAATATCCCACTGGTGTCATGTAGTATAGGCTCTGAATGAATGTAGCACAATTAAAGCAATAGATTTAAATTTAAAATATATAGCAAAGTTATATAGCCTATAGGATATGGGAACCTCAAATCAATCTCTAGTAGAAAACGCATGGAAAAATATTACATTTTTTAGATCATTCATCATGGACATGCTATTTGTCATTCTAATATATAATCCGCACCATGCATGTAGAGATGATACAAATGTAACCAAGTTATATGAATTTAATAAATCTTTTAGGAACATAATAGCCTCAAACTAGAGCACAAGCAATTTAATTACCTAAAAATCACGAAGATCTATTGGTAAATAATATATACAATGAAAATCGGATATATGCCGCTTGAACCTTATACAATCTTCATTAGTGATCTCCATCGAGAGTCCCATGCAACAAATCCATAGCTTTAAAATGGATAATTAAATACAAATGTAAAAATAAATAGATAGTGTAGAGGGTTTTTTCTAGTGTAAGCTTCAAGCTTCCAACATTAGAGGTAATGTAGAGAAATTCTTTTTACTTTATTGCCATGCTAATATGGAACACGTTCATCCTTATGTCCTTAAAACTATGCAAATTTATCTTAGAATTGCTTGAATATAATGCATTGTGGATGAATAAGTGAGTACCATTTGGTAACATCACATAGGGGTGGTAAACGAGCCGAATGAGCCGAGCTTTGATCTGTTCAGGCTTGGCTCGTTTAGTATCACGCTCGGCTCAGGACCGAGCTTCATTTCTTGTTCAAGATCTCGGTTCGTGAAAAGCTCGGTTGAAGCTTGGCTTGGGCTTGTTTTGTTAAAAAAAACCTTGTTTACAATTTGAAAAGTCACATTTTACAAATCACAGCACCTTATACATGTGAAAGTAATATAAGCTCGGGCTCGGGCTCGGCTCTACTCGTTTATAAACTGAACTTTAAAAATTGTTCAAGCTCGGCTCGTTTGTCTAATCGAACGAGTCTGAACGAGTTTTAACCGAGCCGAGCCCGAGCTGCTCGGCTCGTTTACCAGCCCTAACATCACATGGGCTCTTCTGAAGCCTTCAATAATACTAATTGGTCCTGCTATGGTGGACACCTTAACTGTATTGTATACCAAATCAGAGAAAAACTTTTGGTTTTTCAAAATTGTATTAGTTGTTGCATTATCTATTAGATAATTGTCATTATTTGCTATAACTTCCTTAACCATACCATTAAAATGGATAATAAAATTCATAAATTTTTGTTTACTTTAGACCCCTATAATAATAAAAATCATTTATAAATAGGTCTTTATAATACAACAGAAAATAACTTAATGAGCCTTTCATTTTATATATGGGCCTTATATAATCCAAAAACATTAATAGGAGTACATGATCCAAACATTGATAAACATGAAGCTTTATTGGTTGTTAAAATATTAATAATGTCCACATAATATATTAATAAAATATTATATAACCCGATTATATTAATGTCCATAGAATGTACAGTAGTTTGAAGAATAATGATGTTCATTTCAATAAAACTTTCAATCCATCAAAACGATATTAAAAAAATGCATGATTACAATCCATAAAATTACATCTCTGCCATCCTCAATATCATCCATACATATTTGCCATTTAATTTGTCCATACGTGCTGCATGAGACTTTTTAAAAAAAGAAAAAGAAAAACAGATTATATGATATGAAATCATATATGCATGCATATGGATAATATCAAATCTTCATTATCAAAACACTATACGCTAAAACCAATATATCCTACGGGATTAATATATATGCGAGACATTTTCATCTTCAACCAGAATAGATGAAAACAAACCCATAAAATCATTTATAACAATTCTATCCAAAAAATATCTATCATTAATTAATTTATGTATTTCGGATTAACATCATTCTTATACATTAATGAATTTATACAGAAAAAAATCCAAATAAATTAAATCCAGAAATTAGAACACCAAAACCTACAATCCATCAAGATCCAAAAAGATAATTATAAAGATATTTCAAATCTAAACAATAATAATCAAAACTAAGCGACAACATAAATACAATTTAGATCTTCAGGACCATCCCGGGCCCCCCCAAGCAGCCCATGATATATAATATTAGACTCATCATCTTCTTGTTCTACAAATTAAAAAATGTAATCTCATGCTTTGTGATCACATGATAACTTTATACAATTTTGATATGAACATAATTTGTTGTTTAAAATGACAACATTAGGAGGCTTAAACAGGTTCAGACGGGACATATCGTGAATGAAAAATGATGTATCCAGCCCCAATTGCAACCATATTTGCAGTCCACACCATTTTTCTTTTTTCTTTTTAAATCATACACTCTCTCATTGAAATATATGATGTTACATTAAATGAAATATGCACTGATATACAATATTGATTTTTTTCATTTAAAAAAAAATTTTTTTTGTATCATACACACTATGATAGAATATCATACATTGTGATAACGCAATATATATTGTGTTCTCATAGTGTATGAGGCTACAAGTGGACTGTAAAATGGAGTCGATTGAGATCAGAAAAATAGACATCTTTTTGTGAATGAAACTTTTGAACGATATTTAATTAATATAGTCAGGTGAAATAATTATCATTCTCACAAAAAACAAATGTCATATAATGGTTAAATTAATCAAAAGAAGAATGAATAGATAATAATAAATTAATTCCAAGTATTTTTTCAGTCTTGGAACTTTTGCAGCAGTATGAAAATAGCATTTCCCTCAACCCACCATAAAAAAACCGGTGTTTTGCTGTTCCCACCAATCCAGGTTGACCAAACTTGATCACCATTTCAGGTTTTGGGCGACCGGACTTGGTCGTCATTTCAGGTGTTGGGCGACCATAATTGGTCAAATAGGGCATTTATTCTTTTATCCAAATAACAACTAAGAACTGAAAAAATATGTAAATAGGTATACTTTCAATTAATTCAAATTTTTATAGAAAAATATCTTATTATACAAATATATATCATTTTAAAGCTTCATTTGAATTTGTATTTAAGCGGATTCTTTATTGAAAAACAAAAAAATCATACCAGTTGATCCAAACACATTTTATATTTAGCTTTTGAAAATTTGCCCGTCACTTATTTAAAATTTTTTTTCTTATGTTCTACATTTAAGAATAATGATTGATTCTCCCTACATTACAACTCAGACTTGGAGTGGCATGAAAGATCCAATGAGGATACACATCATGGGATTGAGTTTCCAAGAAAAAAAAATTATAAACTTTGTCACAAACACTGTTCGGTCGCCCAAAATATGAAATGACGACCAAGTTCGGTCGCCCAAAACTTCAAGTGATGACCATATTTGGTCGAACTGGCTGGATCAGTGGGAATAAAAAAAACACCATTTTTTTTATTGGTGGGTTAAGGGAAATGCTTGGTGGGGATAGACGCGCCCTTTCATTTTTTAGATACTTCCATGTGTTTTAAATTATTTAATCCATTTGATTTCCTTTTGTTTATTATTATGCATTATGTATACAGTGTGTTATTAATCCATTTATCATATCTTGTAGATTGATATGCATTTATGTATCTTATTAAATTTCATACATATATAGTTACTTAACTGGCACACATGGGCATTGGACAATTAAATATTTTTCTCTATACTTTTAAGTCATTTGTTTGACCACCGGCCCCCCATGTTTTAATTTTGGGTCCGCCCCTGGGACGACCATCTCAAGAGATTCTCCAATCATGGCTCGCCATTCATTTGGAAGTATGACATATTTCTGGTATTGGTCATAACGCTCCTTTGGGGAGTTCCATATATTCAAGAGATCTTTCTACTCATTTTTTAGGTCATGTATGTGATGCCTCAAAAATTAATCAACAATCATTGGACAAAAATGATAAATAAATGATATAATATGAATAATATAAAACTTCTGATTCAACATATAAATTAGAACTTCTAGATCCACATATAAAATTAGAACTTCTGGTTCTACATATAAAAAATTAAATTAATTAGAACTTGTTCTAATATTTATCTGTGAGAACTTCGGATTCTACACATGAAATTAAAGCTTCTGGTTTGATTTGATTTATAATATTTGAATATTAATATTCAAGGAAAATGAAATTCTAAAAAAATAGATAACAAATATGGAGATCCAATAACAAATAACAACCAAGGAACTACTGCATAGAAAATACACTAAAAAAATATTGCATGAAAATAAAATTACGTACGAGTGCAAATTGTCAAATAATCAACAATCATTTAAGAGAGAAACTATTTTTTCATTCTTTAAAAGAGGAGAGGATGATGATACTATAATTATCGATGAACAACCTCCGTCTAAATGTCCAAGGGTCTGGCCTAAAGAGTTTGATGCTACTTCTTTTGAACGAGATCCGGTATTACGTGTTCAAATATGGCAACATCCCGTTAATCAACAAGATGAGATTCAACGAGCATTTGTTAGAGCAGGACCATGTCAACCCAAGCTTTCAGAATATCCACGCTCTGAATCAGGAAAACAATTTTGTCGATTTCAATATTTATGGTTCTCTCAATTTCCTTGGCTAGAGTACTCTCCTTCAAAAGATAAAGCATTTTGTTTTCCGTGCTTTCTCTTTGAAAATAGTCCACCGATCCATCCTGCATTTACCACTGATGGGTTTAAAAGTTGGAAAAGGGTTAATGATGGAAATAAATGTGCATTTTTGCATCATCTAGGAGGTCCTACTTCACCACATAACAATGCTATAAAAGCTTGTGAGAATTTATTGAAACCTTCTCGACATATCGACAAAGCGATGAATGTACAATCTTCAGAGCAAATTTTGAAGAATCGATTGAGACTTAAGACCACAATTGAGAGCGTCTGGTGGCTTGCATTCCAAGCATGTGCTTTCAGAGGTCATGATGAATCCATAGATTCAAAAATCACGGTAATTTCATTGAATTGATAAAGTTCGTGGCCAAATTTAATGATAAAGGTGCTTAAGTTGTTTTAGAAAAAGCTCCAGGAAATGCCAAGTATACCTCATCAGCTATTCAAAAAGAGATTTTGCATATTCTCACTAGCAAAGTGAGAAATAAAATTCATGAGGAAGTTTGGGATCTCGAATTTTGTATTCTTGTTGATGAAGCACATGATGAATCTAAGAAAGAGGAAATTGCCATTATTTTAAGATTCATTGATGATGACGGTTTTATATGAGAGCGTTTTTTTGCGATTGTGGGCGTTGTAGACACCACTTTTAACTCTTAAAAAAGATATCTGTTGTCCTTGCTCGTTACAATCACCATATTCATAATATGCAAGGTCAAGGGTATGACGGTGCTAGCAATATGCGTGGTGCATGAAAAGGATTGCAAGATTTATTCCTTAGGGATTGTCCATATGCATATTATGTACATTGCTTTGCCCATCGACTACAGTTAGCCTTAGTTGCAGCATCTAAAGACATGGCTTCTATTTGGCTATTCTTTTCAATGTTAACATCCATTGTTCATCTTTTTGTTGCATCTCCCGAACGTCATAGTGAGTTACAAGTTGCTCAAGCAGATGAAATTGCAAATATCTCAACCAATGGTGAACTTGCGACCGGTAGAGGGGCTAATCAGATTGCTACTTTGCATCGAGTTGGAGCTACTCGTTGGAGCTCTCATTTTAGTTCCATTAGTAGCTTGATAGATATGTTTGGCCCATCTTGTACAGTTCTTAAAAAAATTATAGATGATGGATCAACCAACCCTATACGCGGAGAAGCTTCTGGTGCCCATATTGCAATGAGATCATTCGAATTTGTATTTATCTTGCATTTATTGTACAAAATTATGGGTATCACTGAAGTACTTTGTCAAGCAACCCTACAACAAAAATCTCAAGACATTTTAAATGCTCTGAGTTTAACCTCAACTACAAAAGAGCTTCTCTTGAGATTGAGAAATGATGGTTGGGATCTTTTTTGAAAATGTGGTTATATTCTTCAAATGGTATGACATTAAGATGTCTGATATGCATGCTCCTTATATTGTGGATACGCGCTGTTCTTGTCAATAAAAGGGCAACAACAGGAATATTTTAGAGCATTATCAATTTGAATTATTCAATGAAGCAACAGATTTTGAATTGCAGGAGTTAACTGACAGATTCAACGAGGGGGCAATGGAACTTCTTATTTTTAGCTCAGCTTTGGATCCCAGTGATGGTTATTAAACATTTAAAATTGATGATATTTGTAATCTGGCTGAAAATTTTTATCCTCGAGATTTCACTAAGCAAGAGATGTGCACTTTGATAATTTAACTACAACATTACGACCATGATGTACCTCATCATCCAGATTTTATGAACACATCTACTATTTCTGAATTATGTTGAAGATTAGTTGAAACAAGAAAGTCAAAGGTCTATACTTTGATTGATAGATTGATTCGTATTGTGTTGACTCTCTTCCTATTTCTACGGCAACTACTGAATGTGCATTTTAAGCTATGAAGCTTGTTAAAACAATACTTCATACGAAGATGGATGATGATTTTTTGCAGATTCTATGATCGTCTATATTGAAAAAGAATTTGCTGAAAATATTGACTCAGATTCGATAATAGATGATTTTTATTCTCTGAAGGATCGTCGGACACAACTTCAATAATGTATTTTCTCAAAAAAAAAATTGAATTTTTGTCTGTTTTTTAAGTTATACTTATGTATATCAAAGTTTTATAGAAATGACTTATGAACTTGATTAGCTTATATTAAATGACTTATGAACTTGTTTAGTTTATATTAAACTCAAATTGTTTATTAGAGTTTGAATTCGTGTTTAGATTGATTTAATTGAGGAAAAATAAATTATCCTTTTTCTTCATGAAATACATCTAGTTTACATAAATAGATAGATTTTTAGGGATATTATTCATTAAAATATTTTATTTTATTTTTATTTATGTTTTTCAAGACTACACATATTTTTTAGTGATTTATTTGTTAGAGTAGAAAAATTGTGATTGAACCAATAATATGTGTCTAATGAACCCAACAAAAAACGAAATATGTATCTAATGTTTTATAATGATTTTTATAGCATAAAAGTATTGATGATTTTTCATTTATGTGTGATTGAACCAATAATATGTGTCTATTTTATTTTATTTTGCAAGGAAACATGTGATGCATATTTTATTTAAGATGTATACATGTTGTCTATGTGTTATAATAACACATTCTTTTTAGCATTGTATATATGTAAAAAAAATTGTATTTTTTATTTAATGATTATTTAGTTTCTATATAATTATCATTATTTATTTATTTATATGTAATTTGGAATGTTATATCATGTGCTTTCGCATGTGCATAATAACTAATATGTATGTATGTAAGATTCAAGACTCATTGGGTAGAGTTTTGTTTCCAAACGGAAAACGAGGATATTGGGCGGATTCTTTTACAGGAGTGTTGTTGGGCGTGGAGCAGGAGCTTCCCTGTGGCGGGGTCTTACGTACATGTAGCGTTCCGTCCGGCGGATTGGCGAGTGCGAGGCTGTCAGCAGTCCTAGAGTCATTGTGGTATTTGTAAATCGTGCGTGTTGCACATGATGTATATTTTTTACTAGACTTGGTTCTCACAGGACAGTGATTGTGTATTCTAGTCTGTAATAATATTTTTGATCTACTGACTTATTGATATTTTTATGCTTCTGTATTTCAGTTAAGTTATCAATTATCATTGCTTATTAGCCTTGTGTATTATTTATTGGAGTCATTGTTGACCTCTTGTGTTGATAGCTGATACTTTATATTATTGCCACGTCTCGGGGACGGCCGCCCTGGGGCGTGACAAGACCTTCCTCCCCAAAGGCGAAACACGATGGAGGAATTTATTCCTGAAATATGTCATGATATGCATCTTGATAAAACTTCCTAAAACTAAGTTGTCTCCACTACACCTAAATTTTTAAAAATCTCAAAAATGCAAAAATTCTTAATTCAAATAATTATCTCAAAAACATAAACATCAATATATGCGTTCTATTAATTTTAAAACCTGAATAGATAATTCATGCTATTTTAAATGACATGATAAATAAATTTAACCATGCAATCTTATTCAGTGAAGGATGCAAGTTGATCAATATGAACAATATCAAAATCATGCAAAATTATCACAATTTACATGCGTGAATAACATATAATATAGCTCAAGTATAATTAACATAACTTAACATATGAAATATAACAATATAGAGCAAAAGCTCACATGAAATAAATCGGTAGGCCCACTCACCTCGAATGGACCTTAGGTCCGGAGAATGAAGCCTGCAACAAAATCACAACATAGATGAACCAAATAAATTATTAATTAAAACATATAATTCAAGCCTAAGCCCTAGACCTAATTTCCCGAATCATAATCAATAGATATAAATCATTATACCCAATCATCTAAGCTTATCTCATATAAATCATACAAAAAAATATAGGGTTTTTATTTTTAACTCCCCACAAACCATCGTATTTAGCGATCGCTCCCTCACTTCTTCGTATTTGGGTTTTACTCCCCAGATTTAAAGGATAATTCCTTTTTACTCCCTATCAGGGACTAAAAAGAAAATTAAATAATTTATAGATAAGCCCCTCGCAAAGGGCACAACTCACCGGTTCAGAAGGCCTCCATTTTGCGCGATATACCTTCGTTTGGAGACGTTCATGATACAATAGCCACATGAAGATTTTTGCCTTTAGTGGGATCTTCGGCCACCAAATCTACCCAAATTTTGTTGCGACATTTGCACATGGACGATCCACGCGCCACCAATTATAGCATGCCTTGACCAAGAAACCCTTAGCCGTATTAGGAGCCCAACATGTGGTGTCCTTTGCCTCCCCCGACCGGTCCTCCCATGCAAGTAGGCGCTCCGAAAGCAATGCCAACTGAGTGATGTCCTCCTCGGTCAATCGGTTTCGCCGAAGACTGATCTCCCATCCATGAATTGCCCCTGTACCCTTCCAGAAGGAGGAGACACTACCCTCCTGTCGTACCGTGAGCTGAAAAAGATCTTGGACCTCCTCCGAAGGGGTCTGGGGCCACACCACCGGTCGTGCCAAAAATGTGTTCCCCGACCGTCCCCGACCTTCCAAAGGAGTGCTGATGAGAACTCGTGATGCAGCCCAAAAATGGCTTTGCAAACAAACGTTGTTCTCATCGAGATCGAAGGCCACTGTTGGTCTCCCACCACGTTCTGTGCGATCCCTCCACCCACCTCCACAGCCAACGGGATAGAAGAGCCTTGTTCATAGTTCTCAGGTCGAGCACCCCAAGGCCACCATCGCGCTTAAGCAAACAAACTGTGTCCTAGGCTACCAAGTGTGGTTTCTGTACTGAGTCATCTGAACCCTGCCATAAGAATCTTCGACGTATTACGTCAATGCGGTCCAAGAACATGGAGAGGAAGAAGATCGGAATACTCGACAGCACGGCCTGTAGGAGTGTGAGCTTGCCGCCCGCGCTCAACATCCGCCCCTTCCACCCCGCAAGACGTTTATGAAATCGTTCAATCATCGGTTCCCAATCGTCATTGGATAGCTTGGAGCGCACGAGAGGCAGACCTAGAGTTTTGGTCGGGAGTGATTGAAGTCCACATCCTACAATCCCCGCCAGCATGTGCGCCTCCTCTTCCATGTTTATCACGTAGAGGGAACTCTTGCACCAGTTCAGGCTAAGGCTATAGACCAAAGTGAAGCACTAGATGATAAATCGAATGCTTCTGATCGACCCTTCCGACGCCTCACATAGGAGCATCGAGTCGTCGGCGTATTGGACGATCGGGACTTCTATTCCCCCAGTGGAGCTTGTGAGTCCATGGAGCCATCCGTCCGAGTTCACCACCTTGCACATCCTGCTCAAAGTGTTTGCAACCATCACGAAAAGAATGGGAGAGAGAGGGTCACCCTGTTGAAGTCCTTGGTGCAACGGGAAGTAGCCACTTTGAGAGCTATTAATCAGAAGAGAGCCGTAGGCCGTGCTTGTACATTGACGGATCATCCATTGCCAGTTTTGATCAAAACCATGATTGTTCAAAATCTGGTAGAGGAAGTCATGGTGGATGCTGTCATATGCTATTGCAAAGTCAAGTTTCAACACCAAACCCTGTCGTTTATCTTTGTATAGAGAGGAGATTATCTCTTGTTAGACAAAGTATCCCTCCTGTAACAACCTCCCAGGAAGAAATGCATGCTACGAATCGTCGATGATGGTGGAGCAGACCGCTTTCAAACAGTTCGCCATCACTTTCGAGATAATCATGTAGCATGCATTCACCTTGCATATCGCCGAAACTCGTCTACATCCACCGCCCCATCGACCTTCGGGATCAGCGAAAACATAGACGAGTTTATGTAGCCTACACTTTGGGTGCCCTGAAAGAAATCGTCCACCATTTGAATGACATCCTCACGAATAATTTGCCAGTATGTTTGATAGAATCGCATGCAAAAACCATCGGGGCCGGGGGCCTTATCCCCATCAGAGTCAAAGATCACTCGTCGGATTTCCCTTTCAAGGACAGGGGCAGCCAGCACTTCCAGCTGAGTTGAGGTGACTCTCAGGAGTTCCTCGTCCCGCCACAGAGGGCGCCACCGGCGATCCTTGCTGAAGGACTTGGAAAAATGGTTGACCAAGTGAGTAACAATGTGAACCCGCTCGGTCCACCTCTCCCCTTCAATCTGAATGCATCCAATATGGTTCAAACGACGTCTCTGGCTTGCCGCTTTGTGAAAGAAACGGGCATTATTATCCCCTGATTTAAGCCAGAGTGCCTTTGACCACTACCTCCACTCCATCTCCTCCATTTTCAAAATGTTGGCTAGTTTGTCCTTTGCCAACTTTAGAGCTACCTGGTCTGCTGGAGACAATGTGTCTACCTCCTCGGCCTGGTCAAATTCCAATATCTGGTTGGAGAGACACTTCTTTTTTTTCCATGCGGGTCCGTCGTGCTTCGCGTCCCCATTCTCATAGCTGCCTCTTGAGACGGAGCAGTTTGAATGCCATTCTCTGGGCACCACGTAGTCCGCTTGCACTTGCAGACCACAAATCATGCACCACTTGTTCAAAACCTTCCACCTGTATCCACCAAGCTTCGAAGAGGATGGGAGGATGGGTGTGGGTTCCGTCATTACCCAAAAGAAGGAGAGGAACATGGTCTAATACTGATCTGGCCAACCCCGAGACCGCACAACTCGGGAATGCAGCCTCCCATTCTTCATCGATCAGAATTCTGTCGAGGCGTGCCATTGATGGTGACTCCCACATGTTACTCCACGTGAAAGCGTGGTTTGCAATGGGGAGGTCCAGGAGGCTTTCATCGTCAATCCAGTCGAAGAACCTCAACATGGCACATGTGATAGGTCCGTCGCGGTTACGATCTCCATCGAATCTGGTCACATTGAAATCCCCCATGACCACCCCAGGCGCTTGCCAGGATGCTCTGATCTCTGAGAGCTCCCTCCAAAGTTCCTCGCGAGCGCTGTCGTCATGCATGCCGTACACGCATGAGCACGACCATCGCCAACTATTACGCCTGCTTTCTAGTAGGACGGAGAGTGAGAAGGTGCTGATAGATTTCTCGACCTCCTTCCAATCTCTTCTATCCCAACATATCAGCATTCCACCGACGGCGCCTACCGAGGCCTTGAACGCCCTGTCGTCCAAAAGTCCCCCGCTCACTTCGCGATACATGCGAAGCTCCACCTCCTCCATTTTAGTCTCTTGGATACAACAAACTTTGATCTTGTGTTCTCTAACCACCTCCTTGATTGCCCTACGGTTTCGAGGGTCATTGAGACCCTGGATGTTCCAACATAGGCAATTTAACATAATCTAAACCTTGACTCCATGGGAAGAAACAGACTGTCCACTTCCCGACAATTGGCGGAGGTCCTATTTGTTGAAGGCACCGCATTCACCGAAGGACCCTCGAACTGTACATACAAATTTTTGATGATCCGGTGGTGCGGCGTACCGAGCGCCCAACTTGTGAGCACGTTGGCATGTTGCCACCAAGGGGTCTGATGCATAATCGGCCCAACCAATCTCACGGGAGATTCCATGCGCACGACTTCTAGGCCGGGGAGACTCACGGGTGAGGCGACTGGCATCGTGCCACCCCTCGAAACCACCTCCACTGGGCTTGAGGAGGGACATCTTGCGGACGGAGAGCCAGCGGTGGCATCGCAACACGCCGACCATGACCCGTCTTCTAATGAGAGATCCTCGCTCAGCCTCGTACGTTCATAGCTGCTGCATGAACCCTCCATTGATCCATGCACGTGGTCCAAATGACCCACCTAACAGTTGTTCTGTTAAATCTAAAAAAATGCCTACATCATAAAATTCCTGGGCAGGTAATACCTGGCTATATACATCTTAAAATTCAAAAGGTTTCTAGCTGGTACAAAAGCAAAAGAAGTTCCTTGGTGTTTATTTTTTTTTTAATTTTTTTAATTCAAATGTAATAATGTGAGACTGCTTTTCAGCTAAGATCAGCCAATATCCTTCGCTATATATCATGCTTTTCCAATGCAAGTTCACTGGTACTCAATCCCCCTACAGCTTCAGAAGGTACCACTCGCAGCTGCTGCCATTGATATCCCGCGGCGCGTTCACCCATCTCATCTTATTCGAAGACTTGGCTTGGTCTTCATTGTGATGTTTGAGGTTGTGACGAAACTCAATTGTTACGTGCTCGAATGTCTCGGTCTCGAACATATTGATCTTGATGGGTGGCTTCATGAGGTCCCTTACGAATGCGAAGGCCAGCTGGTCCCTCGGGTTGAATGCGTTCTGCTCGTTGAATAATAGGCACGAGAATCTGTTACTGCCGGTTCTGTGCTTTCTTATTATCAATGCTGTGTCCGGGACATCTGTTATTTTAACAAGAGGGAGATTGACTTCACATGTATAATCAATGCATATATACATACATTCCCAAACTTTTCGTTGTGTGAATCATGGCTTGTAGTATCAGAATAGTTTCCAGTAATTCCAATCATTAACTAAGAATTGATTTTTGTTTATACTAAATGAAAAGGGCCTGATTTGCATACTATCAATATGTTGTCACCACAATAATGAGCCAAAAAAAAAAAAATCAATCGAACACCCTAGATAAATCTATAGATACTGAACATGGATACGTCACAAATCGCATGATGAATCTCCACAACAGTTCATGAATAATATAATTCATTTTTAGATTAAATATTCATATTCTACAAAAAAATGGGTAATGGGGGCTTGGAACCATAGCTCATGGTTGACAAGAGTATTAGCTATCAGAGATTATAGGTTTGAGTTCGAGCATTTATTTTTTAAAAAATAAAGGCAGCTGAGTTCACAAAAATTTCACACATAATTGACTCTTATTTTCAAGTAGGCAGAGTAGAGTTAATATGGAACTTAGTAATGACATTATTCCAGAGAACTGATTAAGAGACAGAACCTGTTGTGTAAGGGAGTTTCTTGTGTGACCAAGGCTGCAACCCATTCTCACAGTACGCCTCCATCTGCGCCCTCAGGGACTCCACACCCCTTCACTTCTTACACCTCGCAGTTGCAATCGTCTCCTCCATCACATCAACATTGAAAGGGTGCTTTGCAATGGCCATGTCTACCCCCTCGGAGACCACCATAGAGTGGACTAGAAGCAGAGGATCCGCCATCAACTGGAGCTTTGCATCCAAACAAACACTGTACCTCGCATTAGGGAAAAGGCGGTGCACAAGGTGCTTTGGGATGACCCCATTCATGGCTGGATCATCATAGGGGAGCTTCCCCTGGACGGTCACAATGTTCCACGCACCATCTTTCGGTGGTCTAGAGGAGGGTGTGGGATTGTTGGAGATGATTTTGTGGGATTGGAGGTCTTGGAGGGTGGAGTTATCTATGAACATGAAAAAACATACAGTGTGAAGGGTCTCCACTCCAAGGTTTTTAGGTTGGCGAATCTTGTCATGGTTGTTGAAGATGGCCGATACCACCACCACTCCCTTGCAGCTCGCCATGGCCTGTCTATCTAAAGTAAATCAAAGGATGCTCCAATTAGCATAAAAGAATATTTGTTTGATGATGATGAGAAGACTGTTTATTGTGAGAAAAATTAGGCTATCTTTCAAAGAAGCAATGATCTAGTTGGCTTAAAATCTTGAAGAAAGAAAGAAAAAACTAAAAAGATTTTATAAAATGTATCATTAAAGAATGTAGTAGGAATTGCAATACATTATATGGAATTATGTAAGATTTTTCTCTGTGTACATCAAAATTTTGGAATTTTGGAAATTCCAAGGCAAATTGCAAATAAGATTTAGAGGGTGCTCTTCGTTTCATTTTCTTTTCATTTCCCATAATGAACAACCTGAATTATTCCTTTGATGTATTCTTACCTATGTACATTTTTGAATGATTCATAAAGAACTCATCACAACATAACAAGAAAATTCATCAACGAAACATTCACACAGGATTCTCGATAATCAAAGCCCATTTTCATCTGAACATTTGACATCCAAAAGCAAATAACAAACAGAATCAGAGAAAGAAATAGAAAGATCTATCTACAACCACTGACCAGAGTCTCTGATTGGGAATTCCGTGAAGAATCCACATGGGACCTCATCAGTCTTATCGAAAAACGATTTCCTCTCCTGTGTACTGAAACCCCCTCCAAACCTCTGTCCCCCATCTTTCAAGTATCGCAAACCGACTCCAAAATCCGTAGAATTCCCACAAAGAACTCTGATTTCTTCTAAAACCACTTCATAATCTGGAAAAATCCAAGAACCAATCATGGGTACATCAGAATTTTATCAAAAGACCCACCAAAGAACTGAATTATACATAACCATCTTGGATCACCTGTGAAGGTAACAGGTGAGGAACAGGAGGATCGTGTGGCGGGGATCGCGTGCTTGTGCTCGCCATAAGTGGTTGGGTAGGAAAATAGGAGATAATCAGGGGGAGGAGAATTGAAGAGACATTTTGTCTGGGAGAAGGAGATGTAGAGGGAGAAGAAGAGGGAGCTGAAGAGGTAGAGAAGGGAAAAGCAGAGGACCTTTGATTGGAAAAGCAGGGGAGGCTTTGAAGCCATATTGTTGAGATCACATGAAAAGGAAATGTTTGTGTGACTTGGGGAGTGTGATGTTCCTTCCAATTGGGGGGCCCTTTTCTTCTATGGGAGGGAAATACCCTTTTGGTGCAGAGTATTTGCGATTGATGGTTTGGGTTGGAAGTTTTCGTTGGGTGTTTTTGACCTCTTCTCTAACAAACCAGAGGAGAGTATCACCTGTTTTTTTTTATTGGTCACTTTTGAGAGAACATTGGGAGCACGTTAGCCCTCGTGGTAACTGAGTTTGTTGAGCAACCTGGAAGATGGTTGATGGGCAGGTAAATAGTGGGACCCATGGTAACATGCAGAAGGGGAAAAAGCAAAAGAGCGCTGAAATACACAGTATGTTTTATAGTTCAGTTGGAGGGGTAAAAATTAACTAATCAGGTTTGGGTCATCAAGATCTGGCCGCTCCGCTCCGCTCCTCCAGACGGCTTCTTTGTGATCGCCGATGCTCCTCCTTCTCAAACGTCATCGAACATAGGGTTGGGGGTGATCTGCAGAAGACTCTCCGACGCTTAAATTAGTAGAATACACAAAATAGGGCAGTGGTCAAAAGAATTTCACATTACCTTCATAGGGAAAATTGGTTCCCTATTTATAATGTTTTGCTAAAACTCTAGAATCATATGAAGATCACTCTCCCATCGGACAGATGAGATCGAATCTATGATTCTAGGAATGAATTTTACCTTAACTGGGGGATTTACAGAAACTGCTATTATATTCCCTGATAAATATACATAAAGTGTTGGGATTTGTGGATCTGTTGGTGATTAATCCCAAATCTTGCATATATTATTGTGATTTTAGAAGATCAATACCATGATAGCTTTTAGATTTAACATATCCACTAGATTTTATTTAATCAACAATTGATCATCCTTGATTTTAAAATAAGGTTTTGGGTTTACTGACTTGGATTGTCGCTCTGTTATTGGGGGTGGAAGGGCTGATGGGCCGGATCCACAAATGGTGGGTGATCCGGGTCGTGGGCCGCTGACACGTGGAAGCATAGTTGGGGGGCCTCATTTTTGGGCCCTACATTCAGTCTACAGTTACATACACTATAATAGCACAGTATATATTACGCTATTAAGCTGGACATAACATTTTCCAACTCAATAGGCAAAAGAGCATTGATACACTCAATCACTTTTGCAGCCACATTTTCCAAAACAATAGGCAAAAGAGCGTTGATACACTCAATCGCTTTTGCAGCCTTACACACTATAATAACACAGTTATTGTACTATCATAATTAGGGATGGTAAACGGGCCGAACGAGCCGAGCTTTAATATGTTCAAGCTCGGCTCGTTTATAAATGAGTCGAGCCGAGCCGAGCTCACGAGCCTCAATGAGCCTAGCGTTCTTCTTCATTTTATGGTTTTTAGGGATTGAAAATAAAATTTTAGCCTAAATGAGCCAAGTTCATGAGCTTAAACGAGCATAACTTTGTATTAATTTAATATTCTGATTTTATAAAGGAGTTTAAGTCAAACTTCAACTAAGTTTTAATAACACAAATGGGTCGAATTTGAACATAAAATGAAGCTCGATACAGGTCCCGAGCCTAACCGAGCTTTAAAACTTGTTCAGGCTCGCTCATTTGTCTAAATGAACGAGCCTGAACGAGCTCAAACCGAGCCGAGCCTGAGCGGCTTGGTTCATTTACCAGCCCTAATCATAATAGATGATACGACGAGTTATATAAGTTGATTAATAAACGAAGCATCGTAGTGTTTTGAGTTGTAGCATTGGATTGAAGCTTTTTTTTATCTGTTCATAATATATTTTTTAAGTAGGTCTTGTAGTCGTTTTTTCCTCTTTTAGGTTTCCACGTTAAAATTATGTGATTTTGTGCATTTTTTGTGTAGTTTGACTATAATCCTTTGAATAATTGAATATTATCTTTATAACTCATTGCAGTCCACACTGTTTCTTTTTGTAAAAAATTATATACTCTCCTATTGAAGTATAGATTGTTATACAAAATGAAATATACATGGTGTAATTTTTTTTCTCTTTGAAAAAATAAATTTTTTAAATTTATATATTATGATAAAACCTCGTACTATATAATATAAGCACAATAAGGAATATAATGCATTATCACGGTGAATGAGACTATAAAACAAACTGTAAAATGGACTTAGTGAATTAACACTGATGTTTATGAATATGCTTCTATTTGTCCACCCTTACGGTTTCAAGAGGTTTAAAATATCTCTTTCTGATGGACAAGGTCATCATCATCTCTCACTTTGTTCGAGTTGTCGAACTCATAGCTAATGCTTAGCTTCTATCGGTTAAAATTTAAGACCTAGAAATGAGTGAATAAGTCTAGAATAAGACTACTTTCGAATCAATGTCTTATATATAATAGGTTTAAGTGTTGATATTATACACTCAGTCTGTTTTATAGTCTCCATCTGTAGCCTCATCCACTACGATAGCCTATCGTCAAGGGCGGAGCTAGGAATTAGAGCAGGGGGTGGCTAGAGGGCCAATAGATGAGTAAGATAAAAAGAATAATTATAAATATATGATAAGTTAAAACGAAATTATGACAATTAGATAATGATATAGTCCCTGAAATAATGACAATCAATTCATATTAAAAGTTTTTTTTTACTTATTTTCTATATTTACTGATAAAAATCATTTATAGAAGATCTATTTTTTTTTTTTTTGAAATCTCATTACTCTCATCATGAAAAATAGAAAAAATAAAGTTTCAAAAATTAAAAATATGAATATGAAGAAAATAATTGATCACAAAAATAAATAAAGATATTCTTTAGGCTTATATTCTGGAAAGATACTTTCAAATCTAACTTTAGAAAAATCTAAGAGACTCAATATAGTAATGATGAAAAATAAAATAAACAAAAAAAATCACTAAACCATCCAAATAAATGATTTTCCAACACTTCAAAATCAAACACCGACGTTCCCGTGAAAACAAAGTTTATCAAAAAAAAATTTCAGAAAACACCCACGACTCCAATAACTTATTTGTAACAAAGCTAACACACTCAGCCCATTTTGCAACTTATTTGTATTTGCCACATCTAATGCAGTATATAAATTTAGTTAACGTAATGTATATTCCACTATCTCCGTATATAATATTACAAAAAGTGTAAATAAAATATATGCATTTATTTCAAATGATTATGTACTTTATTTCTATAAAAGATTAATATACATTATTATATGAGTATACAATTAAAAAAATCAAATGTATGCATGCTAATTGAGATGCAAATGGGATTTGTATGTAACATTTTTCAATTTCAAACCACTCATTTCAAAAATAACATTTTTTCAAAATACCCCAGTGAATTACTATTTTCGGCAATACCCCTATTTTGAATGGTATTGCTACAAAATTTAAATTTTTTTATATTGTGCAAAAATACCCCTTAAAAGAGCATTGATGTAAAATTTAAATGGATTTGAATAGATTTTCAAAGGGGTACCTGACAATATAAGGTTTTTTGAGGGATTATATGCAAATAACCCTTTCAATAGGCACTAATTACTTATGTTGATGGGGGGGTATTTGACAATATAAGGTTTTTGAGGGTTTATTGAAAAAAAACCTTTCAATAACCCCCTATGATCACCTATGTTGATGCAGCTTGCGGGGCCAGGCCCCAGCCAACCCCCTGGCTCCGCCTCTGGGGATAAATACAAAAAACAATATTTTATTTAAAGAAAATGTTACGCCCAAGTCGATTTCCAGCCTAATATCCAGTCTCCATGTCAGCTAAACATTTTTGGGGGTGGGTGACATGGTCACCACGTAGACGAGGACGACTCGTAAAACAAAATTTAGTTTGGCGGGGATTTTTGGGTTTGGTTTTGAAATTCGAAATTTAAATATGGGTGATTAGATGGTTGCTTTTTTGAGATGTGATGGCGGTGGACACAATTATCGAGTGCTTTATTTTATCGATGGACGTATTTATGTCAGGTCTGATATACTGGACTTATCAGCGCATATGTGTCGATAATTTTTCATGAAAATCGAGGCTCTCACTTTCTGTCACAGAAATCTCTCACACATCTCTCACTCATCCTCACTTTTTCTCACAAAATCACTCTCTCTCCCCCTCCCATCCTGTAAACTCTTAGTCTCCCTCAACCTCTCTCTCTCTCCCTCTTCCTGAATCTCTCTCTCTCTTATTCATTTGTTGGTGTCCGTCGACACCGTCGCCTGAGTCAAGCATGACATCCATCTCTCCCACTCAAGTTGTGTGAGTTGTTTCCGACGGCGGCGTCGCCTCTACTATGTCTATCTAGTTTTTTTTATTTTTGTAATTTTTAGATCGATCAAAAAAAATTACCATGCTAGGTTTATTTAGTTAGAATTTTGTTTTCACCTCATTTTTTCAGTTAAGAAATTTTTAATATAAAAAAAAACACCATGGTTTTTTGCCTCCATTGCTCTTTTATTTAGTTAGCAATTTTTAATTCTGAAAAAAATCTCCATGTGTTTTCGCATTCGGTGCACTTTTGTTCAGTTAGGAATTTTTAATTCAGAAACAGCATGCTAGGCTTATTTAATTTTGTTTTATTCATAACATGCATATTTTTTTGCTTCTCTAGAAGTATGTGTGTTTTTTTTCGTATTATTGTTATGTGCTACAATGGGAGCATATGCTACTGGTTCAGTGCATATGCTCTGTTGGAAGAGCATGTACAATCATTATTTTTTACAATATTGTTATATGCTTATGTTCAAAGCATATACTTCTTTGGAAGAGCAATGTTTTAATGTTTAATTTGAGTTGCACACATATATAGATTGATTTAATATTTGCAGTCATTATGTGTTTGGAGTCTCATTCTACCTTTTGTTATATGTATCTCTGTAAAAAAACTAATATATCTCATTTGCTGTGCAATGTTGAAAGTTGATATCATGAAGTCCGTGAAAAGATCACACAAAAACTTGGAGGGGCATGTGGAGTAGAGGCATGTGAGGGAAAATGATACTTCACTAATTGCGTCATCGCTTTGAATGTGTGTGTATAATTCAATTTTTGTCTCTGCTTGCATTATTTGGAATGTAAGAATTGTAATGAGATATATGCATGGTTTACTGAAGCACATACTTTATTATCAATTTTCATATGATTGTCTTGTTTAGGCATTTAGAATGGTATGAGATCCTTAAAGTGGTATATGTTTTGTTTATCAACGCATATACCTTATTATTATTATTTGTCGTATGACTCTTGTTTGGCTATGTTGTTGAATGTACATATTGATAAGGCATATGCATTATTTATCAACACACATAACTTATATTCATATTTTGTTTGCTTGTCTTGTTCAAATATGTTGTGGTATGTACATCAGGCAATGCGGCATATGCTTTAATTATCGACTCACATGACTTATCATCATTTTTGAGTAAGTGTATTGTTCGACTATATTGTGGTATGTACATCATTGATGAGACATATTTCTGTCAACACGAAAAGATGAGAGAGGTCCATGTGGCCATGGGTAAATCACTTCATCATGAGATGTCAATTATTCAAGGTGAGAGGAAACGATTGGCTCGCAGTAGAGGTACCTATTTATCTATAAGGATAAGTGCGCTTTATTTTAGCATATGCCTTGTTTAATGAAGCATATATGCACTTGTGGTAATTGATGGTTATTCAAGCCCTCCATCCCAGCTAGGCCGATTCTATATGTGTATGCAACTTTAACGTATATTCCCTTACATCCTTTTATCATTTCATTTGGGAAACATTCAAAATTGTTTATATTCTTCTCTTAAATACTACAACAATATTTTAGTACGGGCATGGAAGGAGCCGTGAAGTTTTTCAAATCATTTGCGTGGCTGGGGATGCAATAAAAAATGATTTGGGAATGATTATATTTCCCCTTTTTCATTCAAAGCATTGGTTCTTACTGATACTGGACAGGGAGAAAAAGACATTCGAAGTGTATAATTCGCTGAGTGAAGAAATCTATAAATCGTAGGGTTTATTGTGATAAACTGCTAAAGCAAACGATACTAAATTACACAAAGGTTTGACGATCAACACTCACTCAGAGATCCCAAAATCGTGGGCATTTATTGTGATAAACTTACAATCTGTTTGTATTGCATAGGATCCAGTGGGTTTATGAAGGCAGCGAGTTTCATTTCAAGTCGCTCGAAGACATAAAGTTCATGAGTGCCAAGGTCGCATCTACGATTCTAGTGAACAGGGGTTCTCTAATGTAGTAGATAATTCAGCAAATGATCAACAACATGGCATAGACGTTCCCTCTGGAGTAGATAATTTTATCAATCACGCAGCAACCCAAAGGCACACCTCTATTTCATGAGGCATCTAACCATTAACATCAACCTTCCATCTTCTTGAGATTATGTCTGGAATTCAGGTTTCTAAACATCTAGGAAGAACTGCAGCAATGGAGTCTCACGACTTGGAGTTGGCAACGGTGATCTTTGTTCTAAAGATTTGGAGGCATTATCTCTACGGTGAAGAATTTGAAGTCTTCACTGACCATAAGAGTCTGACATATCAAAAATCTCAGCCAGATTTGAATAATCGTCAGAGGCGATGGGTTGAATTTCTGAAGGACTACGACTATAAAATCCAGTATCACCCCGGCAAGGCAAACGTGGTCACGAATGCACTAAGTTGTCAACCTTTAGGAATTTTGTCGCACATGAGGGTTGGTCAATGGAAGCTCTTGAATGAAGCAGCCAATCTTTTCAGTGTGATACGCCCATCAATAAAGATTTCATTGCACGGCTTGTTGTTTAGCCAAATCTCATCGATGAAATTAAGAAGGCACAGTTGGAGGATGAAGAGTTGAAGAAGGTCTCGTCTGAAAAGGACCAAGGATTGAAGCCGATGGAGTCCTTTGTTATCGAGGTTGTGTTTGCGTTCCTACGGACACCGAGTTGAAAAAGAAAATCCTTGATGAAGCACATAGATCTCGGTACACCATACACTCTGGCGGTACGAGATGTATCAGAATCTTAAACTGAACTTCTGGTGGAATGGAATGAAGAAGGACATTTCAGAGTTCATGTCGAAATGCTTGATGTATCAAATGTTAGGTGGAACATCGAAGTCCTGCTAGAAAACTGCAACCATTAGAGATCTCATAGTGGAAGTGGGAACATGTCACCATGGACTTTGTGACAGATCTACCAAAGTCAAAAAAGGGGCATGACAATGTTTGGGTTGTAGTAGACCAATTGATGAAGTCCGCACATTTTTCGACGATGCGCGTGAATGATTCACTAGAGACACTGGCAAAGTTATATATCCAAGAGATTATTCGTCTTCATGGAACGCAGTTAGTATTATTTCAGATCGAGATTCATGTTTTATCTCACATTTCTAGAATGCACTCCAAACGGCATTGGGGACAAGGCTAAATTTCAGCACAGCATTTCACCCTCAATCGGATGGACAGTCTGAAAGGACCATTCAAACTTTGGAGGATATGTTGATGGCTTCTGTGATTGACTTCGGTGGAAGTTGGGAGATCATTTAGCATTGGCTGAGTTTGCATACAATAATAGTTTCCAAGCGAGCATTTAAATGTCACCTTTCGAAGAGTTGTATGGAAGGAATTGTCGCACACCTCTGTGCTGGGATGAAGTTGGTGAGAGAAGTCTTATTGGGCCAGAACTCGTACAAGATACAATCGACAAGGTGAAATTGTTCGTGATCGGCTTCGAATAGCGCAGAGTAGACAGAAAAGCTATGCCAACAATCGTAGGCGGGAGTTGGAATTCACGATAGGAGATCATGTGTTCTTGAAAGTATCTCCATCCAAGGGTGTGGTTCGATTTGGACAGCGGGAAAACTGAATCCACGTTTCATCGGATTGTTTGAAGTTTTGGAAAGGTTGGACCAGTGGCGTATCGCTTGGCGTTACCGCCGCAGGTGGATCATGTACACAACGTATTTCATTTGTCGATACTAAGTAAATACGTACATGACCCTTCTCATGTCATTGAACCGGACTTGGTTCAAGTGCAGGAAGACTTTTCCATTATCGAGCAACCGGTTAAGATTTTGGATCAGAAAGAGCAAATCTTGCGCAACAAGACCATTCTGTTGGTCAAAGTGCAGTGGCAGTATCATCCAGGAGTGCCCGAGATGACTTGGGAGCGTGAAGAGGAAATACGTGAGAAGTACCCTTGTTTTTTGCATCTACTTGAGGTATGCTTCGAATTTAGGGACTAAATTCCTATAAGGGGAAATGATGGGGCAACTATGACTTTTAGACCATAATTAAACTGATTTTATGGTGTTTTTAATATTCCAAATTTTTAAAAATTTGGCATGGTTGGAAACCTTGTTTTGTTAGCTTTCCAACATTTTTTACGGATCATAAATCGGATGGTATCGAGCAAGTTATAACCGTTTTTATGTCTTGGAAAATCTATCCAGAGGTGGCTACTTGAAAGTAGCTGTCCCTGTCGAGAGGTGGCTATTCGAAACTAGCCGTCTCTTCCTGACGGCTCAATTCAACTAGCCGTCGGACATCTGTGCGTAGAAATGCAGAAATTTAGGGATTTGATGGAACTGCTGAATATATTATTATTTTCTTCGGTGGAAAGTCATTGCATGTGTTTAGCCCCATAAATACCTAACTTTGGATGCCCTAAGACCCATTTAGAAAACCCTAATTCGAGTCCCTTCTCTCTCTTATTTTATCAAACCCTAAAAGGGGCCTTTTCGGTGATCTCTGAAACGAAATCCTTTGAGGATCAAGGTGGGTCCTTCTACTTTGTTTTTCTTAATCATAATTAAGATTTTTATTGCTGCTAATCACCAATGATGGATTCATCCCGAGGTGATTCGGATTCATGTGGTTTTATGGGTTTTCCTTCTTTATTATGTCATAGTTTCTATATGATATTGATTTATTTGGATCTCGATGTTATGTTAATCAATTGATGACGTTTTTAAGATATTTTTATAAGATTCAACATTGTTTTGGATTATTTATACATGGATCATGGTTAGGATTATTTTTCTTAAGATAGAAAACATGTTTAGGATTTCTAATGCTTGTTTTGGGTACCACCTTGCATGAACCTGAACCTCATATGTTTTCATCGCTGTTTTGATGAGTATTAACATAGATCTATGTTATTTATTCGTATATATATTGGATCGGTGGTTTTCAAGGTTTTTTGGATAGGTTACATATGCTTTGATGCACAACTAATGGTCTTGCATGGATCTAGGTTAGGAAGACATGATCATCATATTAAATTTATTATATCGTAGATCTTGGTATTGTTATAATGTAATCTAGTTTATATATTCAGATTTATATTATTTATTATTTGAGTTTTATTGATTTATTGATATTTGAATAGAAATCATGCCTAGGTCTACATAAATTTTACATGCATGATAGAAACATGTATTAGGATATTTTATCATTATTAATCTACTATTTTTTAATATTTAAAAGCTACTTTAAGGTATGAAAATATATGGTGTCTGTGGAGGTAAAAATTTGCACTATGGCACGTGTTGTATAAAGGCGATATGTGGGCCACCTAGCGTAAGGCCCATCAGGCCCGATCCACGAAACGTGACGTCATCTCTAGTGCTGACACGACTGGACTTAAAGATCTAGTCGGACAGTCATGTCTCGAGAAGAAGTCACACCTCAAGTGATCTAAGGCACGACCAGACGACAGGTCTGGTCGGGCGACTTTGTCACTCAGGTGCGAGTGATCTAAGGCAGGTCTGGTCGGTCGACCTTACTCCTCGGCAAAGCGCCAGAAACATAATGCGTGAACAGACTTGGAAACGGTCAGAAGACCATCAAACGTCTGTAACCGCCACGTTTGTACTTAATGCCCATTATCATCATAACGTGGGTAATTAAGAACGACGTGGAGATTAAATGCAGGGAACATTTCCCTAAGAAATAGCTCACTAACTCTTAGTGACAAAAATGGTTACAAAGTAACCAACTGAAGTACGTGAGACTTGATCCCCCAGCGGGTAGGTAGGCAGCCTATAAAAAGGTCGTGCGACGGCACTCTTACGGCATCGATCCATCGATCAATAGATTAGATTCTAGATTCCCGACTCGGGCAATCAAGAACAATCACAGTGACAACTCAGTCATTTGTGACAGCATGGCACAGTCTCTCCCTTTCACCAACAAATCCCATTTCCGTGTAATCCTACAAAAAATCCATTAGTCAAATCCTTTTGATGTTCCTAATCTCATAAATTTAACTGTGAGGGAAAAATATGCTCCTCAGTGTTAATATCACCATTCTTCAAATTAGAGATTTCGTCATTTTCAGTATTTTGATTTATCATCGAATCGATCATTTAGGGATCAAACTTAAATTTTTTTCATATGTTTTTTTATCTATATTCCTTTATGAGAGAGAGTAGGTATGAGTTTTGGATGTTTGGGTAGGGAATCAGGGTCATTAAGGGCATATTTACTATTTTTGGGTCTGCCAGGAGGTGGCTACTTGAAAGCAGCCGTCGGAAGCCAGGCGGCTGGGTTTGAGTAGCCGTCGGACTCTGATGGCTAAGTTTGAGTAGCCAGTTGAGTCCAGTCTTTTGGTGCTCTTTGATTTTTATTTAATCATTATGTGTCTCGTATATGATCTGGTTCATTTGTATGAGTACCCTCAGGTGCAGTAGACTTTCGTTAGCTTTCTTGTTAGTCCGGTAGTCTTGCGTAGGACCGGAGGTGAGTGGGTCTTGTCTCCTATGTAGTTTGAAGGATTTTATGAATGATTTTTAAATGCTATTTTTGTTATAACCTCGAGCATGTCATATTATATATTGGTTGATGTCTTATTAAGTATTGTATTGAAAGGGTTATTATTTTGAAACTGTCGCATGCATATTATTGAAATGAAAGTATGTGTTGATCATGCATACATCGCATTCGTCTAGGTGACATATCCTAGGTGGCTTAGTCTAGGTGACTACGGTTCAGAATGGACCCAAGTCTAGGTGATTTATGTCTAGGTGACATGTGTCTAAGTGATACGAGTTTCTGTGCGAAATCCTTGCGGCTAGGTGCCGCAGATGGCTAGGTGCCATGGGATACGGGCATGCGTGAATATTGCATTCATATGCATTACATGTTTTGACTAGATTTGAGGCGTGCATAAGCAAATGAGATTTTTATTAAGTTGGTATATTGAACAATTATTGTAATTGCAAATATCATATTATTGTATGTTGAAAATTATTTCTTATCAAATATTATTGTGATATCAATTATTATTGGGACCTAAAATTTTATTCACTGAGCGCATGGTAGCTCACCCCTTTTTTCCAACTTATCAGAGTAGTCGTTGATGATCGTTGATCTCAGTGGTGAAGACGTAGCTTGCGCATTTATGTTCCGTTGTATTTAGGTGGTTGAATAAGCCTTTCTTTGGCATGTAGTTTTCCTTAGTCCCTTTCAGCAAAAACAGTTGGATGTTGTGTTTGGTATTTATTTCGTATGTAATCATCCGTGTTTGGATGAATTATGTTTAGATCCTGGTTATGTTTTCATTGGCATGATTAAATAAATCTCCTATGTTTTAGTACTGTGTCACCCGTGTTTTATTGAGAGTTCAAGGTAACGAACCGTATTCAAGCTTCAAAATGGAGTCTTGGGTATGAGAGTGTTACACATATACCTAGTTTTTTGACAGAAAAATGAATTGTCCCCTACCAGATTTGGTGTTCTCTAAAATTAGAAGATTCTTCAACTTTGCAAGAAAAAGAAAACAAATCAATGTAGCACAAAAAGAAATGAACTATTCATTGTTAGGTATTCAGTTGTTGGAAGAGATTGAGAACAAAAAACTGTAGTTGGAAATGGAAGAGAGAGAGTGAATTTATTTGCATTGACACGGAGGCAAAAAGGGGAGATCAAAAAGGGAGGGTCCAAAATTTTGGTGGGATGTTTTGGGGGGAAATATTTTGGGGTGGGTGAGAAAAGGTGGGGTGCTGACGTGGACGAGGGGGGCTGATGTAGAGACTGGATTCTTGGCTGGAAACAGACCTGGGTGTAACAATACCCTTTATTTAAATCTTTCCAATGTTTTATTTTCTACAACTTACATAAAGTAATATGTAAGTATTATATATTAGTCATAGAAACTATAAGATCAGTGAAAAAATACTATATATATTAGTTACAGAAACTTAATATATATTACTTACAGTAATGTAGATACCCCAATTTTGACCGTCCAGAAAGACAGAAATACTTCAAGTAACACCTGGAAATAACCCACATTTGGACATCTAATAGAAAAACAAAAATACTTCAGGAAACTGAAAACCCTAACCTTAACCTAAACCCCGACCTAAACCCTGGCCCAAACCCTGACCTAAACCCTAACCCCGACCTAAACCGTGGCCCAAACCCTGAAAGCCCTAACCCTGATATAAACCTTGGCCCAAACCCTGGAAACCCTAACCCTGACCTAAACCCTGGCCCAAACTCTAACCCCGGAAACCCTAAAACCTAAGAAACCTTGGAAAGGGGCGGCTAACCAAAGCTAGCCGCCCCACACCAGGCTGCTAGTCTCTACTAGCCGCCCCCCTGGCTGACCCTGAACCGCTTCCCTGGATATGACATAAAGCAGCATTAAATGCTGATCATTGCGGTGGTGTTGTGACCTTTAGCCGCCCCATCTTAGCCAGTTTCAAACCAAGTAACCTGACCCAAGCCACCGCTTGTCAGAGATGGGACGTTTGGCAGGTCATGATGGGGGCGGCTACCAGGAAGTAGCCGCCCCATACTGGGCGGCTGGTTAGGACTAGCCGCCCTTCACCTGGTCCTGACAGAAGAACCAGAGAATTAATGAGGGGTTTAATCAAACACACTATTAACTAAGTCATTCTATTACCCCCTGGATATTCCCCTGCCTCTTTTTTACTATAAATAGAGGGGGTTCAAAATATTTTTACAACATCAACCAATCTCCAATCCACAACCCCCACAAGAGTTCCAATTGACAATTCCCTTCCAACCACTAGAAATCCCTAGAGAGAGAGAGAAAGAGAGTCCCATTTGTAAGAGAAAAATTCATTCCCTACACAAAATCACCCTCTCATTCCATCCTCCAAAAACCGGGTTAAACCTAGCTTAACCTTCTGTCCAAAAACCAAACCCATTTCCTACCCAAAGTTCTGTCCAAACCAACCCAGGCCCTGGACGGGTAAACCCTAGTAGCCGCCCCTTGTCCGACGGCTGAAACCCACTAGCCGCCCCATATCCACACCCCACCTACACCCCTTTTGTCCCAAGACTCCTTTAGTCAAACTCCAGAAGCAGAATCGGATTACCAGTTTTTCACCTCTGTGTACGGTATATCCGTGTCTCAGATCGGAGACCCCACAAACTCCCCACGTAAGCGATCAAATCCAACCCAACATTTTTCTGCTTTTTGAAAAAGCAGGTGAGCGATCACACACACCCTTGAATCCTCTTGAGCCGTTATCGGGCGCCTCGACCTAGGAACAATACCCCACCACCCTTCCGAGAGAACGATCCGATCGAGCCCGCCAGGGCACGTATCAGATCCAAATCCCCGAAGAACCTCCACACACGCGGATTTTTCAGCACCGACAAGTAAGTCTCACATCAACTTACAAAACTCTACAGTAAATTGTGACGATTTTGGTAGATGGGTGATTAAAGATACGGAAGGGTATTTATGTGGCATGGCAGGGGATAGAAAAAAAATGGGTCTGTACAACTAGGGTATAGAAAAAAATTTAAAAAATGTGAGAGCAAAGAAAATATGGGAGGTTGGTTCAGAGATATAAGGGTGCGTTTGGTTGCGCGATTGCAAAACTGATTCTGCAGGAATCTGCGATTGCAAACCTGATTCTGCAGGAAGCTCACTTTCTCAGCTTTTTAAAATCGCAGCTTTTGGACACTATTTGCCTGCAATCGCTGGGTTTAAAACTGCGATTACAAAACTGTTTGGTTGCACGATTGCAAATGCAGCTTCTTGCAATCGCAATCGCAGCGCAATCGCACAACCAAACGCACCCTTAGACAATTAACCTAAAAAAAAGTTGGTCAGAGACGGTTTGCGCGTCCGGTTCCGTAGGTTACGGTGAGCCCCACCACAAACATAACGATATCGTGCGGAAAATCCTTCTTCCCGCCGGCGGCGACAGTTACTCCTCGCTTCCCTCGAGGGGTCTTGTTTCCTGGCCTCCATCAAAAAAATATATATATTATTAATCCAAATCCAAATTTTTTTTAGAAAAAAAAGCTATCAAAGTATCTTCTGTTGGTAATGGGAGGCTTTCCAAAGAAAATCGTGGGGAACAATTAAGAAGAGGAGGCCACTTTCTCCAACTACCTTTCTTTTTATCATCTTCTTCTTTCATCTTTCTTTCTCTTTTTTTTTTCTTGTGAGCGAAATATAAACCGAAAAAAAGAAGAGAAAGAAAGAGAGGCACTACCACCCTCCTCTATCAATCTAATTCTTTCAGTTCCAAATCTACCCCTACCACTTGGTGAGGATCCTACTTTGCTTGCGAATGTAGGCTTCTTGATTAACTTTTTTTTTTCTTTATGGGTTTTGATGATTGTGGGTTTTGTTTGTTTTTCAAGGATTAGCTCTTTCAACCGTCGAACGCATAGGGGAGCTGTCTTTTTCAAACATTTGAGAGGAATCCAATTTATAGAGGAAGATGAGGGACTCAGATATGCTCATCACTTAATAATTCTAAGCAGATTTTCTTGTTTTGTTGGAGAGTTTGTTGTATATGTTTGTTTAGATTAGGATAGTTTTTTTTTTCAAATCTTTTTTGGGTCATATATGTATATAGAAACCTGAGGGTACAGAGAGGTTTCAATGTCTCAAAGTTAATTGTAACCATTTGCGATAGCCTCCATCGGATTTGTCAAGCACGTATCATTGGAGATGGGGGGACGATGGAACCTCTATGGGTTCCATCTCCACAGGGTCCTTTCCCTCGTAGTGATGCTGCATCTTTACATTGATGAATGCTTGTCGCTTAACCCTGAAGGTCTTTGATTGAAAGAATTTCGCAATGCTGCTTTGAATGTAGATTCATATGATTTATTCTCTTCCTTGTAGGCTGATTGTGGGTGAAATTTACGGTGCAGGGTTGGCGCTATTGGAATTCCGGGCTAAGGTTGAGGTCAACCCATATGAGGCATTTGCGAACTGGAATCCGAATGATGGGGATCCATGCGGGTGGTCTGGAATTCGATGCACTGATAGTAAAGTAGAGATGTTGTACGATTCTGTCCATTTTCTTTCTCTATTTTTTCTTCATGTGATCTGGAAAGTTGATGTGAATAAGTAAAGAATGAGATATTGATAATGAACTTGTAATGCAATGATTTTTTTTCCACAAATTAAATGGTTTCAAGGATTTTAACCCAATTTAAGATGATGAAGGCCTTGACACTTTGTTTTATTTATTTTACTGATGACACCTCTCAGTTGATATGGATGGCAGGAAATGATTTGCTTGTGTTGTCAACTACTGCTTTCACTTCTTTTTGTATTTGTGAATTGATGAGTTGGTCCATTGTGCTATTCTCATCTATCCTTGGATTAAGTATATAGTATTTATGGATGATCCTTACATTGAACAAATTCTTACTTGCAATATTTTAGGGCCTTTTTTCTGTTTTTTAAATTGGTCATACGTACTCATTTGAATTTGTGATGAAATATCATCTATTTCAGGGATTTGAGAGAGTTATCCTTAGGGGGACTGTTGGCACCTGAGCTGGGAAAACTTAGCCACTTAAGATCTCTGTAAGCTTTTTTTCTATCTGCATTTCTCTTTTAATTCTAACCATGCATGCATTTCTTTTCAAGTTGCTGCTTTTTGGATAGCTGTCATGTATAGATCTGTAGACTGAAGGATTTGTTTATTCTTTTGATGATCAAGACACAGAGATTGTTATCTACCAGGAGTATTTTTAAAGGAGAATCTTTGTTAGTTCTAAGGCAGATATCAAAGTCTGCGCTCTTATAGAAGTTGAGAAATTTCTATACAAGGCAGTGTAGTATGCCAACCCTTAAAAAAGTCTTGATATTTTTCTTTAGATTTGTCTTTATGTATCTGAAATTCTTGCATATGCAGCATTCTTTACAAAAACAATTTTTCCGGAGTCATTCCAAAAGAGTTGGGGAATCTAACTATGCTGGAGCTATTGGATTTAAGGGGTAATCATTTGAGTGGAATGATTCCAGCTGAACTGAATGAGATGCTATCGCTTAAGCACCTGTAAGTTTCCCATTATTTTGCATCTTCATATTTGTATTCCATTTTCTCAAAGTCACTTCCCTTCTATTGAGTTTCAGCCTTCTCTTTGATGATGAACTGCACAGCCGCATACCATTGTTGCCATCTGAGATGCACTTTGATCAAATTCTCATGTCTGAAATGGAGAGTGAAGTTGGATGTATAAACAGAAAAGTTGGGCAATGGTACGTGATTATCTGCTTCCGTTTACATTCCCATTTGGAATGTTTACATTGGTTATCATCTTTTCTTTGCTGTGTTTACTGGCTTCTATGGCAAGTAATTTTTTTAATTCTATTGCCTGAAAGAAATCCACATGCACTCTTTCATGATATGCATATTCATTCGGATTTTGATTGCATTGTAGAAGAACAAATAAACAGATCTCAACTAGTGTGCTTTTTTGGTAAAGCAAATTATCATTTTACTTATACAGATATGAATAATCTGTAAACCACATTTTGTTTACTATACTATTGACACGCTGAATATTCATTATACTGGATTGCAGATTCTTGGCATATCTCTGTGCCTTGCATTAAATGTGTTTTTGTTTCAAACATTTATAGATAATGTGTATATTCCAGTATATGGCAGCACAGCCTGAGAAAACTGAGCGCAAATACATTTTTGAAGCTGTTCAGAGGGAAACTGCTGAGTCTTCTTGATGCATTTCCAAAGTATGTGACTAAAATTTGCAACTTCACTTTTATGTTTATAAGAAATTTATTTATAGAAGGAAAGCTATTTTCTGTCAAGGTTGAATTTCAACAATGGCACTTTAGGGGGGCACGAAGTCAAACATGGTTCCAATCTACCAAGTAAGCTTGAATTCACTCTCTGTCATGGATTTAAAGCTGAAAGGTTCACACCACTTCTAAGAGTAGATAAATCTTGTCTCTGTCATTAGCAGGCTCAACTGAACCTTATGTACTGCAAAATGTTCAGCCAGTGGTAAATTCTGTTCGTCGTAGGCTACTTGAAGAATCAAGCAACCTCCCTGCTTCCCCTATAAGTTCCTCTGTCCCTATTGGCCCAGCGGTTACTGTTCCATCAATTGGAAGTGGCTCATTTCCTGCAGTGCCGAACCCCAAAGGAGATATTGGTAAGAATAATCCAACTCCATCAACTGAAAGGGATCCGTCAGTTGCAGATCCTCAGGCTTCCCCAACTATTGTTTCTGATGAGAAGCCAACAAGCTTAGCTGGAAATCAACCAGCATCAGGAAAAGAATCAGTGAAAAAGTGGATGTATATTCTTCTCCTTCCTGGGTCTGCCTTGCTATTTGCAGTAGCTTTTGTCATGCTGCTCATGGTCCGACGTCAAGGTACCACAACTATTGGCCCTTGGAAGAGTGGACTTAGTGGTCAATTACAGAAGGCATTCATAACAGGTAAAAAAAGTAAAAACAAAATTAACTTTCATCTGTTTCTTGTCATCTGTCACACCAGAAAAATTCCCGTGGGCTGGTTAATTTATGCCTCAGTAACTGATTTTTTACTCTTTGTTTGAATATCATGCAAAACCATGATTGCCTTTTAACATGTCATGAATGGATACCCCAATGAAGTATTAATTTAAAAATTTTCAGGGGTTCCCAAGCTGAACAGGGCTGAGTTGGAAGCAGCTTGTGAGGATTTCAGCAACATCATTGACAATCTTCCAGGTTGCACTGTTTTCAAGGGGACATTATCTAATGGAGTTGAGATAGCAGTTGTTTCTGCTGCAATTGGATCTGCCAAAGACTGGTCGAAGCGCTCAGAGATGCTATTCAGGAAAAAGGTATAAAATCTTGCAGCATAATACTTCACGCCCATTCATCATGAAACTGCTTGTTTGACCCATTTGTGACACATTTTGAATTATGGAATTTTCCAGATTGACAGCTTGTCACGAGTAAATCACAAGAACTTTGACAACCTTATTGGATATTGTGACGATAATGAGACATTTAGTAGGATGATGGTGTTTGAATATGCTCCTAATGGGACCCTATACGAGCATCTCCATGGTAAGATCGAATGTATCTTAAATTTGACAAGAGTGGGTTATACTACATTCAATATAATATTTGGATCACTTCATTCTATACTGTTATTGCAGTCAAAGATTCTGAGCATCTTGATTGGACTGCTCGGATGAGGATTATTATGGGGATGGCTTACTGTCTTCAGTACATGCACCATGATTTGAATCCACCTGTTTCACACACCAATCTTCAGTCAAGTTCAGTACTATTGACCGATGATTATGCTGCCAAAGTAAAATTCCCATCTCATTCTTTCCTGCGTGCATTATGAATCTGCTGTTGTATGCTGATACTGGTTTTCCTTTCTTTCCAGATTGCTGAAATCGGATTCTGGAAGGAGGTTGTTAAGAAAGGAAAAATATCTGGTGATGATTCCTCCCATATCTGTGAAGACTTGAATGCAGATTCTGCAAGCAATGTCTACAGTTTTGGACTATTACTTTTGGAAATCATTTCTGGAAAACATCCTTATTCTGAAGAAGGCGGTTCCCTCCTAAATTGGGTAAGTGCAATCTATCTACTGTCTTTATATTTGATTTCCGTCTTGACACTTCTGATGTCCCACCTTTGAATAGATAACATTGTCATTTGTGCTATTGTTTGATAAAAGTTTTATTTTAAATAATTAGGCTGACCATTTTTTTCTTAAAATGACCAGGTGACTGAATATTTCAATGACAAGCGCAATATCAGTTATATGATTGACCCCTCATTGAAGGCCTTCAAGGACAATGAACTGGATGTGATATGCGAGGTCATCCAGGCATGCATTCATCAGGACCCGAAGCAGAGGCCAACAATGAAAGATATCGTTGGTCGGCTGAGGGAAGTTATAACGATATCTCCCGATGCTGCTACCCCGAAGCTCTCTCCACTGTGGTGGGCAGAACTTGAGATACTCTCATTGGAAGCCAGTTGAAGAAAATTTTCTATCTCGTATGCGTCTTTGTGCAGCTCATTATATATACACACACATTGTCTTGCCCAATCTTTGCATTTCCTTGTTATGATTGCATATAAACTAAAGATTTGTCTTCTCCTACCTATCAGTCTCCACCATGCCACTCCTCAAGCTTCTGTTACACACACACACACAGAACCCCCTCATCTCCCTAACAATAAAGTGCGGCTTAGAGCTTTGCACGTGGGTGTTGATGCCCAGTTTGATATATATAATTTGAGAAACAGTGAATTGAATTATTTGTTTGAGTTTTAAATTTATTTTCACACCAACTTGAAATGTACATTATTCACTGTCCTTGCAAATGTTTGTTTTGGTTTATATAGTTTTCTTTTTTGGTGTATGTATCTCATTTCAATTGAGACACTGCTGAGACATAACCCATTAAAATGCTTGCATATATCACAAATTAACAGCACAGGAGAATGAAGAGTTGTCTGGCACACCAAGATTCAACAATCCATACATGTCCTTCAAAGAAGCAATTCTGCAACAGATTTCCCCATATGAAGCTTTCCTTGAAATCCATGGATGTATTCTGAAAAGGAAGCACTGCCATCCTACCTGGCAGGGTAAACTTATGTTTTTTTCTTTTCTGAGGCTCCTTGGGCACTAGCATGACCACAGCTTTGCTCATTATAACCTATTTGTCACTAAGCTATTTTTAGGTGATCAGGTATCTATGCATCCCACAGTGGAGTTTGGTAGTAGTGACACCTTTCCCCTTGGTTGGTAATCAGCCAAAATTGCCAATGAACTGCATTTTATGTCAGCGTCTATAGTCTGTACTTCAACCATAAATGTTTTTACCTAGGACTTGGACACTCGTCGTAGCCTCTCCAATTGATCCAAGGTGAAAAGACTGATAACATGATAAATAATAGGCTTCTTGGAGGGAAAACAACCTCGCTACTCTTTGAGGGAGCCAGACCTTCTGTTTCATAGTTGAATTATTCTATGATCTAAATTTGGCTGTTTTACAACTAATTACCCAAAAATGTAGAAAACTAAATAACAAACAAATAATAAAAAATTATCCTAAAGATAGATCTATTTTGAGGTTCTAAAAGAGGACACAATTGCTGATACGCAGTTCTTTCTGAGAAGTTCTTTTCAGTACTCCTCAACGTTCTCTTAGCCCCCGTTTGGAACGGGGATAAATAAATCAAAGGTTTTTATTGTCAGGAAAGTATAGACTCCTTTATCCAATCACTATGGGGCTGTTTGGGTATGAGTATAAATAAGGATAAAGTGATTTTGTGTTTGGTTGTATTTTGATTTATTCTCATTGGTAAACGTAAGAATAAATGTTTTGTTGTTTGGGTAAAATGTGAATAAAGTATGGATAAAGATTTATAAAAGGTAAAAAAGTAATGATAGTTGATTTGACAGGTGATTTATAAGAGGTGATGACAGTTGATTTGACAGTGGACCCACATATTCTTTAGGTGGAATAACCTAGGATAACTTTTATTCTAGGGGTTGATTGGAATTCCTATACCACTTTATCAAGATTTATTCTGGCATAATTTATCTAGGGTTATCCGGGGTAAACAAACACCCCCAAATACTTATCCGGGGTTATCCGGGGGGGTTATACTCGTTCCAAACGGGGTATTAAGGAACAATAAATAAATCAAAGGATTTCAGGAAAGTAACTCCTTTTAACACTATGGGAATTTACATGTAGAGGGTAGGGGTGGTAAACGAGCCGAACGAGTCGAGCTTTGACATGTTCAAGCTCGGCTCGTTTATAAACGAGTCGAGCTGAACCGAGCCGAGCCGAGCTCACGAGCCTCAACGAGCCTAGCATTCTTCTTCATTTTAGGATTTTTAGGAATTGAAAATAAAATTTTAGCCTAAATGAGCCAAGTTCATGAGCTTAAACGAGCATTCACTTTGTATTAACTTAATATTCTGATTTTCCAAGTTTAGTCAAGTTTCAATAAGTTTTAATAACACAAACGAGTCGAATTTGAACAGAAAATCAGCTTCGATCCAGGTCCCGAGCCTAACCTGAGCTTTAAAACTTGTTCAAGCTCGCTCATTTATTCCTAAACGAACGAGCCTAGAACGTAGCTCAAACCGAGCCAGAGCCCGATAGCTTATGTCTATGGTTCGAATTTACCAGCCCTAGTAGAGGGTGACGCCTTTCTACCGGTCCTTCACATCAACAGTTAGTGTTGATCGTCTTAAAAGGAATTTACTCTCTCTCCAGTTTGAGAAGGCTCCAGGAAGGGTACTTGCAGTAATTTGAAGGAAAATGTTCTAGGAGTCTGATTGCTTTAGTCCTTCCATTAGAAGAGGTACCCTGGTGATGTAGGAAAGATTTGAAAAGAAATCATTGCAGAATATTTGATTTCAAATCTGTTATCAAAATAAAGTTTTATGAGATTTTATTTAGAAATTTAGAATTTTTAGGATCTTATGTTTTATTTTATTAGATTTTAATAATTCTCATTGTAATTGTATCTTTACTATTTTTAGTAGAGTCATAATTCACATTATGAATATGTATTTGATGTTTGTAGCCTATATAATGAGTGCCACCATATTTTGTAAGAGAGAATTTTTTATCAATTAATACAATTATCTCCCTTTTAGGCTTTTTCTTCCTTGTGGATTCAAGAGTTATGGGATCTTGACGCAGATCGGATCCTTCTATCCGTTTCACGCTGCGTTAGGTGGTATCAGAGCGAGGATTCGTCTGGCTTCGATGACACATAGCCGTGCGGGAAACAATCATCCCATTGACGGTGATCGTGGGGTGCAGGAGTTGTTTCGGCCGTTGCGGGATGATCAAAAGCCACTTCAGGAGGAGTTTCGTCAACAAACACGCAGGCTCTTCGTGAGGTGAAGGCTATCGTGAATCTCAACACCGACAACAGACAACCTAGGAGTGAGAGGATGCACGCCGAGGGATTTGCCCGAGGCCAACCTGTCGCTTATAACATTGTTCGGCGGCATTCTCATTATCTACCGATTATGAGGCTGACTCGGATTATGAAGGCGGTGAACTGTACGACTATCAGCCAAGAAAGCGGCACACGTACAACAATTATTTTTTCAATGGTGAGCATCTCCTATTTCAACGGTGATTTTCCAATCAATAAGTTCCTTGATTGGATCTTAGAGATTGATAAATTCTTTGAGATAATGGAGGTGCATGAAAAGGAGATGATTAGATTGGTGGCGCTTCGACTCACGAGTAGTGCTGCTAATTGGTGAGACCATCTTCAAAGGACCAGACAACAACAAGGAAGAGCACTTATTCGAACATGGAGGAGGATGAGACAACTTCTAGTGGATCGCTTCCTTCCTCTATATTATGAACAATATTTGCTCCAGTTGTACCATAATTGTCGCCAAGGTAATCGTTCCGTATTCGACTATGCTGTTGAATTTTTAAAATTTTCGGGTCGATATAACCTTGCTGAGGCTAAGTGGCGACGAGTGACCCATTATCTTAGTGGGTTGAGGCCATTAGTGCGAGATCGTATTGCTTCACAAGAAATTTATAGCTTGATGGAAGCAATCTCGGCGGCCATAAGAGTGGAATCACATTTGGAGATATCAAGGGTGCACGTGGTGTCCAAAGGCTTTTCATGATCAAACCGCTAGATGTTGCATTAAGTCAAGATATGGTTGATGGATCGATGGAAAAGATCGAAGAAAATCCACCAGAAAATCAGGAGATTCTAATGACCGATCCCCATGATCAACCTCTAGTAGAATCAGGAATTGATGAGGACAGCGCAAATAAAGATGGAGGATGTTGTTCTCTCTGTTGAATTTGAAAATATTGTTGGAGGAGAGCAAGAGAAGTCATTTTCTTATTCCTTAGTGGTGACACCAGAGATAGAAAAGCCATTGCAAACGTTCATGTTGCCGACTACATGCCCCATCAACATGAGTGTTTTGGATGCCATCGTCGACAATAGTAATGATGGGGACATTGCGACTAACACAATGGTCGATTTCATTCAAAAAGAATTTAAAATTAAGAAGATGTATCTCCTCTTGCCAAAGGTTAAATACAGGGATGCATCAATTAAAATGGGGGAAAATATCTTAATCTCTCCTATTGGTGTATTTGATTACATCAAATATCATCCTCCTGATCATCTAAGATTATTTCTTCTTAAATTCGAGAGCGAATTTTTATAAAAAAAGAGGAGACTGGTGTATGACAAATTTGAAAAGAAATCATTGCAGAATATTTGATTTCAAATCTATTATCAAAATAAAGTTTTATGAGATTTTATTTAGGAATTTAGGATTTTTAGGATCTTATGTTTTATTTTATTAGATTTTAATAATTGTCATTGTAATTATGTCTTTATTATTTTTAGTAGAGTCATAATTCACATTATGAATATGTATTTGATGTTTGTGGCCTATATAATGAGTGTCACCATATTTTGTAAGAGATAACTTTTGATCAATTAATACAATTATCTCCCTTTTGGGTTTTTTCTTCCTTATGTATTCAAGGATTCTTTGTGGATTCAATGAGTTATGGGATCTTGACGCAGATCGGATCCCTCTATCCGTTTCACACTGTGTTATCGGGGAAAAAAATGTTCCCAAAGTTCAATCATCACACTCTAGATTACCCTATACCTGAAGAGGTTCGTTGAAAGTTTCGAAATGTGTCCGTCATTGACTAATAGTTAATATCAGGGTCCTCCTAAACATGCACATGACCCGTCATGTGGCGACTCATAACTTAACTACTCATATGCACATTTGAATCATATTTTCGCACATGTTCAATCCTCTATATTCTTAACACATGGTCTTTGTCGTAGCGTGACATGTGTACATGTGATTCGCCATAATTCGTCTATAAATATGGGTTCATAGCCCAAAGCTGAGTTAGAGATTTTTTATTTGATTTTATTTTCTAGTCAATCTTCCTTTCTTTCACAAGAAGAGTGAGATTTCTGACTTGAGTATTAGGGGGTCTTTAATCAGGTACCACATCGCTGTCAAGGTCATCCTTCTTCTCCATCTATAGCAATTCTTTTCTGGTTATGATTTAAAACTTATGGTTTATATTTAAATTATGAATTTTCTTAATATCTCTTTTGTTATGAATGATTGAATGAAAATCTCTGGTTAAAAGATTCAAGGATGTTTCGTGTAACACGCAATCTCCAATGCATGCAGAAGGGTCATGGATCTAGAGGCGTTACATGTATTGCAACAGAGATATTTGCGGCTTGGTGCAAGATTACAATACATCAGAGTTCGATGGACGTATCTAGGGATTATAGTTTAACAGGATTGTAAATTATGTTGAGTCACATATGCCCCGTCTAGATAGCGGAATAAATGAGTATAAGGATAGTATAAGGGTGATATAAAAATGGATAGGGAAAATGGTTGTTTGTTTGTAGAGTATAACTTGGTATTACTAAGCCACTTTAAACGAGTATAAGAGAGTATAACAATTATAAGTAACCCTAGGATAAGCTATACTCACTTTATTTATTCTCATGGACCCACATGTCAAATCAACTTTTTACACCTTATCACATCAAATCACACTATCAACACCTCTTATACATCAAAGGGTCCACATGTCAAATCAATTTTTTTACATTTTATTTATATTTTATTCATTATCAACCAAACAACTCAACATTTATTCTTACGTTTTCCAATGAGAATAAAAAAAAACACAGTCAAACATAAAATCTCTTATTCTTATAGATTTATTATCTATACTGACATAATTATCTATCCAGAATAACTCAGTTCCGCTATCCAAACGGGGGGATAGTGAATGGTTTCTGGACAACCATTCCATAGGTTTTCTTTTCTTTTCTTTTCCATGTAAAAAATTCAATTTCTGTCTTTTTGTATGTTCTTTAAATCCTTGCTTTTTTCATTAGTCATATGATCTCCATGCATGTTTGCATGCTTGATGTAAAATGAATTTTAATTTTAAGATCTAAAAGTTGGTTTAAAAGTTAAATACCCAAAATACATATAGAACCTATTCACTCATTTCTAGTTCTTTGGATCTTTATAAAGTATTCGAACATATATGTACACACACATATACATGTACGTGTGTGTATATATATACATAAAGAGAGAGAGAGAGAGAGAGAGAGAGAGAGAGATGATTTAATGCGGACGGTGGGGATCAATTTCTACGTGCGGCTTGCGACATGGTGCATTAAATCATATCTCATATAATTGCGTGTGTATCTGATAAATAAATTCATTCATATCAACTGAAGAAGAATTTACAGTGTACATCAGAATAAATCTCAAAAAGCTTACATAGATGGGGAGAAAGACCCCCCCCCCCCACCCCAAGAGTAATATTGATATAACACTGATAAGAGAGTATATGACTAGCAAATACATATTTGGGATAGCTCTTAGTGGAGTGATGGGTACCAAATTCTGGGAAAATTGCTAATAATCATCAATCTCTTTGGGCTTCATGGATGAAGGTAAGGTATTGTAGAAGAAACTCGGTTTGGATTGCCTCTGCTTCCTCTTGTTCATGGATCAGGGAGAGCATTCAATATCTCATATTTTAGGGCCACTCTATTAATATTTGGTATGATCCTTGGCTGAATGGGCATGGGTTTAAACATCATTTTCATGGCAAAGCTCTACACCTTTGGGGTCCCCCTAATGTCACCACAGTAACCACTCTTATCCGAAATGGGAAGTGGAAAAAACCTGATAGATGGCCTTCAGAGTTTAACAATATTGGGGAGGATATATCCCAGATGGAAGTAGGGGGAGAAGGTTTGGACATTTTAGTTTGGACTGGGAACAAAACAAAAAGGGTTAACATGCTCATCTACCTGGCACAAAGTGAGGAGAAAACTTCCCCACTTAAGGGTCCGTTTGGAAACACATATTGAAAAGTAGCTTTTGGAATAAAGCTGTTTTTTAAGATGATTTTAGACCTTGACTTTTTTAGGATGATTTTTTTAAATTTAGAATTAATATTTGAAAGGAGTTTAATGTTTGGTAGAGAAAGTTACTTTTTCAATTCAAAAAATCGATTCCGATCGAAAATCACAGTTTCTGAGCTTTTTAAAACATGGATTTGAGATAGAGAAATTAAAAGGAATCCAGCTTTTGATTCCGCCAGAATCTGCCCCATTTGGTTGCACGATTTTGGGATTTTAGTTTTTTAAAAAGCGAATCGTTCCAAACACGCAACCAAACTGGCTGAAAGTGATTTGGACTCAATTATTCCTCCCAAGATGACTCATATGTTGGCAAGCTGCTCTAAACTGATTGCCCACGTGTATAGACTTTGGAAACGGTGGCTTGTACAATCTGATTGTTGCATGCCCCACTAAAAGAGCTACCAATCAGTTTTCGAACATATTTGTGTTATATAACTTAAAGAACTTAAGAATTATTAATGGAGTATTCATTTTGCACAAATGCAAAAAGCAATTTCAATAAGGCTTATTAGTGGAATTTTCAGTGGGACTAGGGTAAACAGACGGAGGTAGCCTTCCCAACTCGATCGTAAAGTCAGCCACAGGGGATCCCTCCGATATCAAAAAAAAAAAAAAAACAATAAGGCTTATTGTATTCTGCAGGAATTTTCATTTAAGTCTCTTCCCCAACTCCTTTCGACCTAGTTTGGTATGGGATAAGGAGTTAGGATAAGAAAAAAATTGGATTAAATAATTTGTTATCCCATATGGCGTAAAAAAATGGAGATAAAGCATGGACAATTGTCCACATTTTAAGAAAAAAATGGTGATAGTTTGTTTTAGGTAAAAGGTGGAATAGACTTTGTCTTAACTTTTTATCACTATTTTGTAAAATTGAGATAACATTTATGACTACCCTTCTAAAAAAATAAAAAAAATAAAAAAAGAAATAATGTGTTCCACCAAACAATATTAATACATCATTAATAGAAAGGGCATATTTGATATTTTTTAAAATAAATTAAAAGTTATCTCATATTTGATCCAAATACAAGATTGATGATAAGAACACAAAAAAATGAGGATAATAAAAAGAAGTATTAAATGTAAATCTGGATAAAAATAGTAGTTTTTTTATTCCTATAAATTAGGTGAATTTATCTCAAAAATTTATCTTTTTACCAAACTAAGCCTTAGAAAGGGTAGAAATCATGCATTAAAAAAAAAAAAAAAGCAGAATCGTTAGATGTCTCAAAACTATTAGTTTCAACTTGTTACGTGCAATTCTTCATTCCCCTTTATATACCTTTAAAAAATTCAAATTGGGACTACGAAAATGCATACAATGATGGTTAGAAGTGACACTTTCCAAATAATAATTTTCCACTATGTACAGGTTGAACTCGGATAGGATACTTCGTAGGTCTGTTCAGGTGTAGTTATTTATGCATCATACGAATTTTGGCACACTACCTCACTAGTCACTATAGCTTACCTTTTGTCTCATACCACAATATATATATTTTTTTTTTTTGAAAGAAAAAACAAAAGAACGAAAGAGAGCTTACCATATATAGACTTTGAATCATATACTTTTCAAATTAAAGTTTATACTGCGGAGTCTAAAAATTAAGCTAAGCTACAATTGGACCAGACATATCTTTAACCCCCCATTTCAATATAATTAAGTTATTCTAACTATTTTAGTATATATAAGGAATAATTGTTTTTTTTATATCCTTGATTTAGGTGTAGAATAAAAGTTCAATAAGACATAATAATAATAATAATAAATTATTTAGTTATGAAGATAAATGACAATAGCTATATTCTGATTATAATTCTAATGGAGTTGAAATAACTTATGTATTATGAAAAAAAAGACACTAAGGACAAAAATAATGACAATATAATAAAAAATACAACTACACATAAATCTTCTACTAGTTATATATCCCGGAATTTCAATATGTTTTTTAATAAAGTTTCATCGCATCCTACTCTGCGTGTCAATAAACTAATCCAATTCAACTAAAAACTGGAATATTGTCGTGAATAATAATGATCACGTGGTAGCGAGCACTTTCACATTGGGGCTCACCCAGAATCGGATATTGCGTTGATCAAGATAGAAAAAAAAAAAGGTTAAAAGCATGCATCTACATCCCCTTAAACATCAAAAAAACCCATATATTGTTAAAAGTTAGGGCAGACATACACGTTCCTATAAACACAAAAATGTTTTATAAATCATTCCTTGATTAAATTTCTATCCAAACTAATAGAATATTCACTATCTCGAATAAAATTGTATAGCCACATCAGTCCTTAATGTAACATCTCACATTGACCTAACCGTTTATCGGACGGTAAATGAGTCGCTATTAAACTTAATTCAAATACAAGACCAAAATTTGCAACTTTTTTTTTTAAACAATACTAATATAATAAAAATTGAAAGTGATAAAACATAAAAACAATATCCAAAAGTTTCAAACCACTAACGGTCTTACAAAATATCAGAGTCTGACATAAACAAATACTAGAATGAAAAGACATACTGAACCACCCATGTGGGAGCCATCTAAACTAAAGTAAACATAAATAGTCGATCGCAACTATAATTTACTCTTGAACCGCTACCTCAGAGTAATTTATGAAATATACGAAAAGTCCAAACTTCATCTTAATCCTCAGAATACGCAATACCTGGTTATGAAACAACCAGCCTATATCGAATAGGGTGAGCAATTAACTCAGTGAATAAGCTCACTGACAAATTACCTCATATGACAGTTACATATAAAAATAAGGTTTTATAAACAATCAGTAAGACATATTAATTCTTGTAAGACAAAATTGCCTTAACGAGACTTTTATATTTCTTCTTCCATCTCTCTCTCATTGTCACACCACTCTTAACACCTCTAGCCGTTGTCGGGTCCGGGAGGTTCAAATCTGTCACCCCCGGCCGGTGTTTCTCATGCGAGGTCACAATCAACGAGAGCATCAGCAGGAGCGGGGGGAGGGTAATCAAGGATGGCATTGAGAGGAGGTTCGTGAATGTCTCCATAAGAGAATTAGTTGATGTATTGTCAGCGCGTTGGAGTCCAAGATATCAACCCAAAATATGAGGGGCTTTAAGGAAGAGAGAGAGAAAAAGGATTCCATGGATTGAATAACTAGGTAAGTTAAGTCAAGATTAACATGTGTCAATGACAATAATGTATTTGAGTTTTTATTGTGTTATAAAGAATTATATGTCTATCCTAATTTTAACAAAAATTTATATAAGATTTTCTATGTTTACATGGATATAAATATTTTAAACCCCCAAAAAAAAAAAAAAAAAAAAAAAATGAAAGCGCTAGCAGGTTGGTTCTCATGGTCGTGGGCTCTAGGCATGTTGGCTTCTCGTCTTGCTGTCACACTCAAAATCATTGAATACCACATAGTTAGAAGTTTTTTTCACATACCAAAAATGAGTCTACACCATTTATAGAATTTATATTTTTTATTTTTTATAAAAACAAATACAGAAATAGATAAAATATATTATTTTTAGGGTTAAATATATTTGCATCACTGCAAACATAGATAATCTCATATAAGTCCTTGTAAAAGTTGGGGCAAACACATGAGTTTCTTAAAACTCACAAAAACCTAATTATCATTCTTGGGTTAAAATTTCATTAAAATTTGACTGAATATTTTATCACCATGTAATTGTATAGATATTATAGCCTCCATAGATAATCATAAAAACAAATTAGTCAATGTAAAGATCAAATTATCATTGTAAGACTTTTTATGTTTCTTTCATTTTCATTGAGGTATTGATTGAAAAAGGTTAAAAATTTGAGGATAATTTAATCATTTAATGGTTATATGTTAAAATTAAGTAGGGTGGATTGGGTTATGATTGATTTTTGTTGAAACTAGGGATGCATATGGGTTTTTGTGTGTTTTGAAAAACTTGTACGTCTGTCCCAACTTTGATAAGGGTTTATATGGAATTACTCATGTTTGCAAGGATTTGGATGTCTTTAGCCCTATTTTAAAAAAAATAAAAAATTTTCAAAATGTATTTGGGGTTGGAAACAAGAGAGTTTAATAAATAAATAAAAATTCCTAGGATGGACATTTAGGACAGGTCTGGATCTGGTCAAGCTTGGGTTGCACAATCTATTAATCAAAATACACAGCTTAAGGCAATGATTGTCATCCATGGAGCTCGATTTGTTCTCTCCGTCGCATTCACCGAGGGTTAGACAATCTCACAGACTGGATTACCACTCACATACATCGCAAAGGGAACGTTCCAGCTGTCCTCCTAGCCTCTCATTGTCATGTCCCAGGGCGGCTGTCCTCGAGATGTGGCAATATATATTATCAGCAATCAATACCTGAGGTCAACAAGACTCCAACAACAACATACAAGGTGGCAAGGCAATGAGAACTGATAACTCAACTGAAATGTGGAAGCATAAAAATATCAATAAATCTGTAAACCAAAAACATTATTACAGACTCGAATATACAATCACTGTCTTGTGAGAGCTAAGTCTGGTCCAATGAAGTATAAACAGTGCAACACGCACAATTAACACTAGGACTGCTGACAGCCTCGCACTTGCCAACCGCCAGACAGGACGCTTCCACGCATGCAAGACCATGCCACAAGGAAGCTCCAGCTCTACACCTAACACCGCCCCTGTAGAAGAAAGAACGCGAGGGGTGAGCTACAAGCTTAGTGAATGGCTGAAAAACCATTACAACAATTTAATGTTAAGGCAATTTCTTTTCAAGGAAAAACATGGGTAGAAACCCAAAGGACAACAAGGTCACGTGACAGTGCGACCATACCTCGCCCTTGCCTCACTCCCGGAGGGAGGCTCTTGGGACTCTTGGGAAGGAACAACTGTTAACCATAACACATGGAGTTATTGGATAACGAGATACAACGAGTCATCCGCTACGAGGTAGAGATACACTACGATACCTCAACCGTTAGGTGTAACATGCCCAGAGTATACTCGATGGGTATAAGAGTCACGTGACTACATGACTCAACTTTACCCTCATCCTCACTCCCGCAGGAGTGATCCTAGGGACTTTTGGGATAAAATTGTTTGATCTACACCCTTCATCATCCGGTAACCCTCTCCTGGGTAGCCTCTACTTGGTATACTCCTATGATCAGTACACCTTGCCGCATGCATCGATAATACCTACAGGTGGGGGCCCTCTGTCAGGACAGCTACAACGTCGGGCAGCATCGACACGGATCCAACAAAGGGGAGAACGATTCTACGCTCGCAATATCATTTGTTAGCCTTCTCCAGGTAGCCTTTACCTGGTATACTCCCATAATCAGTATATCTTGGCATGCATCGATAGTACCTACAGGTGGGGGGTCCTCTGTCAGGAAAGCTACAACCCGGGCCGCTTCAACATATACGATATTGGGAGGAAACACTCCATGTTCGCAAAGCGAACCCAATGGAAAAACAACTACTCTCGGTAATCGCCTACCGATGTTATCAAATACATATGAACTCCTACACAACGTTGCTCGGACGCAAGGAGTTACCTCGACTCTCACACCGAAAATAAACCCAAGGCATAATCCAATGAGTGGTTCATACACGCGCCTAGCACGGGTAGGCCTAGCTTAATGCCATAACCACCGGCTTAACGAAACCGATATGACAATGAATTCTCCTGAATTTCAATCGAGTGCATCACTCGGATGCAAGGGGGTGATTACATCGCTAGCGCTCTAACTAATAAGGTACAACCCGATAGCGGGTCATACTCACGCCTATTATAGATAGGCCTAGTTAGTCTAACATGCGCATAATCATATAGGAGAATTCTACTGCAGTTATATACATGAACCACATGCACGATAACATAATAATTTATTTTATAGGAGTTCTCCCTAACATGGATAAAGCATAAACAATATATATATATGCAACATACATACCAGGCATGACCTAAATAATATGCATACAAGCATACAAGGTATACCCTAACATGCGTTGGATATCACCAACTTAAAAGGGAAGAGTCAAGCACGATCTCGCGCACTAACAGGTGCATGCCAATTTTCCCAAACGAACCTGACTCAAATAGAAACCACATCTACTTACTCAGTTTGCAGAAAGAGAAAGAGCGAGAGAGAGCTCATAATCTCTAGAAGTTGGTCATAGCTTTTGTAACGCCCCCGTACCCAAGACTCCATTTTAAAGCTTGAATACGGTTCGTTACCTCTAACTTTCCACAAAACACGAGGTATTTAAAACATAAGGGATGTATTAAAAATTATACCAATAAAAACATAACCAGGATCTAAACATAATTCATCCTAAACGCGGATGATTACATACGAAATAGATTTAACTCAAACATCCAACTGTTTTTGCTGAAAGGGACCAAGGAAAACTACATGCCAAAGGAAGGCTTATTCAACCACCTAAATGCAATGAAATATAAAGCGTAAACTACAATCTCCACCACTGAGATCAACGATCATCAACAGCTACCCTGAAAGTTGGAGAAACGAGGGGTGAGCTACCACGCACTCAGTGAATGAGCCTTTCAGTCCCAACAATAAGTTATATAAAATAATAATCTTTAATAAGATATCCTAATAAAACAATTTGCAACATACAATAATATGATAATTGCAATACAGTAGTTCCCGATAATCCAAACTTAATAGAAAACTCATTTTCAAGATCCATGTCTCAAGATCCAGTCAAACATGTAATGCGTATGGATGCAACGGACACGCATGCCCGTATTTATGCCACCTAGCCATCTACAGCACCTAGCCATAAGGATTTCGCACAGGAAATCGTGTCACCTAGACACATGTCACCTAGACATAAGTCACCTAGACTTGGGTCCATTCTGAAACGTAGTCACCTAGACTAAGCCACCTAGGCTACGTCACCTAGACGGATACGAAGCATGCATGATCAACACATATTTTCTTTCAATAGAATGCATGCAACAGTTTCAAATATAATAACATTTTCAATACGATACTTAGTAAGGCATCAGCCTATATAGTATGTCATGCTTGAGTTGTACATAAAATAGCATTTTAAAATCATTCATAAAACCCTTGAAAACTATATAGGAGATGAGACCCACTCACCATAGGTCCAATGACACAAACAAAATTCCAAAAGATCTAGGCCAACCTAAACCGACCTGAAAATGATACAAACTAATCACAATACGTACAAACAGTATGGAACCCGAGGATATCCGAAGACACAGAACCCGACGGCTCCCATAGGGACCATCTGTGACCAACCCGACGGGTCCAATGAGGCCGTCCGAAACACATCCCGACGGCTCCTACAGGGGCCGTCTCGAGACATAAGCACAAAAACCCTAATTATTTTTTGTAAAAAATCTTTATATCTCTTATCATTGAAAACAAAGCATGAGTCGTTTAAAACATTTAAACATAATGAGTCGATATCAAAATCAAGCCATACACGAAATCCGATTAAAACAAACCAAGAGTTTAAATAAAATATTTTTTGAAAACCCTAGATCTATCATAGATGTGAATACTAATATGGATTTACGTTTAAACCTTCAAAAATCATGAAAACACGTCATTGGTTTAGATCTAAGCATATAGGGTTCAAAAACAAAGTTTTAAAGATCAAAAACACGATTTCTACTTAAGACTAATAAACCTAAACATGATGTATACTTAGACATATTCATTCTAATCATGAAAGGTCTATAAAACATCCTAGATATCATAGAAATCTAATTATAACATCAGATCCAAAAAATCATTTAAATCCCATAAAAATCATTTGAAAAAGCTAATAAGAAATCTAAGAAATCATAAACTTCAATTATATACATTGAGATTCAATATCAACATCAAAACTTGTAAAAACATCACAAAAACATCGACAAGCATTGGTAAAAATACTAAACCCAAAATCGTATCAAGATCCTAAAAGAAAAACACGAAGAAAACTTATTCTTTTGTTTGAAAACCTTCAAAATGAATTATAAAACAAGGAACCTCTTCACACAATTCATTAATAATTAAAACCCTTCATAAACCAAAGAAATACTCACCAAAAACCCTTAGATCGAACCCTTCCCGAGCTCCTCAACAATGTGGCTGAAAACAATAAGAAAAAACAATATTTAGGGTTTTGGTTTCAATGCCAAAAGGAGAGAGAGAAAAGAGAGGACTTAATAGCCTCACACGCACATGGGAACAAATTTACGACGCCAACGATTCACATTAATCCCGATTAATGCACCTGTTTCTTTCCAAAACGGACTAAATTTAAAATTCAAAAATTTCCAGATCGACAGCTCTTACTGAGCCTGTCACAATACTGCCCGACCGCTCCTATAGGATCCGTCACCCAGAAATAGACAGCTCCTCATGGATCCGTCGCCCATTTGCCCGACGGCACCAATAGGATCCTGTCAGACACTGTCTGACCCGATTAAAAAGTCACAGTTGTTATAGTTTTTCCCCATTAGTATGGGCGCAACAACTATACCACACCCTCAAATCTTATCGCAAGGAAATATTAGGCATGTGCCCGTCTATTAAATAGGCTTAATCATGCTGGATATTACTTATAATAGGGTAATATTGCTAGAAGGGACTACCTAAGTCATACCATATTCTATACACCCATATAAATACAAAGAGATACATTCCCTTACAAGCAGGGCGCATGCAAACATGGTTATTCATTCATGAATACAATACATAGGCAAGTATATAGTAGAATAGGGGGTTTTACGCAATATACGGCTATACAGGCCTAGCATGCTAGATATCTAATATAATATGGGTTAGACATCACCATACTATGCTCATCTCAACAAGTAATATAGTTAGGGTGTCTCACAGATGCGTGACGCACAACTACGTGCATCCAACGCTTCCCGAAGGGTTGGATCGGACCACTCACCTAATGACTCAATCATCGCGAGTTCCGCCAATGAAAGTTGCAAAACACAACCAATGATTCACAATTAAAATATAGAGCCTCCTGACACACATATAAGCCTACTTCATGAAGACCCTAACTCCTGATAGTTTCCATAACATGCATAACAACTCATTGATACATAATTAAGCAAAATTGGTATGTCTGCTGCAACCAGCCCTACTATTTGATCCCCACGGCACCAAATACATATCCTAAAATTATGAAATAAATCATACACATTCTCTGACAGGTTGGGATCATAATCTATGAAGATATCATAACTTAATTTTGCCTTTACAAGCCCGAAATAAAGTATTTCCATAAGCAAGTCAATTCCCTCGTGAATCTGGACAATCTATGCACAAAAGGTTCTAATTCACAACATAGATATTATAATGATACCAAATTTCATATATAACATTTAGACACATAGATGATCATATTACGTGAAGATACAAGCCTCAAAATATGCCTCTAGATACTTGATTCACAAGAATCTTTATATGACAGAAATCTGTCTTACTACAACACAAAGCCACCACCAGTCATGCATAAATACAAACACCTCATGTGCAGCACCAATTACACATAACAACACTCTCCCAATAACACCCCCATACATGCCCTCTATAACATCCTAGTAAGCATAAAAGAAGGGGAAGATGATTACCAAGAGAGAGGGAGGAGAAGGGAAGGTGTTGGGGCTCACAATGACACCACACACACACCACCACCACTTCACCACCATCACCACCCTCTCCTTCACTCCTTCATACCACACCTTCTACTTGGTTGGACCAAAAGGGGAGGAAAAAACATGGGATCATCTAGAGGAGGAGGAGAGGGAGGAGAAACATCAGCAACAACAACAACATAAGCACACACATACACCATGATTTTCTTCTTCTTGCACTACCTCTTTCAAGCACTCCTTCTCCATCTACTTCTACTTCAACGAACAAAAGGAAAGCAAAAGAAAAGAAGAGCCAAAGAGGGCTCGGATGGCTTTGAGAGGGAGAGGGAGAGAGAGAGAGAGATTCAACAACAAAGGAGGCTTTAAATGGGATTAAAGTGAGTTGGTGGGGGTTGACAAGAACAAATCATTCCTGACCAGAAATTCTAGATGGGCTTCACTAGAACAGCCATAACTTTCACAATATAGCTTCGAATTGTGCGATTCAACTTCCATTGCAAAGTCAAAAAGATTATCTACAACTTTTATGTTTAAGCCAATCCCCAATAACCCTCCAACTGTTTCGAATCATGCAATAAACATCGAACAGGGCTGCTGCCAGGTTTTTCTTATCCCCAGGGTATAATTGGAAAAATATTCATAACTTTTACTACATGAATCCAAATGATCTAATTTCACTTTTGTATGATAGCTAACTCAAAACTAAACATCCCATGATAAAATCAAATTTAAATCTCTTCATCTTAGATATTAACAAAATTAAATCCGAATACCAATCAGAAGTGCATAACTTCAAAAAAGACGTCAGAATCTGACGAAAATTTACAAGCATGCCAATGCCAATATCAGGAGAACAACTATGCAGTCAGATTTTTTATCAGATCACTCCAACTCCCGCAGGTAGCTAAAAGCAAAAAAATTTAGCCACTCTGATCGAAAAAAATAAAGCTCTAAATGACACAGACATAACATTCATCGCTTGGATAGAAGAGAAACTATTCTCTTTTCTTCTAATGTATGGACTGACTTCCAAGCTGCCATTGATCAAGATAAATCAGGCATTCCTTATGTACACAAAAGGGATTAAAGTCATTTTCTTTGACATGTTTCTCTCCTGGATGCCCAGGGTGGTTTTCCTAATTCAAAGGGATGCAGCTCAACCTCGATCGTTCTTCCCTCCTTTGTATTAAGACTCCACCCTAAGCATTCCATTTTGTAAAGTCTATGTCACTTTTGTAAAGTTTTTTCTCATAATGCAATACAATTTGATTACCAATAAAAAAAATACACAGCTTATAAATCGAATTGTATAACTAATTATTGGGTACAATGTATGCTGTTCAACTGTGCATAGGGGTGGTAAATGATCTGAACGAGCTGAGCTTTGACATGTTCAAGCTCAGCTCGTTTTTAAACGAGTTGAGCCGAGTTCAGGAGCCTCAACGAGCCCAGCATTGTTCTTCATTTTAGGTTTTTAGGAGTTCAAAATAAAATTTTAGCCTAAATGAGCCAAGTTCATGCGCCTCAACGAGTATAACTTTGTATTGAATTAATGTTTTGATTTTATAAAGGAGTTGAGTCAAGCTTCAACTAAGTTTTTTATAACACAAACGAGTTGAGTTTGAACAAAAAATGAAGCTCGATTCAAGTCCTGAGTCTAACCAAACTTTAAAAATTATTCTAGCTCGTTCATTTTTATAATTAAACGAGACTGAACGAACTCAAACCGAGCCGAATCTGACCTCATTTACCAGCCCTAGCCGTGCAGTCCAATAGTGATCGTAGCACGCCTAAATGATCCATACTAATTTAGGATTCATAATATAAAAAGAAAATCACCGATCAAATCAGTAATGACGGGAGGACACGCCGGCTCCGTAGTAGTTCGCTTCTTCTCCTTCGCAGGCGCCGGAGGTAAGAACATATTCTCACTCCTCGTGTCCCTCAAATCCCAGAGGTATCTTGTACTCGATCGATTGGAGTTCTTTTTTCTAATCGGTCCGAATCTCTTACAGTCTTTTGTACGTTGGGCATCAACCTATGGCGCGATCTCGATCGGAAGGCTACTCTCAAACAGGCGGCGGCGACCACGGCCCCCTCTAACATGGTAAACAGCGCTTCTGCAGAATCCTAATTAAAGGAATTCATATCAGGAGTGTGTGTGTGTGTGTGTGTGTTTTTTGTTTTTTTTAATTCTTTTCTTTTTACAACTTCTTCTTCTTCTTCTTCTTCTTCTTCTTCTTCTTCTTCTTCATATATGTATTCTTATCTCATGATTTCGGATGATGGGTAACGTTGCGGTTGTTCAACATTCATCATCTGCTCTGCTTCATATATGTTGTTAATACCAAAATAGAATCTCCATTTTTAAATTAATAATGCGAACTGGCACCTTCTTCAGTGTTGTACTTCGACATCTTTAATGAAATCGGGGTAGCAATATCTACCTATTGTTCAAAAAAAAAATGCGAATTGGCACATACAAGGAAGAAGGACAATAAAAGGAAATCGAAGAAAGGAATAAGACAACTTTGTCACTCAGGAATGAACATAAACTAGGGTGGATGTATTATCACGCTGAACTGAATAAGTAAGATATAATTCTCAAATTTGATGTCTTTGCTGTTCAGAAGGGGGCCCTGTTTATAGAGTTCTAAAATGACTATTAAATTTTCTTTGGCAGATGGTTTCCATGATAACTTTGTCAGTGGTCGATGTCTACTAGATCAGAGTCTCCTCCTGCAACTGTCGCAGTCACTAATCTGAACAAGCTTTTGATGGCTCAATAACTTGTTTGCTATGGGTATCAATTATCTTATGAAATTCTCCTAGGAGCAAACGATCAGGATCTGGTAGCAGCCAAATGTATCTGCCATGGTTAACTTTTGGGTTTGAATTGGTTGGGACAACGATTCAAATAGGTAATTCGTCCCTTGGTAGACAAGTGGCTTGATGAAGCAGACAATATGTCGACCTAGGTAGGCCTATGGTAGAAGCGGACTAGCCACTTTGAAGATCCACCTTTGCTATTCGCCTATCTGCCTTTATTCTTTGAGTTGTGTACTGCATCAAGGTTCTCTAGGTTTTGATATTGGTGTAGTTACTTGGGCATGGGTCAGGAATTAGCTTGACCTATCCTCTCCAGGTTATAGAGAGTTTGCTTTTGTACTGGGTTGCCTTCGCTTCTACAAGACCTATGAGATGTTTATTGTTGAAGACATCCACTATTTGAATGGAGTGTGTAAATCAGGGCTGATAGGCATTGTCATTGATGCATTTTATTATAAAAAGTAATAGGCGCTAATCAGGCTATTAGTGGTTACCTAGGGATTAATCAGTTAGGCGAGGATTAAGAAGAATTAATTGATTACTTTTCTATTATAATAAAACATGGAAGAAAAGAAATACAAATTTATAAGTACCCCATTTAACCATTGTCTAGCCACTTAATCCTTATCCCCGCTTGATCCCATGGCCGCTTAACATTATGTGCGCGAAGGTGCTTGGTTATTGGATGCGTCTGCTTTGGTTCTTTTCCTTCTTTAAATCTGCTCATTAAAATTAGAATATCTAAAAGAAAACTCATAGAAAGTGAACCTGTTGTCTTTATTTTTGTCCCTATTCATTTGGTGAAACATCGCAATGGGTTGATCAAAGTAATGCCAAACCATACCATTTATCTGAATAGCCAGTTATTAAAGACCATCCACCTACAAAAGTAATATTGTTGCAAAACTGCATGTTGAACCTCAAATCATATGATGAAATAACACTGAAAATTTATTTGCAAACAATATTTATTTACAGGTGTTTGACTTTAATATTAGCTTGGAATTTGATCCTTGAAATTTTCAGATGCCCATGACAGATTTTATTAATCCATATGGATGGGATCTATGAATAAAGAATCAAAATCCATGGAAGAAAAAAAAGGTTTGGGGATTTGATCCAAAACTGCTAAATCAATGGGGTGTAATTGCATTTGTAAAACCAACAGGAAACAAAGTTGATATTGCAAAATTAAAGGCAATATTAGGGACAAAAGGCTTCATCAGGGACAAAAGGTTCCATTCAGAAAGAAGAACTAGATTATAAAGAGAAATTCTCTGGTGTCTGACGAAAGCATACTGAATACTTTGAAATGTTTCAAGTCTGCCCAGAACTCAGTATATTTTGAATGTAGGAAAACTTTGAATGAGGCTGTTGTGTTCAAAGAACAAGAGGAAGAAGAAATTCCCTGTCTTCTTCACACAACACCAGTTCCGCTTGTTGATTTGATGATGACAAAATGGAGAGGATGAGCCCCCATTTATTGAGCCATGTACCCCTTAGTAGCTCCCTTTCAAATGTGACTACAACTTTTAAAAAATTTCCTATAATGACATCCTTCTAATGTTGTAACTACTTCCTAATTACCTTTTAATGTATTAACATCACTTTAACGGTGGAACTACCATTTGATTGCACCCTTTCAAATAAATGCACCCTTTATTTGAATTTTTATTAATTAAAAAGATGTCACCTTGAATTTGCATCATTTCAAAGGATGTGTCACAATTATACTTGCATCCATTCAATGGATGTGCCACCTTACACTTTTTCAAAGTTTGTGAATCTCTAAGTGGTGTAACTACCAATTCATCTTGAAAAAATTTCCATCATGGCTCACAAACAATTTATTCTGATGGCTGATTCTCTTATGAGTATTGGTGTGTTGACGAAACATAGATCCTTACCACAGAGGATTTTTTTTTTTTTTTTTTGCTGTTACAGAGGATAGTTTCATTATTTATTATGTCATATATTTCACAGTAAATCACATGTTAATAGATTCTTCTTTTGGGAATAGGACTCATGACCTAAAATGATATGAGATATCTTGGTCAAATAAGTGTCTTTCCTCTCCTTGGAATAAGGGGTCCATGAGGAGAGAGTGGCACTGATAACTATGCAAAACTGACCTAGATGATGAATTATAAGATGCTCAAATAAAGAAACTGAAGGTCTATGTATGAATTGTATGGGATGGGGGAATCCTGGAAAATAGAGGCAATTTTTATTTGAACCACACTGTTATGTGAACCACCTTAAATGCATTGGAACAGACAATTTTTATTTCAACCACACTGTTATTCTTTGTGCTGTAGTTTTTTGCTACAATATGACAGCACCCCCAAGCTCCTCTAAGAGATGCCAAACCAATGTTGAAGACCAGAGGTCTAGTTGCATGTTCTGTCTTGCAACAAAATGGCATGTATTAGAAGCTACAAAAATGCGACCCGGTAATAGACATGGGACTATGGGAGAATTTGGGTGATTATAATTTTCAAGTGATATGCAAAATGCTTCAAGAAAGCATGTGAACGTGTACACAATACATACTGAAAGTAATTATTCTTCTGGAAATCTGTCTTTCTGAGTCCAGAGTTATAATTCAGATGAAATGGGTGTTGTCTAATGGTTACTTCAACTAATATTAAGCTGTCGGAATGTGACCATTTGAAATAAAATTCAGAAAATAAAAAGTAACTTGGAAAACATTGTGCCATTGATGTTTTTTTGGCACATACACAAAATCCATAATATAGGGAAAAAGTAGTAGTATCATTCTACATACATAAATCTAATGGGGTTGCTCTCTTTCTTGTGTTTGCTGCTGTTGTGGTTCCAATTGTTGTTGGGTTTGGTCAGTCGACTCAGTCCCCTGCCATGTCCACACAATGTCTTTCAGAGAAGGCCTTAGTTCCTGATTGCAAAACTTCTTATACTCCATCGTGTCCCCAGCGGTCTTCTTCATCTCCACAATATAAAATGCAGGAGTAACCTCAAAGATCTCAGCATCGATGGCTAATTGTCCCTTTCTCCCTTCCTTGCTCCCCTGAAGCTTCACTAACCCATCCTTCTTTTCCACCTTAAAACTCTGCCCTTCTGCAATCTCCTCTAGTTTTGACACTATTGTCGAAGCAGACTTCTGTGTTGTGAAGCGCGACTCTGCTTTCTGGTCCTTCTCTTTCTCAAATAGGCCCGATAAGTCAAACCCAGCGGAAAGAGAGATGATGTCAAATGCATTCATACAAGTAGGCTTCATGGAGTTTCCAACCTTGTCATTCTTTTCTGATGTGCCATCTGAATCTGATGTAAAAGCCCGCTGTATATCTAACGGGGCTTTGGATCCCACCTCTTCTTGTTGGGGCTTTGCCTCGATCGGCTTAAACCCCTTTTTGAACCATGAATTCTCCATCAGCTTTGCAATTGTGATTCGAGTGCTTGGGTTTGGGGCTAGGACCTTTGACAGTAACTTCTTCACGTCAGAGGGGAACCACTGGGGGTATTTGAACTCTCCTTTGCTTATCTTCCTGTACATCTCCATTAAATTTGGATCATGGAAAGGTAGATAACCTGCCATGAGAACAAAGAGGATGACTCCACAAGACCATATGTCGGCCTTGGCCCCGTCATATCCTTTTTTGTTGATGATCTCAGGAGCAACATAGGCTGGTGTCCCGCATGTCGTGTGGAGGAGCCCGTCATGCCTTTGCGACTCCGTGAGTGCACTTAGACCAAAGTCCGAGACCTTGAGATTCCCATTCTCATCGAGGAGGAGGTTCTCCGGCTTCAGATCTCGGTGGTAGACCCCACGGCTGTGGCAGAAATCAACTGCCCCAATGAGCTGCTGGAAATACTTCCGGGCACAGTCCTCCTTGAGTTTCCCTTTCGCAATCTTGTTAAACAACTCACCGCCCTTCACACACTCCATCACGAAATAGATCTTGCTCTTGCTGGCCATGACCTCGTATAGCTGCACGATGTTGGGGTGGCGGACAAGCCTCATGACGGATATTTCCCTCTTGATCTGATCGATCATTCCAACCTTGAGAATTTTCTCCTTGTCAATGACCTTGATGGCCACGCTCTGCCCAGAGCTCAGCTTTCGTCCATGGTACACCTTCGCGAAGGTGCCTTGTCCGAGGAGCCTCCCAAGCTCATATCGCTGCATCAGGATAACCCCTTTCTTCTCCATTTGTCGGCAGTTGGTCAGACTTAAAGAAAAGCGCAGGCTAAAACCATCGAGATGTGTATGCATATTTCTTCCATCTTGATGCTTCTCACCTGGTGACTGAATTAAGGAGGATGGGAACCAATCATGAAAAACAACAAGAAAGAAAAAGAAAATTAATCTCATCAAACCTTGCCCTGGAGCAGGTTTGATGCAAACAACACCTAGAGATAGAGAAGTTCCTTTTTGTTCTTTGGAAAAAGGTAATGGGGGAGACCATGTGAGTAAAAATAGCATTTAGTTATGGTGAATTTTGACCTGTCATGGGAAGAGGTAGCCTTCTGTCTATATAGCAAATGGAGGTTATTTTGAGATCTAATCTTAGTAAAGCATATCAAAGAAAAATGAAGCCACTTTGGACATGATGCTCTGAATTTCTTTTTTAACCCATCCAATTGTTGAGATGGAATGAATGTAAAATTTATGTTGAGAACCAATGAAATGTGTAGATTGTGATTCACTGACCTTTACAAGTGCAGGGAAGGTGAGGTTCTTGGTGGGAGGCTGAGTTGTGGGGAGAGAAAGGAAGTCCTTGCTGCACTGAGTTTAGCATTCATAATTTCATACTGGTAGAAGTATATGGTTTGCCTTTTATCTAGGAGATGGTTTGTTAATGCTTTCATTTAGACCATCCATTCTTGATGGCTCTGTTTCTATGTCCCGTAACAATTTGGAAACTAATAATGATGGAAATAATAGGCCATCTGATACTGGAGTTGTCTGGTGAATTGGACCAATGGTCTACTGTTTTACCATGACAAGTGGCATGGCTTGAGACCTTATGTATATTGAGTGCATGGGACACAAGAAGAATTGGAAACATGTACCAAGTGTTTCTCGAAACTGAACTCGGAATAACTTATTGGAATATCTTTTTTGGATGCAACCAGAGAATCCAGTGGGACACACATAAAGAGATAGTGTTCAATGATTCTGAACCACCAGTCCAGTATGTGATACTGTTTATTTTGAACCACCAGTCCAGTTTGTGATACTGTTTCATTTTGAACCACGAGTCCAGTATGTGATACTGTTTATTCTCTTGGTTCTGTTTCTTTGAGGTGTCAACTGGATTTTACCTAAAAGTTTAGCTTATAAAGTAACACAATGACACAGCTAAGTTAACCTATGACTACTTTTGGTGTTTCCATACGGATTGAAGCAAACATCCCTATATGTTATGGGCAATCCAAATGCAAGTTCTCAATACTGAAGTAACACCATGATATCTTAGCTCCAAGTTCGGCCTTGTCCTCTGCAGTGCAATATGATGTTGTGATGGTTTAACAATTTTATCCTCGGGGCTGGGGGGATTTCAATCACAAAAAAAAAAGGTAGAGGGTAAAAAAAGAGATGTGGTTCTAATTTAGTTTTTCCCTGTTTGCTAATGGAATATAAAAGTGTTGCACTGCCACACTTTTTTTTTTTACAGTTCAAAGTTCAAAATGTGGATGATTTATATGTCCCGTTAAATTTTTTCTAACAATTATGAAAAATGGATTTATACAACTTGAAATTGAGTGATATATAGTTTTTATTAAAACATATAGCTCATTAAATGATGTTTACTATTTTTTTAAAAATGAAAACATGTGTAATATGAGTTTTAGATTGTAAATAAACTATTTTTTTAAAATGAAAATATATGGAGTGTGAGTTATGCTGAAAACTAACCTTTTGTTTCATTGGAACATGGTGTGAGCATTAGAGCAATAGTAAGCAAAGATGGATTAGAAAATTTCTTATCTCTGTCTAGCGTTTCTTAACAAAGAGAAACTCCCACGATTAGGTACATATTATGTATACTAACATCATTTTTTTAACTCAATTTATTTGGGCCATAAATCAAAAAGAAACCTTCCTGCGTCACCCTCACTTTGTCTTCGTCGCAAGAGAGGAAGTGCTAAAAAGATTGGAATGAAATTCGTCGAAGTGAAACAACCAAGAATTTCTTTAGTGAGCTTCCGAATCCGGGAGTCGTCTGTTTAGCTATGATGTAACCAAATCGACAAAGTGTAGGCAAGCAGGCGATCGACCCCTAGCCACCCTTGCGGAGCATAAAGACTTTGTGGGTTAAGTCCATGGCTGGTCTATCATTTCTTGCTTTAACCAAAAGGTCAGCTTCATACCTTGCATTTTCAGATGGAGATCAAATGGAATGACAAATGGGATTTGCTTCAAGAAGGAGTCTTGTTCACAGATCAAGGCTAAAAATTATTGTGATGATGAGGTAAATTTTTCTCCGAGTTGTCTCACTTAAGAGCATTGATACACTCAATCTATTTTGTAACTTTGTTTGTAACTGCGCTATCGTAGCGAATGTGTTCTATCATAGTGTACTGAATTGTAATTTTTTATTTTTTAAAGAAATACACTAAAATACACTAATACATCTTAATATATGTTTCAATTTGTATAACAGTATATAATTTAATGGTAAATTTATATTATACTAAAAAAATCGATGAAGATTGCGGATCGCAATGAGACTACACATGTACTGTACATATCATTTTCCTTATGTTAAATCAACTTCTAACATTTATTTTGAGCGGGTTTGAATTAGGCATGTCAACGGGTCGGGGTAGATCCGGATCCAACCCGTTTAATTGTCGGGTCCTTCGGGTCGGGTCCATATCGGGTCTCATGTCGGGTCGGGTCGGGTCGGGTCGGGTCAACCCATTAACAAATCCAGGCCAGACAAAGAGAGGTTGATAAATTTTTCAAGGGCCTACAATGACTTCATTTTTTCTTCTTTTTAATAGAATCTAGTGTATTATAAATAGTTCTTCAATATTTTGATTTTTAAATGTTTTATGAGGGAACATTTGAAATACGGTTTGGATTATTTATACTTTTACGTGAAGTCAAAAGATTATAAAAATATTTCAAATGTTTAAAATTTTAAATAATTATTCAATATTTAGTTATAAATGTTTGATTGAATCATGAGTATTATGTTGAATCATAAATAAAATAAAAATCACATAATATTTGGGTTGGATCAATCGGTCCAACGGGTCGATTGGATCAGATCGGGGTGGACCCAAACCCAACCCGTTTTGATTGTCTGGTCCTTTGGGTCGAGTATCTACACCTTTTATCGGATCGGGTCGGGTCGACCCGCAACCCGTTCACAGGCCTTAGTTTGAATTTGTGTTTCACTTGTGTAGGGCCTACACTTATTCACATCATTTGTAACTGTATTGTTCTAGTTATAAAAGGTATAAATTTCTGGTAAAAAAAAATGATTTCATTGCAAAACCTGTCATGGTTCAATTGACTGATGCGATAACGTAACCCTTAATGTTGCAATGTAATTGCCCACTCGATGTGGGAGTAAGGACGGTGTCGCGTGTTATCAAAACCCATTCATATCAGGTGGAAAAGACGTCGCATGTTGGGTGTAGGAAACCTAGTATTGACCAAGCATTGTTTGGTGTAGAAAACCCATTCCACTAATTATTGATAGTGGAAAGTGGAAACACATTGTATTGTATTCCTTTCGTCGAAGAGGTGAATGTAGTATCTTCACATTCTCAAAATCGTTTCCAGGTGAATGAGAAAATTAGACTCAAAGTAATTCTAAAAACATGGTGAAATTGGTTGTTCAAATGTGCGCACATTGGAAGATTGGTAAAGTTTTTATGTGTATTAGTATGTGTGTGTGTGTATAGGAAACCGATTAGGTGTGATTGTACGGCGGTAAGGCCCTCATGCGATAGTCAATATTGACCGTTGGATCTGTGTGGAACATATCTGACCGTCGGATACATTTTCATCAAAAAAGATAGAGAACCTGTTGATCCAGGTTACCAAGTCACCTTTTATAAGCCTCGTTTTCACCCAACCCTACTCTCTCTCCTCTCATTTTATTTGACAACCACAAAGAAGAATGAGAGCTCCCAAAAAAAAAAAATTTGCATCCTGTGTCAACGAAGGTGAAGAAGGCCGCACGTGTCGGTTAGCTCTCCTCCCGCACCTCCTCCCTTTGCCAGTCAGCCACCCCCCTTCCCTGCGACGCCGGTCAGCCCCACCTGCCAGTATTTTCTAGCTTGAAATGCTTGAAATACATGGTTTCTTGAGATCTATGGCTTATTTTGAATATTTATCCCAAAATCTAGCCTTCTTTTCTCATTTGTTTGCAAATCTAAGGTTTCTTCAAATCTAGGGTTTCATT